>JAHWFO010038550.1:984862-1088789 GCA_023313115.1 Rhysida immarginata | reverse complement strand
AAAAAAAAAAAAAAAAGCAGGGGAGAGAGGGGTAAAAGGGATAAAAAAATAGATGCACTCCTCGGGGGAATTGATTTCTTGTTAAATAATAATAATGATACCAACAACAGTTTTGTTTATTGAATTTTTTTTTGTTTTCGTGATAAAGTAGTGTTGGTGTTTTTAAGCGTGGGCATGTTTTCTTCTTTCGTAATTATTCAGTTTAAATTTACGTTTGTATAGTAATACTAACCCTGCATTCAATTATTTAAAATTTTGACTGCAAATTCTGAATACAATAAGTAATACATAATAATTTCGTGAGGAAATACTTAAATTTCTTAGAAGTGTTGACAGAAATCCAAAAATTCTGTCTAGTAAAGCATTCTTTACGTTAAATTTGCTATTAATTTTTCTTGTGTAATGAAAATTGAATTTATTCAGCATTTCCAGCCAGAACAAGACATAACGCCTCATTTAAAAATTTTTATGCCGAGTTAAAAAAAAATATTCAAATTTTCCGATCAGCTGACTCCCTGCAATTTGAAAGCATTTACAACACATACAGAGTGTAATAAGAGTGTAATAAATAAAAGTACGGCCAAACTTTCAGGAAACATTCCTCGCAATTACTTTTTAACCATTTTGAACATTTCATGTAAGAAAGTGTTTCATCTGGTATACTGGTACATTCTACTCCTGTGTGTTTCCCATGAGTAGTGTAATCAATGAACAGTTGTAAAAAATGAGTTCTAACATGGAAATAAAGCGTTTCCAGACTCATGTTCATATATTTTCTTCCTCTATATGTGAGGAATGTTTCCTGAAAGTTTGGCGGTACTTTCTTGCTACACCTTGTATTATTATATTGCAACTAGTTTCAATACATCTGTAATCCGAATAACCTACACAATGACGAGATGCAATTTAATGTGTGGGAAGAAGAGATTTCGATTTTTAAGATATAATTATTTATATCTACAATTTGTTACTAACTACAAATACGATATATACAATATGGTTAACTACCTCATAGGAACAGCCCACTTCACCAAGCTGTTGTCACTAATATTATTTAAGTCAATGCAAGATATCATACTAATTAATATTCTTACACTATTTATCGTGCGTTAAAATCCAAATTAATATGCCATTTTGGAATAGTTCATTTATGCAAACTGCATTTAAGTCCCTTATATTTTTATTTCACAACCTTTGTCACAGTAAATGCATGAAAAAATTGAAACATGCCCAGAGTGAATATCCTATAATTAATTTATTGTCGCTTTAAATTTAGCAAACTACTTTAAGCCTGTTTCCAGAATCGTAGTAAAAAGTTTAATTACATTATTCGTTCCAACACCTTATGATTTAAATTTTTTTTTTATTTATTTATTTGCAGATAAATCGGGATGGAATAATAAACTTCCGTTAATGCTAAACAGAGGTAATTCTCTTTTTGTCCCCTCCACTAAATCCTACGCATCATTACACATTCTGGAACGTAAGAAATTTAAACAAGCAATGGTTCTAGGTTTATTTCATTTTAAAAAAATTCACATTTAAATATGAATTTCAGATTTAAAATCTTTACTGCTCGGTATTTGGTTAAAATCCATTTAAAAAAAAACAAACTTTTAAATCCAAAACAACCTATGAATGTTTTATTAAAAAAATTTTTTTTTTACCGTCAACGGGCGAATACGTGCTCGGTAAATCACGCATGCTTTATATTTAACAACTTTCAAATCCACAGAAACCAAAACGCTTCATTTGAAAGTGAAATTTTTCAAGCAATAATAAAAGAAAAAGGAAGGAGGGGGAGATATGAGAAGAAAGTAAAAAAGCCCACTCGGGGCTGAAGGTTTCTTAATATTTGTAGCAAAGCCAAGTCCATAAAACAGCCAAGGATTTACGGAGGGGGAGAAGAAGGGTTCCCGACGAAGTCGAACTGATTTCGCCCGCCAGCTGTTGGCTAACGAGGGCCGTCTGTATGCGAGCGGCGATGTCTCCACACTCTGCACCATATCGCACCCGAGGGAAAAAAAAAATGAAAAAGAAAATAATCTCAACCAACAACAACAACAGCAGCAGCAGCAAATGAAAAATTCTAACTTCAGTCAGTTCTACCCCGAAGCCAAACACCGACAAGTTTAAGCTCAACCAACCCCCTTCTGAGCTTGTCAAGCTGCACCATCAACTCCGTTCCGCTCCAGTATGCCCACTGGAAGGGGTAGGAGAAAGGAGAGAAGAAATACTAACGTCCACTACTTCATCCGAAATGAAACTTTTTAATTCTCTTACGGCAACATAGACTATCTATTTTCATAAAACTTAAGGAGCTACAAGCCATTTAATTAAATCACAGGATGGCAGGAAGCGAGTTTTGGTGCTCATCTCGAGGGCGGCTACTTCTCATACGTGATTGTTCAACAAAAAAAAAAAAAAAAAAAAAAGTAATAAGCATGTCGATGACTTCCTTCCTTGTGGATTCAAAAGAATGTTTTGCCCTACTCCAGCACGTGCGAGGGCACATTTTTCTCTGCAATAATAAATTAAATTTACGCCACCCGTGGAGGGAGATGATAATGATTCTGTCGCGCTCTATGGAAATTGCGAGGTCAGCTTACACTTCTCTCATTTTCTACATTTTCATAAATAAACATCGATAAGACCATTTTCGGGATGTGAACTCTCACAAGTATTGGGCAGTGGTTTGACGTCAGCAATGTTGAGAAGTTTACCGGATAAGGAAAGATACTCGCGAATTAAGATACAGGGTCCTTTAGTATGTCTATAATAACGATAAACCCTAAAATTGCAATGCCGTTTTTTAAAATTATCCATTTATTTAAAATTTCTGTTCTTTACACAGTGGCGTAGCTATAGCCCCCGCAATGGCGGGGGGAGGGGGAGGGGCGCATGACACTGAGTAGTACTGGTCTAATTTAAAATAGAAGTGAAAAGGGGCGTAGAGTAAAGTGCCGCGGGGGGGGGGGGCCAAAGACCTGCTACGCTAGTATCTTTACACAATAACAAATATAAAAAGGAAGGAAAAATTCCGCGACCTTGCCTCGAACCAGGGACCATGCCTATCAGATAATTATGTTATATGTTTGAGGAAATTTCTTCAGATAATTTATTATCTTTTGTTTGTATTAAATTTCATCAATTTATTTGATGGTTTAAGGGTAAGGATGATTCCCGACTTGCGAGTCGGGGCCTGCTCTGCCGATTGAACTGCTTGGTGGCTTCACGGAAGACCAATTGGATATTTTGTAACAGCATGGCGGTTCATATCCGCGGTAGCTCAATTGGTAAGAGCGGTACCAGCGATAGGCATGGTCTATGTTTCGAGTCCAGGCAACACTACCTAGACAGAGGTATTGTCTCTCTAGGAGGTGTTGGTCCAGGTCGCGGAATTTTTCCTTACCTTTTTTATTTGTTTATGATATGTTTGAAAAAGTTTCTTCAGTTAACTTATTATCTTCTGTTTCTGTTCTTTATTTAAAGAAATTAAGTTACTAATACATTGCTTTGCAATGAAATTGCCCCACCAACAAGAAGTTACCCGACCTTATCCATATTTGAGGGGGGGGGGGTTCGTCTATCTCCGACTAGTAAACGATTAGATGCATGCTCACGGGGCATGACCATTTGGATTGACACAGGGTGCCCGGGTGCCTGTATAGAATCATTAGTTGACACCTGTGCGAGACGTTCCATGCAGTAGGGAGGAAGCAACTGCCTCGTGAACGTACAGTACTGTAAGCCGCACAACGGTCTCAATGCCGCGACGACGACCGTTTACACAATTAACGGACTTTAAACGAGGTCGGATTGTTAGCCTCTCCGAGGCTGGATGGCCAATCAGACGGATTGCTGTCTATGTGTCGCGGAATGCACGGACGGTAGGCCGATGTTGGAGGCAATGGCGAGAGGAAGGCACACATGCCAGAAGACCAGGCTCTGGGGCCCGGAGAAGCATGTCAGCTCGTACCGATAGGCGGATACTGCGAACAGCGCTAGCGGACAGAACCATCACCCTGTGGCAACTGCGCGACAACATCACTAATCCCGGTATTGCTCCAGTTTCAATAGCGACAATAGCACGCCGGTTACATGCCGCAGCGATGTCTGCCAGGCGTCCATTGTTGTGTCTTCCTTTGACACTTGAGCACCGCGCGATACGACTGCAACGGTGTCGTGAACGAGTGGGCTGGCGAATGGAATGGCGCCCGGTTTTGTTTGGACACCGACGACAGACGCGGACGGGTGTGGCGCAGACCATTGGAACGTGACAATGAATAATGCATCCGGTATCGCTTCGTGGACCAACACCCGGGATCATGGCCTGGGGTGCCATCGGCTACGATACCAGAACGCCTTTAGTCACCATCCAAGGCACCCTGACAGCAGCACGGTAAGTCACAGAAATTCTGCAGCCCGTATTGCTGCCCTTTCTGCATGATAACGCCAGACCGCACACGGCAAACATGAGCATGGCATGTCTGCATGATGTCAACTGCCTGCCATGGCCCACGAGGTCCCCAGACCTATCGCCAATTGAGCTCGTGTGGGACATAGTGGGACACGGTGGGACGATCACTCCGGAGTCTTCATGAACTGATACAGCAGGTTCACAGGCCTAGGCAGACGTACCCCAAGATGACATTCGCCAACTATATGATCACCTACACCTGCAGCTGGAACAATGCATCGCCGCTAGAGGTGGTGGCACAACCTACTGATGCCGCTTTCCGTTGGGACACCTTGTACAAATGAGTGCACGTCTTGACTCCATAACGTAATAAAGGTTTGTTCAGATGTATCTCTTGCTGTATATCTATTTTTGGCTCATTCGGATAACTCCTTGTGGGTGGGGCAATTTCATTGCAAAGCAGTGTACTTTATAGCCACATACTACAAAGTCATGGTATTAATCAGGTTTCTGAAAAATGCTTGATTTAAATCACTAACCTTAACCCGATTTCATTATTATGTTGGATATTAGGCAAATCTAATCGGAGCATTGCTAATCTGGACTTTGGAATTAATATGCTTACAAGATAAAGTAAAAGGCTGTATTCTTTTTATGTATTACCAATCCATTTGGCTTTTGGAGCTCATTTTTGCAGTGGCTTGCTTGAATCAAAAATGTTATGGTACTTCGCGTATCATAGAGGGGCAATCATATGTAGGGATTCCCCCCCAAAATTTTTTAACGCAAACGTTTAATTCTGATTCGATGTGAATGCCATTAGTGTTATGCCCCACTTAAATCAGTTTAGTAGAATAATCGAGATGAGTCCCATCAGGATTTTTAATCAGGGCATTCGTTATAGGTTTCTTGTTTTTTTCACCTTCATCCGCCGATCTCGTTGAGCTGCAAAACCGAATGACTGCCGCAGCTGGAGAAGCGACGCCAGATAAAGTACGAAGCGTTTGTAAAGAAACAAACTTCATATGGGATGCTTGCCATAACATCAATGGTGGTCAAATCGAAACAAAATGGCAATTTGGTTAAAGCTTGTGTATTTTGCTGCATGATGACCTGCCAGTCAATTATATACAGTACTTCGTCAGAGTAAAATTCTACACTAAGGAAGTGGTAAAAACTCCTTTGAGCAGCTGGTATAAAGATTTTACTAGTAATAAACCCAATTT
This sequence comes from Rhysida immarginata, assembly GCA_023313115.1. Lineage (NCBI taxonomy): Eukaryota > Metazoa > Arthropoda > Chilopoda > Scolopendromorpha > Scolopendridae > Rhysida > Rhysida immarginata. The sequence continues at coordinate 1,083,143 of JAHWFO010038550.1, read as the reverse complement.
CAAAAAAAGGATGTTTCTGACAAACTTTGCAAACTCTTAACTTTCAAATGTACAAATCCTTCAGTAGAATTAAAGTTATTGCAAGGGTGCAAGTAAGAAGACAGGTTGCTCCGCAGAAAACGGGGACGGTCGTCATCAACAGCTTACATTCTAAAACAAACTTTTGATTATCAGTTGAAATATAAAATTAAATTAGACATGTGTAGAATTAGATATTATAGCAATCATAATCTGCCTTTTTATTTTAACAATTTGCTCTGCCGCTTGAAATGATTTGTGACTTCATGAAATCCATTTGGATTTATTGTAGCAGCTTTGTGGCTCAGGTCCGCGGTAGATCAATTGATAAAAGCAGCGGCAGCGAAAGGCGTGATCCCTGGTTCGAGTCCAGGTCCCTTTTCTACTTTGTATTTATGAAATCTCCCAAAGGATGAAATTTTATGAAATCGCCGTTGAAAATTCGGCTACTGAGATTCCCTAACGTGCGATATGATAATTATTATTATTATATGAGAGTTGCATTATTTTCTTCCTTTCCAAAGAAAAGTATGACCAAAGAATTTCCCCTTGAGAAATATCAACGTAATCAGACATAATTCCAATCAATCGTAATCAAACCCTATTATAATCACAGAATGACAATGAAAAAAACAACTTAACAAAACATTAACACTGAACACAATTTACCAAACACAACCTTATAAATGGGAAATTGAAAAAAAAAGTAAGCCAAAAGCACTAAAAAAAAAGACCTAATGAAAAAGCGCGCCATGGCCAAACAATTCTAATGACAAAATCTAAACTGTTTGGGGAGGAAAATAAAAAGAGAAAAAAAATAAGAGGGGGTGTTTTATGAGGCCAACGTTTTCAACGAGCCTATTTATTTTCGCTGCACAGAAAACGCAAAAACGAGTTTAAAAAACAAACGGAGAAAAAGGAACTTTGCCTTCGATATATCTCCTTCTGTTCTGACGGAGTGCCATCACTCATCCACCCGGGAAGCAACCGAGAAAACCAGTCGAACACGAAAAAAAAATCGTAATAACCCTTTCTTGGCCACACTTAATGAGAAACAAACCGAATCAACAGAAGGAAAAATTCAGGCAGCATCAGTAAAGAGCTCGCAAAAGGTTATTTCTGAAGCGTGGTTCACGAGGTTCCACGAAATCCAGAAAATCTCCTGGTGCAGCGACATCTCGCATTCATAAAGCGAAAGTATTGCACGCCGGAATTCCAGGCGCCGTATTAATAATGAGCACCGACGGAGGAGAGAATAGATGTCATACGGAAGAGGTCCACATACATATATTGCTAGAATTCTCCATTTACATTTAAAACTAGGATAGGGAAACACGATGCCAACGTTTATCGTCGGCTTGATTGAGCCGAAGTTTTTTGTTTTTTATTCTCTTTCTTTTTCTGCGCCATCATCGTCGTGCCCGCGATCAACGAACGCACAATGGCCCGAAAAGAGAAAAGATAAGAAGAAATGAGCAATAAATGCTCCAGTTTATCCAAAATGGCTCGGCTATAAACAATCCCCGATTTGGTAATTGGATTCCTTCGAGACTTGGTTATGGAATTTCGTGCATTTCAACTTAAAATACGAAGAATTGAAAGACAAGAGAAGAAGAATGGGTTCCGCCCACAGCTGACCCTTTCCTTCTTCCAACAAACGTTCTCTCCTCTTTGGACGAATGGAAATTTTGCTCAATTTATGCAGGAAACGGAATAAAAACTCCATCAATATATAACAAGTGGGTGATGACGAGTTTCAGAATGGAGAGCGCTTTTGCCGTGCCCCCACCTGACCTTTGATCTGCCCTGACACAGGATGCAGAGAAGGGCGCGAGGAATCTGCCGGTTCCCATGGCAACTTAGTACCATTAAAAGTAAATAAAAATACCCAACGAAGCGCCCTCTTTTAACTCCAAGAGAGGAAAAAAAACTTGAGAATAAAATTTCCTTCTTTATATTGTTATTAAAAGAGACCGACGTGCTTTCTTCTTTGCCAATCTGGCTGTACTAAAAATACAAAAATAATATAAAACGAACTTTAAAGGCACCATCCCTTATTTCGTGGCACCCATACCGTCGAAAATCACAGAGGGTTTGACGCATAATGCGCAATATTTGAGAACTGCAGTCCTTGTAGCTACTAAATGCATAAATAAGAAAAGTGAGACAAGCTTTTACGGGAAGTAAATCCGAGACTATATAAAGAGTTTGAAAATAAGCTTTAATTTTCTAAAAGATTTCTAGACTTCACCTGCAGCAAAAATAATTTCATTTCCAGAAAAAAATTCTACACACAACTTCACTTAGTTGTAATTCATTTACTTATAACCGAAAGCCGTCATTTTTCTAAGAAAGTGGAAGCGGGGGAGGAGGAAGTTTTAATAGAAAAAAAAAAAAAAAAAGTGGTCAGACATGAAAGAAAAATACCGATGCTCCTCCACGTTTTCTTTAAGTGTAACGGGAGAATTTTAATCACCGCCCACCTTGCCGCCATATTTCTTAACCCCAAATTCCGGTCAAAGGTCATGATCGAGTCAGCTTCATCTGGAGGAACCGGAACGATTCAAGTTGGACGGCTCGGCGAATCCCCGTCACGACAACCATTGGCTGTGTTGCTCCAATTAGTTGCAAGGAAAAAAAAATAAACGGGGGGGGGGGGGGGGGGGTTTCATGTTAAAGGGAAAACAGTTCCTCGAGCGAAAGATGTAGGGCATTGGATGAGACGACACGACCGGCGACCGTCGGAATTCGTGACCAAACCACGAAGCTTCGACTCTGAACGTGAAATTTTATTTCTCCTTGCACTGATGCACGGTCAGTGTGGGAAGAAAACTCCTCTAACCACAGTGATCGGGTTTAATTACATCGCTCATAAACCGTGCCTTTCAAATCATAACAATGAAAATTTAGGATGCAACTTTAAAACTGTCTTTTTTAACATTCTAGAACGTGCTTCGATTCTTTCCTAAAGACTTTTTTTATAAATAGTTCTCCGCTTGCTCGCCTATAATATTGAAAAAAAGAAATTGCTCAAATGGCAAAACAGTATTAGCACGTTTACATTATGCATGCGCGCTGTTTATTTATCTCTTTAAAGTTTTTTCCACCCAGGGGAGAAAATCAAGGATATTTCAGTACATATTATCAAAGTTAGGAGACGTGGACGAAGAATTTTAGAATTTTATGCGCATCATACTATGGTTTCGTCTCTTGGAACATTAGATGTCTGATATCAACTGTGAAGGCTGATGGTGGCAATGTGATGGTTCGGGAAATCACTTCTTGACGTTCCTCGAGTTTCTTAATCAGAGTATAAATCATCGCTGATCAGTTGATCCTTCAGCAGGACAATACTTCATGCCATATAGGTCCGAATTGTCATCGAGTAGTTTGAAGAAATATACAGCAGACTTACTGTTAGCAGTGCTCAACTGCCATTGTCTTTGGGACGAACTGGGGAAGGCAGTCCAAAGTTACACAGTCACAACCGACTACGACTTTGAGCTGCCTCATAAGCGATGTGGACTAGTATCCCTTGGAAAGTTTTAGGCATCTTGAAGAATCAATGTCCAGAAGAAGGATACAGGAGTATTATTCCCCTGTTAGAAACATGTATATATAGTGTTTCCGAATGATAGTACAAACTTTCAGGATATGGTTCAGGGACCAAATCAAGCAGGGATGAACATGGAGGTTGAAAACGCTTCTTTCTAGATTTTAACAGTTTGAAGGTGTTCCTCAGTAGATGAAATTAACGTTAAAGCGTATAGAAGTTGCAAACTATATGATTTATTTCTACGGTATAGCAAATGCTCAAAATTGCCTCCGTTAGATTCCAAGGCTTGAATGTAGCAGGAAACTCAAGGCCATCGAATTGCAACAATCAGCAGTTAATCGACGCTTAACAATTGGGCAATTCAGGCCGGTAACAGCCAACAGTGGTGCTCCAAGAACGTTTCGAATCTGATATTGAAGAGAGCACTCACAATTTTCTTCAGACGATTCTATGAATTGTCGTAACTCTTCTTCTACAACAGGACACTTTCAAAACGTTATAACTCTAGAAAGAAGCGTTTTCGACTTCATGTTCATATGATATTTTCTGCTTCGTATGGTCTTAGGAACATATCCTGAAAGTTTGTACAGACCATTACGAAATGCCCTGTATACTATATCTATTGTAATTTCTTTAGAAATGAGGCTCATGGCTGTTGCTTCCTGTTGTGTGAGCTTTTTGATGTCAAAACCGTGGGAATTGTTTTGGGATTATAGAGCCTCATTTCCTTTTGTTTTTTGGATTTTCGGAAATTTTATTATTTTAATTTATTAAAGATGGTTGCATACGGAAGCGAAAAAGCACTGATCGTCCTCGCACTATTTTTTTTTTTTCGAATTTTTAATGCCACTCTGTAAATTCACTTATGACGAGGCGGCTGTTAGTTGAACCGACGGCGGGAATTTACGTTTACCTTGAACAATGGATTCATACTTCTCAAACTGGAACACACAACAAACGACTTTTCCTATGGCGTCGCCATTTTCCAATAAGCAAGAAACAGCGCCGCTGTGTGGCTGAATGGAACATCTAGTCGGGCGTTTAAAACTATGAACTTACTTTATCCAGCGATATGCGGAATGCGTTTGTGTCTTTTACAACTGAAATAAATATTTGAAATCTGATCCATACTTTTGAATAGCCTTATAATTTTATATAAAAAGCATCCATACAATTCGAATTCCATGTACAGTCTAATGCAAAAAGGTTTTTACCCGCTCCGTAGGAACTGAGCTTACCGGATGTAGATCGGTTGCAAAAACAGGCACTTTTACTGAGAGTCAAGGCAGATTAGACTGGACCTGTCGCCTTCTGAATGAAAATAGGGTAGCAGGTATACGCTTGGGATGTGCTATTCACGTGCTCAACTATGACTGTAAAAATGTTAGAATCCTTTATGCACTAGTCTAAACCTTTATGAACTAGACTGTAAAAATGTTAGAATCAATCTGAAATTGATTTAGTGCTAATGCTGTCATTTCATGGAACCACGACTTTTAATATCACAGAGTGTTGCCTGACATGGGATATTTTGTTGCAATTGTTCAATTGTTTTAAATTTAAATTGTTCAATACAACCAAAGTTTATTGGAGTGGAAATAGATTAAAGCAGTTAAATGCCACAGCGAAGCACGGGCTTCAATCAAGCTATTTCTTAAAAAAAAAAAGAAACAAACACAAAGACCCAATAAGAAAAGGCACATCTATTGTATCTCAGAATCCTCGTCGAATCCACTTCATAAATATACGAAAACAACAAATGCAAGTCAACCCATTATAAAATCGAGCGGCATACACTCTTGTAGCATAATGTCCTATCAAAAATATCAGAAGCTGGCATCCGGGAGAAGCGATTTAGTCTTCTAAGTCATTATAGTCATTTAATAACAAAATAATAAGCAAATACTGATGATAATGATCCACCAAAAGGTAAACATGTCAAGATAAAACCGAAAGCAGAAATTCCGCGACCTGGATTTGAACTAGGGATCTAGGGACCACGAGTATCTAGATCGCAGCCTCTACCTTTATCTTGGCAATCATTTAGTTTGTATGCCATTACTGCACGACGTGTAACCGCAACCAACTTAATAAAATATTTTCCAAAACTGAAATGTCCCTCCTCCTTAATAGGCCAATATACGAGTCAATTAACCACTAAATTACAATACCCGTGGTTCCAAAATACAACATTCCATATCAAAATTCATTAATTTTCTTCAAAAGTTATACAGGAAACAGATCTCACCCTCTCTTTGGCAAACACAAATCTTCTTTTCCTTAGTTCAAGTGCTGACATCAATTTTCCCATTTTTATATGTTGCTTCTTCTCTATTTAAAATGGACCATACAATATCTTATGCTCTAATTTCTCCAGATTCTGGTTCTTCTTTCCACCAATTTTTTTTCATTTTTTTCCGTATACGTTTCTAGTTTTGTTTTAAATTAACCCATAACGGAGTCGGCCGTTTCCACTGAATACATGAATAAATTATAAAAAAAAACCCATTTTTTAAACAAATTCCTGTCGGAAACTTAAGAAATTCTATCCGAAATGTATCAGTTCCTTATAGGCCTATACATTTTTTAAAAAAGGAAATTTAATGTTTTATGCATTAAAAATATGGAAAATCTCCATTTATAGTCACTGTAACAAGAAAAAAAAAAAAAAAAAAAAAAAAAAGAACGAAAGAGCAGCGGGTGGAAACATACATAGAATATGCCTTAGATATGTTTCCACTTAACCTTCAGAGGTTAATTAAATAACTTTTAACGGTAGAGAGAAGTTGAAAGCAGAAGGAGGGGGCACTTCGAAAGCTAATGAGAGAGTCGGTGGGGTGGGAGAGAAAGAGAGAGTGCAACGTGAGATGGCGCTATTATCCCGGCGTTAACATCACACGGGGTCGCGCCAATTAAGCTACCCTCGGCACAAGCTAAATACCTCCACGATGAGATAAGGGGGCGCCTCCATTTAATATCCAAAAACCAAAATTTTCCATATAAATGAAGAATTTTCTCACGGCACCAGTCTCGTAAATCATCCGAGTCGGTTCCTTTGTATCGCGGACACTGCTAGAAAACCACTACAGTCCCTTGCCTCTTCATTTTTCAATTAGCCCTTAAATGTTTAAAGAGCTCACTTCTAATTAACTCCTGTGAAGCCATTAAACGTCATTAAACTTCGGCATAGAGCACGGAGCGCGGTATTTTGTAAAATAGTGACCTCCGAGCAGTCAAAGCACTAGAACGTGGTAGAAATATCCACAGTATTGATTTATGAAGATTTCTAATCAAACAGACCAATCTATTTATAACTCCATTAAATCAAGATTATAAATTAGATAAAAATAATTTTTGTCCAATGAAAACCTTAAAAAGCGCTAAGAATTTGAAACAATGCAACCATTATCATGCAAACTGGCGTTGTTTTTATCGGGTGACAAGCACAGTAAAGGCAAGCAACTCTCTCTCACACTAATGTGTAAAGACCGTCATGAATTTGAAACCTGAACCAAAGTGGATCACCGATTACCAAACTCTAATGGAAACCTAGCGAAATTTATCGCCGATGAAGTTTCAGTATAGCGATGCACTCTGACAATGAAGTCAGTGCACGAATGAGTAGAAAGTTCAAAGATGTAGCATACTACATCATTTGTGGATTTCCAAGTACAGGTATCATTTTAAATATGATAATGCTCGGCCCCATACTGTTCGTACAACAACCGCACCATCCAAGGGCTACACTTAAGAGCGTCTTCAACATTTACGCTCGCCAGATCTCGTCTCCGCCGATTACCGCTTGTTTAGAATCAAAGACGCGACTGGTGGCGATGAAGAAATGTAGCAGATAGTGCCTCGTGGTTGCGCACACGGAATTCATGCATTTTGTAAGCGCTTGAGGGCTCATACTGAAAGCACTGAAACTTGTGGAAAAATCATATAACATGGTCAAAAATAAAAAGCCATAACTTTCGTACTAAGCATTCCAGTTTATTGGCAAGACACGCTACTATAAATGCAGAAAACATGAAAGAATTATCCCCATACATACATACAGCTCTACATGACCGCCGCACATTGAGGCACAGCTCGCGCCAAGGGTAGTTAACGCATTGAGTCCAGCATCTGTTGTGTGACGGACGCGTTGAAATATTGGCACCATCTTACTGTTCTTACGATTTAGATAGATCGAGTTCGCGTATCAACATTTGGAGCAGCGTTTATGCATAAGAAAGTATACGGTCGTGGATGCAAACCATCCGTTGGATCAATTCCAATGGACTTGTTTCAGAACTTTCTTATCCGCAACTGGAAGACGACGGCAACAACGAGATCATTTTCCAACACGACGGAACCATACTCTTGAGGTATGTGACTTCCTGAATGGTACCCTCAATGATATGGCCGATGTGGTCCCATTCCATGGCCACAAAATTCACCTGATCTCACCTGAAGCAGAAGATCGTGACAGCATTTCAACGCATTACATAACAGATGCTGGCCGATAATAGGGCTGGACTGGACTTTCCTTCTGGGTGTATGTATTGCAAAATTATGGCCTTCTACTTTTCACCATTTTCTAATGGAACATCCTGTAATTGCGGTACCATTTTTGCTCGATAAATTACGAAAACAAAACATTTAAAGCCTTTGCTTGACCCAACTTCTTGTAATAAGAGAAGATTCAAATTGAAGAACATCTGAAGTGCTAGGGGAGAAGAGGTAATCAAAGTAAGCTTAAGTACAATGCTAACTTCGAAGTAATTATATAATTATTAATAAAATGTACGTTGTTTAGTTATAGCAGAAAACTACATATGATGATTTTTTTTTCTTTTTTAGTTAGAACGATGTTAATTTCAAATTAAAAATAAACATTTCAATATACAGTATTTCAGCTTATGAAGATTCTCCGAGGGCAGGATGCTAAGTATATCAGGCGATAACCCAAAAACGCCAAGTTCGATTTTTTTTACTAATGTACTTGATACGAAGGCTTGATGAAAAAGAAAATATGTTGTCAACAAATTTAATTGAATTCCTTGGGGTTCATTCGAAATCATTGATAATGCATAACATCTTAAAACATTAATAAATGACAATTAATATGCCTATCAATTGTTTTAAACCTTAATTATTATTAAATAAAATAAGCCCAAAGCTAGGAACCAATAACATACCCCCCTCCCCCCGCCAGCACCCGCCCAGAAAACTAATTATCATAGTTGCCAAACGGAAAAAAAAACCCACGTTTTTCTCTGCTAATGCATTCCGTATTTCATTTCCCGAAATACGTAAATTTAGGACTTGACTTTTTGATATATTTTATGAATTAGGCAGCAAGTAAAAGAGGACATTCTTCTTAATTATAATACCAGATCAGATATTAAAGTGCGCAGGGCGGGGGGGGGGGGGGGGGAGAAGAACGAACAAGAAATTCCAATTTTTAGTCATCAAAAGTGAACCAGTATAATTATATGAAGATGATGAGCTATAGAATAATAAATTTTTTTGTTTCCACAGGGATTATGGAAAATGAAAGAGAAAAAAAAATAAAACAGGGGAAAGACATTCTTGAACGAACGAATAAGAAACACCTGCATCGCGAATGAAACAAGGGAAGGGGGAAAAAAAAAAGGACCGAAAGAGAAAAAGTATAGAGTGGAGGAGGAGGTGGTAGTGATGGTGATGGGGCGGCCCGCCCCCCCAACGAAGGGAAAGTAAAAGAGAGCGAGATGCCCGACAGCTCGCACATATCAATTAGCAGTCGTGACTAGTAACGGGGGAGAAGCCAGGACCCCGGTCCGCCACGTTCTTCGATAAATCTACCGCAATCCTCGACGAGCAAAGAAAAAGAAGGAAGACCGGAGCCGTAACTCAAAAAAAGAGAAGGTAAAAACCAAAAGGGTTAAAAGGGAAAGATAGGTTTTTTTAAATGTAAGTAAAAAACGCATTTAATATCGGAGTTTATACGTAGCCGAAAAAATCCAGAAGAAGCAGAATGAGAGAGATAGAGAGAGGAGGCAAGGAGAGAGACGAACATTAAAATGAAAATTTTCAAAGTCAGTATCATGGAAGAGATGAGCGCCGAGGTGGTGGGGGGGCGAGGTAAGAACGAAGGTTGTGACAACAAGTAAAGGAGAGAAAGAGAAAACAACTTATGCACGATTTTCTGCCCAATAAAACACGTGAACGTCACGCTCACTAGGAACCAATACTCAGACAAGCGGCAATGATGAAACTCACCCAATTGGAAGAAAGCATTAATTAGGAGGGCCAATAAGATTGTAAATATTGCCCCCCCCCCCTCCCAACAACTACCCCTCTCGTCGTGCAATGCCGGCGAAGTTCAATCTTGACCTGTGCGTGGGAAGAAGTTTCTTACATAGAGTCACGTGATAAATATACGGGTAATTAAAGCCCAAACGTCAATAATTTTCATCCTTACGTCCTCCTCCAGTTTTCCAAATCCCTCGCTGCTTTCTCGTTTCATCTAAACGTATTTTTCCTATTTACTTATTTTTCCCCTTCTTCCACCTGATAGGTCAAGGTAATAAATCTGAGCGGATCCAGGATGCTCGCAACTCACGCCGAGTGAACGAGAGAAGAACAAAGTAAATCAGACCAGAGGTTGAGGAGCAAAAGCCCCCCGAGGCTTCTCTCTCTCTCTCTCTTCACAAGACATGCAAACGAGTCTCGTCATTTTTAACCCTTTAAGGCAAATATAGAGGAACTCGACGGAAACGATCTTCTCCTCCTCCTCATCCTTAATAATAATTCTGTGTATTAGCAGGAGACTACGGAGATAAAAAAAAAAAAAAAAAGGACGAAACAGGTTTTTTAATAACACAACAACTAAATATTGATACATATTCGTGCTCCGACATAAAAAAAAGTTCATTTAAAGCGAAAGATTATATTAAACCGCCAGAGATTAGATATAAGACTACGATACATTCCCTTTCAGCGGAGAGAATTTTTTTCAAACGGCAATTTCAGCGTTTAAAGCTTCGATCGATTTAAAAAGCGTTCATTTATTACTAAGATACGCGAAAGCAACTTTCTCTTAATAGTCACGACAGCGTTGTAAACAAATTATTTAATGTCTTTCACCCTTATTCAGTGAAATCTTTAAAAGAAGTTCTCGCCATTATAATACGCTTGAAAGACATCATCTATCTTTGAAAGTTGAAAAAGCGCTAAGCATTAATATCGAAGAAAAACAAAAATTTGAACATTAATTTTTATTTTGAAAATCATTTTCTGTATAAAAATGCTGAATTAACATTTTATTAATTTATGTCGAAAATCGTCGCCAATTTGGTTTAAAATGAAATTACTACAGACATTTTTGAAATATTTTGATGTGCCTTTCAATATCTGCGACTTTTTAATTTATTTGTACAATTAAGTGACTCTGATATTTAAAATGAAAAAATAATGAATGAAAATTATAATGTTTGGTAATCTAGCCAATGAAACAGCAAACACCTCATTTCAAAATTCTCTTATTGTGTATTAAAGAAGCACTTATTAACTTCAGGCCGAATAAAGCTAGAGAATAGGCCAGATTGCGGATTCGAATCTCTCCGTGAGAATGAATATTATTTCATTAGAAAGTTAAGCATTCAGTCAATTAATTATGTTGAGCAATGTACAGATTATAATTGAAAAAATAAACTGAATTATATAAAAATAATTATAAAATGAATTTCAATATCTACTTTCAACATAGTTTACTATACAAAGTGTAACAAAAAGGTACGGCTAAACTTTCAGAAAACATTCCTCGCATGTAGAGAAGACATCGTTTTACGGACATCGGTCCGGAAATGCTTTATTTCCATGTTAGAACTCATTTTCTACAATTCTTCATTAATTACATTACTCGTAGGAAACACAAAAGAACAGAACGTATCAGCATACCACATGAAGTCATTTCTTACATGAAATGTTCAAAATGCCCTCTTGCTTACGTCTGGTTAAAAGTAGTTATAATTCTTAGGTTCACCGCCAGTGTTGTTTGTTTCAGTTGAACGAAGGTAATGTTGACTTGCGACTCATCTTGTAGAAACTGAGTTCTAACATGAAAATAAAGCGTTTTTCCATGTCCATATAACGTATTTTTTTCCTCTACATGTGAGGAATGTTTCCTGAACGTTTGGTCGTAACTTTTTGCATAGTAAATAAAATACAGGGTGCCTTATCCGCATTGATTTCCTTATAAATTTACAACACAAACATAAACCATACACGATGGGCTTAAAATGTCCTTCAAATATCTTAAGTTCGAACAATTTTGCTAAAGCACCATTTGAGAACTAGGTGACAAGAAATGGAGATCTAAGCAAAAGGCTAGACCAGTGAAATAGACAGTGGAACTAAAGTGTCCTGCCGTTGTTCAAAGGAAATTTCGAACAAGACGGAATTTGGATCAAACCGCTAAGATACACGAAACAGGAGGTTTGGTTTGGTTTATTTGGTATTAATTTGGTCCTTTTCAACTGCTATGGCCATTTCAGGACGGCGTTATAGGGGTCGCAAATTTTGCCTCGCAAGGGGCGCGTTGGTGTAAGCGTTGATGTCCTAAAGAAGTCCGAGGAAATCGAAAATTGCACCTAATCGGAATTAAATATCTCATTGACAAATGATCAGAAAGTAGTTATGAATGTTAAGCTAGAGGTTAGTTACTACAATAAATGGGTAACAAAGTGTGTGCAAAAATTTGATTAACAAAAACCTACAACTGCTAAACAACGCGATTTTTTTCCTGACGAAGCTATGTTCCACCGAAGCGGCATCATCATGCATCATTATAAACTGTCACATTTACGGACAAGAAAATCCGGTAGAAGTGATGGAACATGAGGGAAATTCTCCAAAGATTCTGTTTTGGGTGGGTGAAATCGCCAAGGATCGTTAGGTTTTTTTCCTTGGATGAATCAACTTTAACAGAGTAGACAGCATTGCAAGAACCAGGCACGTAAGATAAAGGAACAGAAGCATGCGTAATACGTGTGCTTATTGACTTCATATCACCGTAAAAAGAAGAAGTCCATACATGTGTCCGGTAGAAAAATAAAAATTTGGAGAAACCCCCTTATCGTTTTGTTTATTTTTGAGAGCAACTGAAATTCAACTCATTCTATCGTCGATATCTTTCTGAAGTTTCACGCTATTTACTTGGGCTTTTTATAAGAGTAGCGCCATACGTTTGGCTAATAAATTATGCAAAAGACATTTTAGTAACAGTTGCGCATGCGTAATTAAACAGTATTTAGTAAAAATGCTCATATTTCATCAAATATTTAATATTTTTATATTCTCGTTGCAAGGTGTTGTTTCTACTGCAGTTTGTCAAGTTTCCTGATAATGGCACTGCATTGGGTTGAAAACCCTCCATGTTATAAACAAAAAACATAGGAATTTTTTTAATGAAGACATAAGTAAAAGAAGCCTCAACCATACGCTACAACTCTATTCAAGCACTGTTTTTTTACAGGTGATCCCAAACATTATTTTTGTTCAATTTTTTGCTGGTCCCTTATTTACCTTCGGGACAAAACCTTCTCTGAAATATGAGGTGTAACATGCTCTTTACACCCCTGAAGTTTCCGGATAATTCGTCAAGTATTTTTCTAGATATTCGACAAAAGTTCAATATATAGGGGTGTCCGGATAGTTTTGGCAGGGCGGTTATATGACGAAGAAATGCAGCCATTAATGACACGTATCTCATTAATTTGCAAAAAAATTAGTCGCACGACGAAATAAAAATGTATTACGAATTTTAAGGTGCAAAAGAATTCAAACTTAAAAAAAATGTATTAATGTAAATTTCATCAGGTTATCATTAAAATAATGATCAAGTTTATACCAGTCTCGAAAGCTAAAATACATTAATTTCTATATCAATAATAATAACGACAATTAACTCGCATTTCGACGAATATTCCACGAAGCGACGATAATGTCCATAGAGCACCAAATCTTCAAAAACAAGGAAAAGATGAGTCTTAAATATAAAGCAGGTCATGTCAAAATAGAAAAAAAAAGACGCAAACGGGGAAAAAAGTACATATAATGAGATCACGCTTGGAGGGAATCAACATTGGCCAAAATCCAATAGTAATTATGCATTCGAAAGCAATAAAATGAAAGTCGTATATTTAAGAAAAAAAAAATTAAAACGAAGTCAACATCTAAAGGGAATGTTAAAAGAAGTAATAATTTATAAATCAACGTACAAGAATGCACTAAGGTGGGATACGAGTTCGTGCAAAAGTTACTAATAACTTTATAATTTTTAACAGGAAACAAACGTAAACAGATATCCAGTTATAACCGCTTAAAAAATTTTAATTCCGAATTTCACATTCTGTTACAAAATATTAGTGGATAATAAATTTCCTCCCCATTAATCATGCTATAAATGAATGCCAACAGTATTCCGCTCTTCTTCATTACGAAACCAGATCTGTGGTTCACTTTTCTTCATTACGAAACCACTCACAAATATTAAAGCAGAGCATCCCCTGAAGGAAAAATAAAAATCCAGAAATAAAAAATCATCACGTCTGCCTTAATTCAACTTAAAAAAAATACCAACACTTTCCTAGGTGGGAATGGATGCCACTGCAAAAATCTTATTATTCAGAAGCATATCAAGTTCACGTCCAGGTTTGCTGTTTGAATTTTTTGAAAATTAGTGACACGCCTTATACGTCTTTTAGAAGGCCGTTATTTATCAATAACGGTCTGAGAAAGATGAACATGTTCAATATTTTCGATATCCAGAAAAAATGATCGGTAGTGCTTCAATGAGTTCATGAAAAGTTCCCGAGAGCCCTCAACCGCCATTTCTGCTCTTATCTTTAGCGATCTTTATTTCGTGATGAACAAACTGCTCAAGTATCTCTCAATGAGTACAAACTGACGTGTTTGATTTTTCAAAATTAACATGCTTCTTTTGCTTCTCAAAGTATTAAAAAAACACTTAAACTTGATTAAACCTACTTAAATCTACAGTGGTTCATACACAATTCTACTGAAAATTCATGTATAAACCGATTTGAACCAGTATTTGAGAATTTCTATTAAGAAAAATGAGCCTTAAAATGTCTAGGATGCGTGATTGTCTACGTTTATGGCGCTGAAGAGACTTTTCATGAGACTTTTCGTTGAAGAGACTTTTCATGAGAGCTTCGAACTGTTCGCCACAGACTAACCAGCTAAGTTATAAAGTGAACGAAAACATCAGACACCGTCTAAAGCTTCAAAGTTTAATCCTAGAAGTATAAAAGTTACATCGGTGGAAACAAAAAAGGCTAATACTGTAATGGATTCTTATATCTTCTTATATCTGTTAAGATAAGCCTGGCTGAAGTTTTAAAATCGTTTCGAAATCTCTGCGTATGTAGTTTTTCAATGCTAATTTAAATTACTAAGCTCTTGAATAAAAGAGATGAGAACCACCAATCACGTAGCATACCGACTGTATGCAAAAATCTTAATGGATAGTTTGAAGAATCAGGAGAACACAAAATCCAGCTTTTTCTTTGTGGCCAAGTGGGTTTTGGTCTCCTGATTCTTCAAACTGTAAGTAACCACAGCCCCAGAGGTTTAGTTTTAAATAGTTAATGGCTAGTCTTATAATAAGCAGACTAAGCGTAAGCAATCTACAGCTTATCAAATGCTTTAAAAATAAGAACTTCAGTTGCATTAACAGAATTAGGTATATCTGTTTCTTACGTTTACTTAATGAAGATGTGTTGCCTACGCCATTTGCAATGGAGGAAAAAAAAAAAAAAAAACAGCAGCTGCGCGACATCTTAATCATTTGCAGGACCTTGACGAAATTCTTAAATTCCATTCAGTCCAACTTAGAAATACCACTGCAAACTTGGGGAGTGTTAACTTCTGTCAACAATCACAGCGTAAATAGATTAGAAGGATGAGAAGACAAAATTGTTATTGCAAACACGTACAACCTTATAAGTCGGCAGAGGAGCAAAATTTTTATTGTCTTGCATTAATTTAACATCAAAACAACAAATTATCCATGAGCTACTTCCTAAAAATATAAAAGAAAAACAGTAGTTTTCAATAATTTGAAATGCATTTTCTAATCGCTTTGAAATCACCTACCGAACCTTGATTACATATTGCATGAAACTTCTACTGCTCTTTACTTCAAACATTTTGCGTATTTAAAAAAAAAATTTAAATTATTAAAAAAAAGAATATAATTTAACAAGAGATAAAAGAAAATTGCACATTTGTATTTATTCAATGAATTAAACAATTTCATATATCGTACAGCAAGGGTTTAATACCTATAAACAATGTCCATAAAAGCTCCGTTTTTCTGTTCATGACATAAAAAAAAAAAAAATCTCGTTGCCCTCGACAAAAGAAGTAGAAACTCGTGCCGTGAATGAGGTGCCAATGGAGGCCGTCAGTTGTCTAATGCGCAATTTAATTCTCCGGGTATTCATTCTAACACGACAAGATTCACCTGAAAACAATTTCCTTCGAAGAGAAAACAACACTCGGCGGAAAAAACCTTCAGAGTATTTAAATGCGTTCGAAAAATTAACGTCCCTATAATTTTTATGTCATTCTACCACGACGCCGCTCGTCACTTAATAAGAGTACTCGTGCGTTTTAAGGTCGAAACCTTACATGCTCACTAATTTTCATTTGTTTCTTCTCTCCTTTCTTCGTAGACAGAATTATTTTATGACGTGCTTAAAACAAGTCGTCCAGAAATAACATTTGATATTGACCCATCCCCTATCGCAATATCGTATCCGTGTAGGCTGGAATTAAAGCATCAACACACTTTGTTATTTGACGAATGCGTTCTATTAATTATTTAAAATGACATGAAAAGTCACCTATTCCCTAGAACGACTTCTACGAAACAATAAAAAAAATTTCAATTCAAAAACAACTGAGACGAAACCAAAGTTTCTTTTTTAACGTGAACAATTACGGCATCGAATGATTTTTACGGCATCTTAGTCGTAAAGAAATACTTCATTAATCAACAACGAATCCGTATAAAGACATCCGCCCAAATAAGAGAAAATAACTTCTCTGTAATGAGCAAGGAATTTTCCACAATTAACACAGCGCTCATGGATAAAGAGCACAGAATAAAAAAAAAAACAACGTCACCGCAATTGCATAATCTAACTCTTAGATATTTGAAACAGAAAGCAAGTTCAATTTTTTTTCCACTCAAAAGTCGCTTGATGTATGATGCAAGAACTTAAATTGTGAGTCTAAATTAATGCTGATAGCAATAACTGAATGGTTATCTCCGCAGAGTATGCGTAATGCCAGAAGTTAAATAACAAACAATTTGTAACTCGTCGATTGTCATTTCATGGTCTCATGCATATGAATCGCACAAAGAGTAGAGCATGAAATGTCATAAACTATACCAAAAGTTCCTAACAGTTGCTGCCACAGTACTCTATGTAATGTTGCTAATTAGTCAATATGCAAGACATCTTCAGTATATCCAATTTGTTGGCGTATAAATCTTCAAGACGAATCCTCATGTTTTTAACCCCTTTACGACGCAAAAATATCAATCTGCGGAACAATTCACAACTGCCACTCGCAGAAGAATTACATTTTCTGGTATTGCGGTAGATTTTCTCCTTCAGATGTTCCCGCAAGAAGTTCGTAGGGACTAAAATCGAATGGAATTCCTCCTCATGCAGCAAACATTTCCTCATTTCTTGTATAAACAGTGTGGACTCTGATGTCCCACCGATACCCAGAACTTTTTCAGGCTGGCTCAATATGGCGCCACAGCCCCGATACGATCCTTCGACATCGATGGGACATGAAACGGAGTCAAAACTGTTTATGCAAGAAATCTAGAAAGCGTTTGCTGTATATGGACGAATTCCATCCGAAATTAGTCCCTAGGAACTTCTTCTTGCGCGGAAATTTGAAGGAGAAAATCCACCGCAACAAACCAGCAATTATATGTGAGGCAATGTGAATTTGAGGCAATTATATGTGAGGCAATTATATGTGAGGCATTGTGAATTTCTTTCGGAGATCAACAGATTTTTGCGCCTTAAACTGGTCAAAAATATAAGTGTTCGTCTCGATGAGACATCTTGCGAACTGGCTAACCATAAACATTCCAGAGCGTACTGTGGTAGCAACTGTTATGGAACGTGAGGTACATTAAAAATTTTCCTAATGTCTATGACATTTATGGCATTTCGTACAGTGACAGCTATAATATTAGAAATCCATTCATAGAATTTTATCACAGATTGATTTGATCGGGAAAGGCCAGTTAGCTGGTCAACAGCGGTAAAGAGTGTTATATGTCCAGGTCGCGTATTTTTCCTTTCCTTTTCTATTTGTAAGTATCTATGTGATATTAATCCGAAAGACTGTTTACAGATGCGATTCAACTAGTGGAAATGTTTTCTTACTTTCTTTTCAAACCCGCTTATCCCTTAAGGTCGCAGCGATAGCAACCCTTTGGAGGATCTCCAGCATTCGCCATCTTCCGTCATCAGGCGCATGTCCTCAATGATTAATATTCAAGCGAGTCGAGTCCAATGTTACGTTTCATTGCGGGGTGGTCACGATCCAGATTCTCCATATAGTCTAGCCACCTCGCTCTCGGCTAGTCCCTTGGTCTCTTACCCAGCGGCTTGGAAAATACCTACTACCTAGGAAGACCAGATTGCGGCACCCGTAACACGTAGCCGTACCTACTCAACTGAGACCTATCAATGCGGAGAAGTAGCGATTCAAAGCCTAAAGATTCCCTTATTGTGCTGATGTCCACTCTTCTAGTAGGGTAACATCTGCCACACCTTTCAGGAAATCTCGTGTCGGCCATTTGCGATCGCAATCTTTGGGGCTTTACCAAGACTCATGACCATTGGTGAGAATGGAGACAAAAATTTGAAAACAAAGAGGTTGGCTTCGTTTCCTATCCACATTTCGCGCCTGACAGTTTGCTGCACCGATCCGAACTTTCAATTCTCTATCCTGCTGCCCATTACTAATAAATGCAGTCTCGAGATATTTGAACTCCTCCACGGTCTCAACGGGACTCCCCTAACAGAAACACAAGAACACACATAGCAGGCCATCTTAAAAGGACTAAACCCTCAGTCTTAGGCACACGGATTTTCATCCCAGTCTATTCACACTTGACTATAAACAAATCTAACGCATGTCGAAGGTCAGTTCAAGAAGACCCAAAAAGAATAGGATGTCGGCAAAGAGCAACATCTCCATGAAGCAGTTACCCATACGCTCATCAAAAACGTTTTTATATAAGTTTAATTTAATTAAGATTTTGTGCATATTAAGATTTATGAGTGACGATGTTTTTTCTAAAAAATAAAAAGAGAAACATCATGCATCTACACTGGTGGCCAAAAGTTTGGACCAACAAGCAATGTCAAGAAAAACTGAATTTATACGAAAACTGTTTTACACCTACAACTCTAAGTAAATATGAAACAATATTCAGGGAAGAAACAAATTTATTTCTGCGTTTTTGGTTTCTTATTACCTAAAATCAAAATAAGACTGGCCAAAAGTTTGGACCACATTTGTATAACAAAGAGATAAAAGTATTACATCATTAACTAATGAATTATTTTGATATTTGAGATCATTTTGACTCTACAATATTTGACAAACGGCCTGAAATAGAATTAAATAAGCTTTTAATAACATTTGGCTTAACAGCTTTCTGAATGGCTGCTATTAGTTGTTCTCGAGATTTGTACTGTGTTTTGGTAAATTTTTTGTTCCGTGAGATGCCACACATTCTCAAAAATATTCATATCTCGATTTCGAGCAGTCCAAGCAAAAGTGGAAATGTTGATGCTCTCAAAATAGGCTTTCACAACTCGTGCAATAAAGATTGCAGGACTGTCCTGCTGCTAAATCCATGGTTTTTGCTTAAACTAGACTTTGCACAAAGGGATGAACACATTGTGAAGATCATCTTTATATTGAGCTGTTGTGCAATATCCATCTATAATGTAAATCTTCAACTTTCCGTTGCTTCCAATGGCACCCAGAATCATCACTTCACTACCACCCATTTGGCGCTTAATTCGCAGTGGAACAAGTGTTTCTTTATCACGATGCTCTTCATAAGAAGCTATATTATCAGGACCATCCAAACTGATTCGTTTTTCTTCAGAAAAAACAACCAATTGGAAGTCTGTGTTTTCACGCAGATGTGTCTTAGCAAACTCCAGTCTATCCTGCATGTGTTTCTGTTTAGTGGCAACTTTTTGGGTATAATTTCATAGGCAAAGTTCTGAGCACGTAGTTCGCTGCGAAATGATCTTCTTGAGGCAGCAAGTTGCAGATTAAGTTTGACTTGTGTGGTGTTGACTACATGCCCAGAAGTAATATCATGTCTAACATGTCTCTTAATTCTTGATTTGTCTCTTCGCGTCAGTGCACAAGGTACTCCTATTTCCGTCCTATTTCCAATTAACATTTTTAACAATTCCTGATAAAGATTTGTAGCTCACATAGGAGATTTCAGCAACTTTTTTGAAATTTGTAAATTGCTAGTTAAAATTTCTAATTCACTCTCGTTGGCCTTCAGTTAACATTATACAATACATAATATGGTTTTAGTGCTCACCACACAACACGATGACTTGTAATATGCAAATTATTTGCATGTTTGTGATGTTGGTCCAAACTTTTGGCCAGTCTTATTTTGATTTAAATTAATAAAAAAAGCAACGACGCAGAAATAAATTTGTTTCTTCCCTGAATATTGTTTCATATTTACTTAGAGTTGTAGGTGTAAAATATTTTTAGTATAAATTCATTTTTTATTGATTTGCTGGTTGGTCCAAACTTTTGGCCACCAGTGTAATACTAATATAGCACTGCTAAAGATCCAGAATATGCTAGCAAATATTTAATCTGAAAGTATTGTAAAGATAAAAAGAAATTTCTTTTCAACGTTTTTTCTTTTTTTTTTTTTTTGCGTATTAAAAGATAGTGAAATTACACCAGGAAAAGAATTTGCACTCGTTTGCCGTGTAATAAAAGAAAAACGCTTGCTTTGTTTTAGCGTTCCGCAATGTAGAATAATTAAGAAACCGGACTTCATATATTAATAAGTGTAGAATAGTGATATCTTATCGACATGTTTCAACCTCGGCCCATCATCAAGATATCTCGGCCAAGGCCGATACGTAGAGGTAATTTCATTTAAGTGATTTAATTCTTTTAATGCTATTAAATTTGTAAATCGGCCGGCAAAATCTATCGGAACAAAGATTATGTTAAGATAAACGTCGTTAAAAATAAAAATTTAATTCATGCTAATTAAACATGTGACAATTCATGTTCTTAACTTCAAATTCCAGAAGTAGATGAATATAGGATACATGCATATTTTTTTAAAATTTGTAAACCAGAAGCTGTAAGCATACTCGTGAATATTTTAATTTTTTTCTTCTTCTTTTGTTACTGAATATTATCACGGTTTCCTATTTTAGCACTTAGGGTTTGCATTTCCCAAACAATTCAACAAATATAAAAGTCGAACAATTCTTCAATAGAAACATCAACATATTCGAAATATTTTAACAAGCGCAAGGAATATACGTTTTTCGAGATATTTTCAACTGAAATTTAAGGGAATAAAATCATTTCTGTTCAATTTTTTTCCCGAAACTTTAACTCCTTTCATTAAAGAGAAACTAAAAGGAGTTGCTGGCGATCTACGTGTGCAAATGCATTTACAAAGGAGCGCGGAAGGGATATTATCGTACAGGATGATCATAAAGTCCCTTTATCCCAAACAAATATGAATAACTCTCGAAGCAATAAGCGTATCCCGAAGCTATTTGCTGTGCATGATCCCTGTTTGCGCCATAAAGCAGATAAACAAATAATGCGTAAGCGTTAACACTATTTTTAAACAGTTAACATTCGAAATGTTACTGTTAACCTTCGTACAAACCGTTAAGGCAAAACATTACTGGAACTTTCTCGAAGATTCTGTTGAGCAATTGGACTTGACGGAATCAATATTTCGGAAGGTAACTTTCAACAGGATGACGTTATGCTATACCGCACATCGCCAACATTCACCATCTCGCTCTCCTGATTTACATTGTAATCTTGTCCATTTTCTGCGGGGCTACCTTAAAGAGAGGGTGTAAGGCAGTAACCTGAACACGTTGGAAGATTACAAACGAACACCCAATAACGAAATTTCTGAATACGCTTAGAATATCTGTGATCTCTTCGGTTAAGCACAAGATAGATAGATACACTATTAAACATTATGTACACTACTGTTTATAAAAATCGCAACACCCTGATGGAATGGTCTAATCCATATGCAATTTGCAATATTTGCATACAATGGGTCAGAGTATAAATGATTAGATTTTCAGAGTAATTGCTTGAAAGAACACCATGCCTCGACGACGACGAAGGGTACCATATCAACAGCTGACAGACTTTGAAAGAGGACGCATAATTGGTCTGCGTGAAGCGGGATGGTCGTATCGTGACATTGCTGCTCGTGTAGGACGTAATGCAACGACAATTATGCGTGCATGGAGGCAGTGGAGCGAAGAGAACAGGGCACACCGAAGACCAGGCTCAGGAAGACCCAGCACGACGACACCGCGAGATGACAGACACCTCTATCGCATGTGTGTAGCAGATCGTACAGCCACTTCCACAGTGTTAGCACAACAGTGGGGTGCTACAGTAGGCAGGACAATGTCTGCTATCACTGTACGACGCCGTTTGATTTCCAGAGGATTGATGGCACGAGAACCATTGTTGCGGATTCCTTTGACTCAAAACCACCGGCGCCTCAGGTTGCAATGGGCCCATCAACACCAACAGTGGCAAGCTGAATGGCAACAAGTTGTGTTTTCGGATGAGTCAAGGTTTAACTTGCAGCACCATGACGGCAGGATACGAGTCAGGAGACATCGTGGCGAGCGCGACCTTCCAGAATGCATCCTGCAGCGTCATTCAGGACAAACGCCAGGGGTGATGGTGTGGGGTGCAATCAGTTACCATGGCCGTTGCCGTCTGATCAGAATCCATGGCAATCTGAACAGTGACCGGTACATCAGGGAAGTTGTGCAACCCGAGGTCATCCCCTTCCTGCAGAACCTTCCAGGCGCTGTATTCCAACAGGACAATGCCCGACCGCATGTGGCCAGAAATGTCCTCGCCTTTTTCCAAGCACATCAGACGCCCTTGTTCCCCTGGCCTGCTCGTTCACCAGACATGTCCCCAATCGAACATGTGTGGGACAGGGTTGCTCATCGATTGGCTCGTCAGACTCCTGCAGCAGCAACTGTGGATGAACTGTATACCCGTGTAGACAGAGCATGGCAGGACATTCCCCAGGCCCTTATTCAGAGCTTGTTTGACTCAATGCCACGACGTTTAGAGGCTGTAATTGCATCCCACGGTGGTTTCACCCGATACTAATGTGACAATAAAACGCATTGTATTGACCTGAAAATCTAATGGTTTCTTTTCTGACCCATGATATGCAAATGCTCCAAATTTAATGCAGATTGGGCTATTACATCAGGGTGTTGCGATTTTTATAAACAGTAGTGTATGTGTGCATCATTGTGGAAGTTATTCAAAATCTTTTGGGTAAATACACTTACCAAAGAGATTGTCATATCACCACGATATTCCTGTACTTAATGATAAGAAAAGAGTAAAGAGAAAACATCAATGAAAAAAAGAAACGTACAACTAAACGAGGCAGACGAATAACAAAAAACAAGAAAATGACAATTTTTATGAGCACTCACAGTTGAATTCCTTATACCTTTATTAGGTGATTTTGTTATCATACATAGAAAATTTGGCCATATAGTATACGTGTGGATTTATAGTTTCCATTTTAAAACTTTTTTCTCTAGAGGGAGGGTCGACAAGCTTCGTCATTTCTAGGAAAGCAAGAAAGATGACGAAAATAATACTTAAAACCCAGATCGGTAAAAATTCTAAGGCGAACAAGATTCAAAATATTCTATTGTATAATTCCCTGTAACTTATAAAACGGGAAAATGCAAATAATCACCGACAGATTACTGATTCATTTTAATTCTCTCCAGTTGTAACGGAGTATGTGAGGAAGGTTTTTATCAGACGAAAACATTGGTTAAGTGTCGCAATAGTCGAAGTCTAAGAATAATACATAGCGTGCCTGCACAAATAATGTCAAAACATTATAAAACGAATACTAGTAAGCCATAGATTACCCAGTTCTGTTTCTGTGATTTTTTAAACAGCTCGAAGATCGTGCGTGTGATTACGTATCCCAACATGGGTCTTTAATTTATACGAGTAGATAGAAATTTCCCTAAAAAAATTCGAATTTTGTGGATGGACACAATGTTCCTCAATTTTAGCACGCCAGATTTTTTGATATAAGCGTGACCCAAGTTAAAAGGAAATTTTTACAGAAAACTTTGTTATAAGAAATAAGAAATTGTGGGTGCTTGGAACAATAAAAAATGCCTGACTGGATATAGGACAAAATCGATTAGCGATAAGGAGCATATAAGGAACGTATTTTTATATCGTTTACTTTTACGTGAAGTAGAACGATTAAATATATTTTAAGTTTAGAAGTTAATGCCCGATCTATACCTTTGCTATAGGTGGTACAGTGGTTTTCGGTTTGCTGACCAAACCATTTTAAAACTATTAAACTTAAGGCGAAACGAAAAGAATATAAAAATCCACCCATTACTCAAAAATTCCCAGAAATTACTTTCACATTAAAGCATGCAATCTTTCAAGTTCCTTTTTTTCAACTTTGATTAAAAGACTCGTTAATATCCTATCCCATTTATTTTACATTTCAAATGACACTGGTTATAATTACTTGCGGAAAGGAAGCAACTCCAGACTTGTTTTTTTTTTTTTTTTAAAGTTTTTTTTGTTTTATAATTCCAAACTGATGGCTGCAATGATTAGAGCTCCACAATCATTTGCAAGCTGATTAAGTATACGACAGCGCAATTTTACGAAATCAAATCGGAGGAGAAATAAGCGGGTGCAATTTCCACTTATTGTTCATATTATTTATCCTATAATTGCTTGGCAAATAAGGCAACAAGGATGGTTAAATTTATTTCCGTTTATCAAAATCAATCTAAGCCGGAACGTAAAAAAAAAAAAAACCCTTTGAAAATAATATCATTAAATTAATTACATTAAGAAAACTAAGCTCCTATTTCATTTTGAAAGCATGGGATTAAAAAAAATCAAATCCAATTAAACATGACAGAGGTAGAGAGATGGAAAGGCCTTTCTCAAGCATCATCACCTGAGAATCGAAGTTCAAATAAACAGTGACGAAAGCTACTCAACCGTGGAGTTCCTCCCTTTACAGACTCCGTCATCAAATTGGCCGCAAAAATGCTTCTTTCGAAAAGAAAAAAAAAATCCGGGAATGAGAAGGAAGAGCTTTCGCTCGTTCGCCCACTTACGAATCTGCTGCGAAGGCGACCAAATGATCCCCCTTTGTGGGCCCTCAACAGCTTGATGGAGGCCTTTCGCCCGCCTGATGATACGTTTGAGCGGCTACGAGTGTGAAAGACCACACTTGTTTGAATTAAACCATGATCCTCCGAATGGGATAGTGGCGGAGGGAGAACCAAGCCTCAACGTGACGCACGAATCCTCGTGCTCCATCTGGCTCCTCCAGATCTGGTTTAATGTACTCCTATGTCATCATATCTCACCATCAACCCAATCAAAAGTCCCACCGTCTCTAGTTCCCACAGCCATTTCCTTACTCACTCCCTATTATTCTCCGAGCTACTTCATAAAATAAAATAATCATAATAATAATAAACATATTACTCTGATACAATTTCCTTTTAAATTAAGCAAACCATTTTTTGACAACCAATGCAAATTAGAGAAGAGAGTGTTAGGATTATACGATTTTAAACTTTTATCTTTCAAAACAAATATTAGATTTATTTTTAAAATTCTATCCTAGGGTATTCGCAAAGCAGTTCTGTGCATTTTTTTTTAATATGCTTCTTTTCGAAAATGAACTGAAGCAGATTTGCCTGCTGCAGCTAGTAGAAAGCAAAGAAGTGAAGACTCGTGCCACAGTACAATCCGTGAACATCCAAGTTTTGTTATAAATTGGAAAAAAAAAAGCGACGGAAATCAGCCGACCTGTTTGACCAGAGTTATACAGAAATGGACAGTGGACTTTGTTGCACGACAACGCCCACCCGCACATTGCGATCTGTGTGAGCAAATTCGTGTCTAAGCGCGGCGTAACTGTTCTCGAGCATCCGCCGTACACCCCCGGTCAAGTACCTGCAACTCTTTTCATTTCACCGTCTCAAGGAGTCCTGAAAGAGACATTTGTAGACCTACCGGACATCCTAGGATGTGTTGACATCAACACGTCGAGTGATTCCAAAAGAAGACTTCGCTAACAGTCTTCAGCAGCTTTACAAACGCTGTCAAAAGTTTATTATGGCCAATAGCGATTACTTTGAGCGTTTGTTTGTATCTTGTGTTTTCTTTGTTTTTTTCATACCAAATATTAAAGCCAATTTACACAAATATTTTCTTGCATGTTTAATTTATAGTTTCCCGTTTTTGTCTGTCAGAATGCCGTACAATTCCACACACAAACGCGGGAAACTATAAATTGGCAAAAATTCACGTTTCTATCTTTATTGTTAGTCGAGAAAAAACAGGAGACAAAAACTTCAAAACAACACTCTTGTATCAGAAGAATTCTGCTCAGAACCGAATGATAAAGTTATCATAACTGAAAATAAAAATGATGGCAAGGTGATCAGCCTGTTCTGAGACAGACAACATCACTATTACTTCACTATCTTGTGCAACTATGCCTTTATTTTCAGCAGGTGTCGATTGTAATTACGGCCTGTCCAAATGAATTATCAACTATTATTATTTTGGCTTTGTTCATTATTGCAGCAACAAAACACGTGTGTCCTCCTTGAGTTTTCATAACTCTATTTACACGATGTGTGCTATTGAATTGTATTCTCAAATCAAGTTAACGATGATGATTGACTACTGCTTTATTAGCTACAAAAAAGGAAACAAAAACGAATGAAAACATCTTCAACTCCAACTATCGGTTACACCTTTTTAAAATTTCTGCGTCATTATAATTATTAGTTCTTCAGCGACCAAGTAAAAAAAAAAAAAAAAAAAAAAATTCCGCAGATTTTCAGCACGTCTCCACGTTTTTTCCCCTACCCCTTCAATTATGAAGGCCAAAGCCGTCAATGGCTTGCTTAAGGTATCTGCGGCGGCTAAAGAGATAAAATGATGCGCCGACAAAGAGACATTACAAGTGGATATTAATGGTGTCAAACAAGCATGGCCAGTTTATTATGCTAGAATATAATTAAGACGGGTAATGATAAGAGAAAACAAAAATGTCGGCGTCTCTTCTTTCCATTGGCTTTAACTACTTCCACATCTTCTGCCCAGTTCCATTCTCCCTTCGTCATTGCTCGTGTCTCATTATGCTCCCATTGTCTCTGGCGATGGTAGGCAAGCGAGTTTTGAATCATTCGCGCCCTTCATTACGTCCATTGTTTTGCTTAATTGTGACACCAAACGTAAGTAGGGACTTGTTTCTCACCTATGACCTCTCCTCCTTCTTACATTGTATCAACCTCGCCCACACCCTCTCTACCTCGCCACTCGTGTAACTGTCATGGCCCCTCGCTCCACATAATAGCAAAAGAAGAGGGGAAAATCCATCCGCGCCCAGACATTCCTTGCTCCAATTCTTTTTATTTCATTACAATCTTCTTCATCCTCTTCTTTTTTTTATAATCTGCTACGCATCATAGGACGTGTTGAAATGACAAATGCTCATCACCAAGAGCTTAAGGGTATAGTCCATTTATCGAATGCCCACTTAGTAAGCATCTCGCAGAGCATCTTGTGGGGGGCGATGTGAAATGACATCGATGTCAGATAGGAATGTGAACCACGTAAAGCCTCTCTTTCGAATGGAAAACGTCGATCAAGACCTAATTCTCGTACTCGGGGGGGGGGGGGGCGGGTCAATTTCAAATATCTCGTTCAAGAAGGAAAAGTCATGCCGAAAATATTTCAAATTGCAGTGGGAAATAAAAGAGGAGTTATTTTCGTTATCTTAATTTACTCGTAAAAGTTTTATCAATTCGCTTAAATTCTGTGTATTATCATTAAAACCCAGTAATAAATTAGGAATATGTGATTAAACTGTTCAAAATTTTAAATGGTCTTCATGTTATGAAATGGTATGTTCAAAGTCCGATTATCGTCAGGATAACTTGGGCCAATTTACAATGTAATTATTACTCGTAATAAAAACATCACAATTAGTATTTTTTGCATTCAATTAGCTGAAACATGCTTCAAAAATCTTCTAAAATTCTGTTTGTCAGTCTATCTCTTTACAGACTCGGCTCCTGTAAAGGGTATCCCCAAACAATCTATTTCGACTCAGGTGAGTGCGTAGAGGACGATCGGGAGTGTTAGAGTTGTGCGAGTCCATGAATTTTTTTTTTTAAATTCAACTTACCTGCAATTCTATACTGAGCTGCCATTTTATTATGCACACCTATCTAGTAGCGTAGTGAACCTCCAAAACCGCATGTATTCGTTTGCCATGGGTTCAACAGGAATATTGGCCCACGCAATACTGAGAGATTCGATGGAGGTGTAGGCAAGGAACAAACGGTCCTTTCCAGCTCATCCCAAGGATGTTCAATGGGGTTGAGAACTGAGGACTGAACCGGCCACTGCATCAAGGAGAGCTCTCTGTCTTGTTCCTGGAACCAATCCATAGTGATTCTGGCCCTGTGTGCTGATGCATTATTCTGCTGGAAGGAGCCATCTGCGTGCAGATAAGCTGTGAGCATGAAGTGATGAACTTGACCTGCAGCAATAGTTATGTATGTTTTGGACTTCAAACGACCATCTACAGATGTTATAGGACCCAATTCATGCAGAGAAATCATTCCCCACATAATTTCTCCGCCTCCACCCCTTGCAAAGTCAGCACCAGACATGAGGGGCCCATGGCTTCAGGTTGTTTTCTCCATAGAAAGAAAATTTAAAATTTAAAAATTAAAATTTATTATGTGGAATAGTGGTTTTGGAGTTATTTTTCTTTCTATAGTTGTGTCCACAGTTTTTGGCTTGATTCCATTGTTTTCTCCATGTTTTTAAGTCTTCTATCAACATAATGCAGCAGGGACCTAGATTCGTCTGACCAGGCAATCTTTTTCCAGTCCTCAATGGTCGAAATCTTGAGCTGCTGCTGTGCCCATACAGGGGCGCGCTTTCTTGTTCTTTTCTGACAGCACTGGTACCCGAGATGGTCTTCGTCTTTGGTAACTCATTCGAGCCAAGCTGCGACTAGTTGTCCGTTCTGATATTGTTTTCTGGCTATCTGAGTTGCAATGAGCGCTGATTTGTGAGTTTGTTGTCTTTCTCTTTTGCGCACAAGTCTTGACATTCTCCTCCAGCCTCTTTCATCAACAAGGGTTTTCCGTCCACAAGAGTCACGATGGCTACATGGTTTTGTTCCTTGACCCACTCTCGACATACCCTTGAAAAGTTTAGGAGGTCGCAGTTTCTGAATGCTCATTGTAGCCCGTCTTTCACCTATCGTCATGCCACGCTGGAAGTCAGTCATGATCACTGGTTTTCCCCACTTTTGCTATGGTTTCACGCTTAACTAACAGTAGAAAAGTTACTTCAGGATATTTATACCGTGATTTGTGATCATGTGACATGCAAATCAGGCAGTCACTCAATTAGCATATTCTGTCAGGCGTACCTAATAAAGTGGCAGCTCAGTGTAAGGGATTTTGCCTTCGTAACGTCACTGTTTGATGCCGGCTGTTAAGGTTTAGTGCATTTGCTGGATTGCGATGAGAGGAAGCAGCAACAATCAATATAAACGAAGAGTCGTCGTAGAATGATATGAAATTGTACGAGGAATACCTAATAGAGAATGGGTTTTTAGGTGCATCTCGATAACACCAATAAACCACGCGCCAATTTTTACAGACAGTCATAACAAAGACTTCGTGAGTGAATTCAAAGAAACGATTTCTAGAGACTTTGTGCGGTGGCTGAATATGAGTTCAGCGACATCTGAAAATCATCCGCGTACGTACTAAACCACGGTCAATGTACTTGTAGGCGAATCTATCATATGTACGGGGAGTGTATATCGAGCCCACATCGCAAGGCCTTTGATCGCCACTACAAATGGAAGACACACAAGACCTTTGTGCTTATCTTTCGTATATCATCCTATTTCCATTAAATCTCTCGACGCATCATCTATGGAGTTTTGTGGATTTGGATTGTTCCAAATGAAATTCGGACGATGACGGACAAAAAATTTCTGAGGGTATACGCGAGATTTTGCTGTACCATTTACGACGCGGTTTGCTGGAGTGGAGACTTCCAGGCAGCGTAATTTTCCATGAAGTCCATGGTGGAAAGGTGGTATTTCTTGAAGACAGAGGTGAGAAAAAAATGAATACTCATCGTCCTCAAAGTTTTATAGAAAAAGTTGCTGTCGATCTGAACGCTTCCTTACAATACTAATTAAACTCAGTATTATGTTCAATAGTCCATAAAAAACCGCCTTTCACGAATACAGTTAATGGAATCGGATAAGCCTGATGAATTAGGCAAAGTCCTCTCTAAACGCTTCTTCTTATAACTTCGTGACTGAATGCAAAGTGGCTTACTAACTAAAAATATGGATACAGCGAGATTAATCTTAACAATTCCATATTTTGAAGTACGTGAACAGATGTAATGAAGGAAGAAAAAAAAAAAACTCTTGTCCACATAGAATTTTAATGCACCGTGCACGCATTTCGGTCACCTTATGGCCATCATTCAGCGGAATACAACGAAATTCCTTGAAGGAATGCAGATACAACAGGTTCAATTTATATACAGTATGGGCCAATCAGTACAAAGAACCGAAGGGCTAATGGTAAAAGACTAAAGTAATAAATTGGCATAAGCCAACGGTAAAAAATTAAGGTAAAATTACAGACGCCAATGGTAAATACGAAAACAAAAGCCGAAGTAAAAAACTAAGGCAACAAAATTACAGAATCCAAAGATAAAAAATAAAAATAAAATACTAGAAGCTAAACAGGAGGGAGTGACAGAGTAAAGTTAAATTAAACATAATCAAGTAAACATCAAATTTTTTATCAAGTTAAAACAAGTTTGAATCCCCAAAGAGATCATAGTCGCTGTTCAGAAATAATCCCGGGTCTTTCTTCTTTATTTCCAGAATTTCGTACGCACATAGTAAGTAGTTTTTATTGTATTAACGTAATAGTTTAAGTTCTTCTTTTTGTGTTGTGTGTCCAGTCTCCAGAAGTGCTTGGCTATGCGTCAACTGTTTTCCAATATTATGGAAGATTACAGCATATAGTGAACGCGCAATAATGATTATGAATAATTTTAACAGTCCATAATAAATTCGAATTGTAAGCTCATGCAAATAAGTAAGCACTATTTTTTACTGTAAAGTATAAAACTGGTTTGAATGGGAAAGTAAACCTAACTACCCAAAAAACTGATCCCTTTCTAGATGGAAAGATTTTTACAGCTTTTGTAAACACATGGGCTCCACGTCTACAATTACAATAAATCGTAAAACAAAATCCCGGAACACGCCAATACAACATCGGACATTCACACCGAATTTAAAAATTCAGTCCCAGAACCGCCGAAATTAAAAGTCACGAGGAGGAAACGGGCGTATTTGGTTGCGTTAAAGGCACTGAAAAATGGCATAATCCAGAAATCTACCCAGACAACGGTACGGAACCACATCCAAATTACAGTTCATTTAGTCTTGAGAGAAAGGGCGAATGTGATGCCATCTCAAGGGCAAACGTTGAAAAGAGACGTTAAAGATCCATCCATTTTGCAGATTTGTTTTTACTGAAAAGCATTCAGAAAATTATCATCTCTGACGAAACATTTCATTTATCTGGATCCGAGGAGCCCGAGAAGAGTTTGAAAACCGTTAGATTCCAAAAGGGTTCATATAGTGTAAGGAAAATTTTCTTACTAGGAAAAAGCAGCCCTACGTTTATCAAATCAGGAGCAAAACCTTCAAATTACTGCACCTTAGGGTCCTTACAACCATTTGAAAACAAAGCTGTATCAAATTATATCCAAAAGCGACGTCATCTTTTATAAAAGATTTTTCTGCCGCGCTTACTGCGAGAAACACATTTAGATTCTCACTAAATTGGTAGGAATGGAATGATTACCTTAGAACAAAAATTGTGGTAAATTATACCTGAACAATGGATGTCCCATTCTCAAAATTATGCCTCAATAGAATTTTTTTATTTTCAAACAGAAACTTTGATTCCGATAACTAAGAAATGTTACAGGCTTGAAAAAAATAAACTTCCGCTCGATGAGTGGGGATAAAAATCCTCTAGAGGAGTAATGTAAATTTACAAAATCAGAAAACACCATGTCGATAAATTTACAATAACCAGTTTGACCCACGTTAATCTTTCGGATACCATGGTTTCCTAATATGATTACCAGAATTTAAACTACTGAAAATGTGTGTTTATAATTTAACGCCCTATTTTAACTTGGACCCAAAAATTTTTTTTTTTTTGGATATAAAAGACGGGGAAAGAACCAATTTTGATTAAATCAAATAAAATTCAAACTTACATTCCGCCGTTAATACTAAAGGCAAAGCCGATTGAAAGGAAGATTAAAATTCGACACATATAAAAACATTTGAGAAAGACAAATTATAAAAAAAAAAAAAAAATCTAAAAAAACCTTTCAAGCAATTATTTTTTCATTTTACTAGATTAAAAAAAACAATGTCCGTAAGGTGTTAAAAACAAAAGGGGAGGAGGAGGCCGATACGGTTGAGCCATCCTTCACCCTCCAAAAATCGCAGCCATCAAACTGTGGCAATGTAGTGGAATGAGACGGATGCAAGTGGCGACTCTTCTGTGCTTGCTCGCTGGCTCTCACCGCTTGAATAAACACGGGGTTTGCGTGCCTCTCAACCGTTGCCTTTCCAATCAGATTCTGTCAACGAGGGTAACTGGTTTGACATCAAATTGACTTAACGCGGAGAAAATGACTGCTAAGATGTCTTCTAATGATCGGGTATTCCGTTTCTAGTAACGGGTATTCAACGCCTTCTCAAGAAAACCTCTCTCTCTCTCTCTCTTTCTCCCCTTCACTACCATCTCTCCACTACCACTTTGGCCGTGTCGTCTCTCTCCCTCCTTCCATTTTCCTTCATTTTCTTTTCTTCCATCCCTTCTCCTCTATGGCTGCCTTTTTCACTTCCCTCCTCCTCCCTTTTCTTCTCCTTTCTTCAAAGCAGATCAATAGCACGCAACCTCATGACTCAGCCCTCATTCACCATCGACTCCCTTTTTCCCCCGGTGGGTCGCAGGCCAAGAGGGGTCACACCATCTCGTGGTCCCCACCGTCGTCGTCGTCTTCTATTAATTAATGGAATCTTCGGGACTCGTGCGTCCCCACTGATAGGCCTATTATTAACAAGCCAGATGGAGATGAGCCCGTTTTTGCCATGACGAGGCACAACTGTCACGAGGGTCTGATTATCGCTCCGCTCGCGCGCGCGAGCAAGCCATGTATAATCAAAGTGTGAGTAGCGGGGCAACCCCCAACAATGGCAGCCGATGAAAAGAGAACTAGGCGGGACACAAAAAGCGCGTCAGGTGATAATGGATAAAGAATAACCTTAGTAAAATGCGCAGCCATCCCCATGCCTTTCTCCTCCACATCCCTCCCTCAAAAAAAATTCCTTTCCCCTCCCTCCACTAATAATATTTCCTTCAGTTTCCGTCCTTGGTTAAGGAAGAAACCATAAGGCACGCACAAACCTCATCAGTTACGGACAGATGGACAAGTAAGGGACAAAGATAGTGTAGGTACGTTATGACGAAAGCACTGGAACTGAATACAAAACAAATTAACTTAAAAACTTTATATAAATAGAGGTGAGCGACTGCCGATTAAGGTAATGGGGAAAAAAAGAGGAAATTGTAGAATTTCAAGCAGAAAATTAGGTCAAAATTACTAATTTTCACAACTAGGTCATTATAATTGCTAATATTATTATTCTTGTTGTTGTTGTTGTTCTTCTTCTTCTTCTTCTTCTTCTTCTTCTTCTTCTTCTTCTTCTCGTTGTTATGTATCGCGTGAAGGTTAAATTTCAAATTGAACATCTTCAAATTCTAGATTAAAATTAAGTTTCAAACTAAGTTTAGACGAGCACGAAAAAAATTTTTTAATTACAGCGATCGTTTCAAAATACACTTTTTGCTGTAGCAAAACAAATGCGCCATAAAGGATAAATTTAAATTTAACACTCCTATTTATAGGTCCAATTTTGCAATGTCAAATTTTTATTTAGTTTGTAAAAATAAAAAACTATCTTCCAAATGGTTCAGTTAACTCCCATGAATGTATAGTCTAAAATTATTATTCATCTCAGTTTCGGAGGTATGGCCATATACGAATATACATACAGACGTTTGCTTTTCTTTGCGAATCATGAATGAAAATATTTTTAGTTGGGGGGGGGGGGTCAATACAAACTATAACTCCAAATTGGTTCATCAGAGCCAAATAATTTATTTACAAAAATTATTTGTCTCAATAAGAGGAGTCTGTACATGTCGAATTTATTGACGGGTATTGTTCGCTGGTTTGAATGCTGCAACCAATTATTTATTTTTAGAAAAAAATTATCTTAAACAATTGCCATAAAAATACGTCAAGACCACTGTGTAGATATAGGAACCGTGGTATTAATTTCACAGTTTAAGGAACCCTCTAAGTGTGTATTAATTTCACTTTATTCCGCTGTTTGTCGTTTCAGAGGAATTAGCTACACAGGAATTGGTCACATATATGCAGAGAGGATTTTTATTTTGCAAACTTTCGACATACCTTCTTGAATCATGAGCTTTTAAGTGGACTTCAGTGAAAAAAAATTGAGTTGGGATGGTATAAAACATAAGCTTTAGATGATGGCTGTCCAATAAAACGCGAATGTAAGTCAATTACTTCTTCCCACAACAGTGGACTGAATTCTTTCTACAGATTTTCAACACTTGTTACTCTCTTCTAATAGTCAACTTCAGAAATTTTATTAATACCACCAAGGAAAGAAGAATGACTTCACGTCAAGATGAACATTCTTATTAGACGCTAAACAACACCACAAGACGTTAAATAGAACTTTTAAAACGCAACATAGGTAATTATCATACTGGATTCTTATTAACATTCAAACAAGCACTTGATAGATTTCGCAAACACTACCTCTTTTGATTCAAAAGTCATTTTCTTTATCATGTGTTATTAATCAATCATTATTAACACAACTGTAGCACGCAAAGCAAATTGTCTGTTAATGGTCTCCTCGAGGTACGTGAAAATGCATACAGCCTGGGTACTTTAATGGGACCATGAGCTAATAATGGGTTTTGCTACCACTAGCACCAATTACTGCTTTGATACATGGCAGTAAGCTCACGGGGAGTGAAACTCTCGAGGGATAAGTGCTGAAACGCTATCCCAGATTCCTGACGGATGTAGCCCAGGGAGAGACTGCTGTTCTACTTTATATCAAAGATACTCAAACGGATTTAGATTTAAGTGCTGGCTAGGTAAAATGATTAAAGTAATCTTGTTTTCCTCAAACCAGTTCAACTGAAATGGATGTGCGGCTTCTCCAGGTGTACGTCTATAACAGGGTTTCCCAACCTGTCTGCCGCGGAATTTTTCGAAAAAAAAAAATTAAAAATAATTATGTAAAATAAATAATTAAAAATAAAAATTTCTGTAAAAATTTCTTCACAAAAATTAAGATTATTTCCTGTGTGGCAAGAAAATTTTTAGAACTTATTAGTGTGCCGTAAATCGCTCGAATCATTCTTATTGGTTGAGCTCAACAGAAGACGCCAATCAGCGATAGCAAACTAAATGAATGCAAGAGATAATTCTAGGAAAACTAAAAAACCAAACAAACTCCACACTATGAGATAATCCGAAAATTAATAAATCAAATACATTAGACTCTGGGATCGCTGTTTGTCAGAATATAATAACTTATGTATCTCTTTTCTCCGTAGGTAACAATGTTCTCTCACTAATTGCAGAAAATGGCTGCGTATATCTTGTCATATTTAGCGGGCGGCATTGCAGTCTTGTCAGATCATAGATGGTGTTTTAATCCAGGTCGTAATGAATTTCTTTAATTGTCGGACTGCGGATAACATGTCAAGTTTTTCATCTTTTTTATTTCTTTTTTTTAAGAAGCTAAAACAACTTATGGACATTTCACAACTGAGCCAAGAAAAAAAAGTCGCTTTTTTGGATTTACCAATCCATCATTCAAGTTTTCACTGAAGGTTTCCTATAAGCGTTTTTAAATCATCTTTAATCTTTAAATTCCAGGAGTGAAAAATCTTTATAAGGTCGTTACTAATTTCTGGAACATAACTTAAATTTCTGTTGTGGACTCTTTTCTAGTTTAAGATTATACTTACGGTGAAGATTGTCGATAATTATATCGGAAAGTCATTCCACCTTGCTATGGATTTAATGGTACTCAACTGAGCTTTGCACCTACGATCAGATAAAGGAACATTTAGAATGCGGTGGATTATAGCATGAACAGAATCAACAATTATATATCGATGATTTTAGAGGGGTTTCCGCGTATCAAACTTAACCTCTAAGTGTAATAATACTTAACCTCTAAATCGTTTCTTTTCTTCGTTTGGTGCTATCTAATGTCCACAGTTTTGGCTGTCCTACATTTCTCGTGTAAATGACTTACAGTAGTTTCGAATCTGCAGTCCGAAGCACTGAATCATGATAATGTTTTTTATATGCAACAAACAATATCTTATACAGTTCATAAACTTTTTATTTATTTATCAATGGACGAGTCTACAGAATAATGTACATCGGTAATACGGAAGAAGGGCTTATAATAACTGAAGTATGAAATATAAGCACGGGTAAGAGTCGAGTAAACACAGGGTCTATGTTTAAGGTGCGTCTCCTTTCTTGCGTCTGTGCTCACAATCGAATGTGGGACCACAAACATGGCCGTGCAAGCTTTGCGCAGTATCTAAAACAACAAAACGAGTGTATTTTGTATGACGAAAAATTAAAATTATTGCATTATCCGTAATGATTATTGCATAACCCGTGACGCTTTTTTGGGTGGGAACATTGTTAACTAATAGAGAGGAAGGAATCTAAAAACAAATTAAGCGCTTCAAAGCAAATATTTATAATTTATGCGCTTGTTGAATTTCTAAGATGAAGACTTCAAAAAGTATCAAAAGATTTAAATGTTTCAAAATAATAAATTATGAATTAAATTGTGAGTAATAAAATATATTCATTGTAATGGAAAAGCGTTTATTCCAATTCACTAGGATTCATTAGTCTTATTTCAAAACACTGAAAGCAAATTCCATTACACGAATTTTCTAGATAAGACAGCGAAGAATAATGGCACTATCTGTTACCACACTTCAATATTTTTGATAATATCTCTACAGTAAAGATTTAAATAAAAATTGTTTCTCAGGTAACAATGGTCAGGTGAGTTTTCAGTTTCGGCGCGTGCTTCAAGCCGTCGCCAACAATGCTTAAACGTGCAACAACAATGCAAAACTGTTCCGCTTTTTGGTGTCGTTTTTTGCATCACGATTTTTGTAGAATGATATCCAGCCTTAAAACATTATCATGTTAATAAGACTGCTACTGCTTTCAAGATTATAGGATTGGAAAACTTCTTTAATTCCAAAATTAGGATTTCTACAATTATAGTATCAAACGGATTCGTTATGTCGCTGAAAAACATACGAGATTTTACAAGAATCATACAACACCTTGCCAAAAAATTAGAATAACGTATTTTACGTTCTGAAGTTAATTTTGAGTGGAGAGTAATGAACGAACTTTTGTAGCTACAGGTTTAGACTTTTTTTCCTGGGTAAATTACTTATTCCTCTAGTCGACCTCAAAAAAAAAAAAAGAAACATTAATTTAATCAAAAATTAAAATTTACATTCAACAAATTGAATAATTCCGAGATAGAGACAAAAAATTAGAATAATTTCCAAAACTGTCCAATTTGGTGAGCAGAAATGTTGCAAGTGATTTACATTTCCTTTTAAAGTTCAATATAAAAGACATTGTAACTTTTCTTAACTCAGACTGAGTAACATGAGCAGAAAATCGGACGTATATCATGTCAGAAAGCGAACAATGTGATCTTTAAGGAACTGAAACAACTCAGGCAGAAATTGCGACAATCATGAAGTGCTTAGTCTACAGTGGCAAAGGTGTTAAATCAGCAAATGGAGGATCCAACTTTTGCTGGAAATCGAAAGAGATGTGGGTTTTAACGCAAGACTAGTGAGAGGCAGGATAGGCAACTGAAGAGCATTGTGAAGAAACACAGTTTCTAAAGTGTTAAATATATTCATTTTGAGTGAAAAAAGTGTGGAGCAACCGTATCTAGCCAGACTACAAATAGACGACTACATCAATTGCCGTTTCAGCCCAGAGTTCCCCAAAGTAAACCTACGATGACTTTGAACAAAGACCAACCCATGTAAAGGGGTGCAATGAAAGAGTTATTTAGGGACAAAATGACTGGAGTAACAAATTTAGTGACGAATCCGTGTTCTCTTTGTATTTTGGTGACCAAAGGTCACATGTGCGGAGACAGACACAAGCAGCTTGCAACAGGAACTCCCTCAACAGATCAATGACATCTGCTGCTTCAGTAATGGTAATGAAATGTTATGGAGTAGGAAAATTTTGTGTCCTAACTGGTGTAGTAAGTGCCGCAGTCTATCAAGAAATACTTGATAATTTTATGATCTCATCATCTGGAGATCTATGTGGTGATTCCTTTATGTTCCAGAAGGATGGTGCGTCTAGTCATATGAAAGAATGTCTTATCCATGAAATATCTGTGTGTTACATGACCAATAATTCACCAGACATTAATCCAACTGAATATTTATGGAAGTTGATGATGGCTAGACTTCAGCAAAGACTTACACAGACAAAACAGGAGTTGAATTCGGCATTCAATCATTTCAGGCTAATATCAGTCGTGAAGAATGTGCAAGTTGGTCAACAGCATGCCAAATAGGCTAATTTTTGTAAATAAAGCCAAAGGCGATGCATTTCATGAATCGTTTTCGATTACAGTGATTTGTGGATTTTTTTTTTGTCATTATTCTATTTTTTTGTCTCTATCTCGGGATTATTCTATTATTTTGTCATCTTCAATTTATTTAATGTAAATTTTAAATTTTGAATAAAGTAATTTTTCTTTTGAGGTCTGCTAGAGAAATAAGTACATCATCCAGGAAAAAAAAAGTTAAAAGTGTAGTTACAAAAGTTCGTTGATTAATCTCCACTCAAATTTAACTTCAGAACCTAATATACCGTTATTCTAATTTTTTGGCAAGGAGTTGTACATAGAGAAGGACTGCTACACGTGCAAATGCTTTCTTTTATCTCTTCTGTCCAAAGATTACAGATTTACGAATGCCCTCGTCCCTGAAATATTTAGAGAGAAAACTTCAGAAGAGAAGGCACATTAGAAGAATGCGAAATGTAAGAATATACTTCTTTAAAAAATTGTCCAGGAAATCTCTGCTTTTAAGCTTCAAACTTCCATTAATCTGATCATTCTGAAATTACTAGAAGAATACGGAAAAATAATGATTACAATTTTTTTTGCTATTTAACCTTCAGCATTAATCAAAGGGACAATTGTTACAGTGGCTTTTAAAAAGATACATTCGAGACCCTCGACAAAAAAAATTCAATTTTTATGGATCAACATCTATAATCATTTGCTGAAAGGCTTGAGGGAGTCTGCTTTAGTTTTTTTTCCTGACTGATCATTTTGATTTGATTCAATATGAAAGAACCGATTCTTTAACTAGAAATCATTTAACCGATTAAAGCCTAAGAAATCTATACTTATATAAAACGACTCCAACGGTCGATTAGGCCGACATTATAAAAGAAGGACAATTTTGCACGCGAGAACTTCAAATATGATCTTCAATTATCTTCGATTGTTTGGAGCAACATTCCAAATGAATAATAAAATCGGAACAACATTGCATAAAATATTTTTGATCTTAAAAACTATAATAAATCACCCAAAGAGACTTAATAATCCACAAATTAAAATATTAATTTAACTCAAGAGCTGCATATATCAAACTGAAAAAACACATCTACACCAACAAGATATAATATTAATGGCTACTTAAATTCACTAAAATAAATAAATAAAACAAACATATTTGGACAAAAGGCGACATCCAAGTAAAGAACTTCTACTTTGACAATTTAGTGAAAATAATTCTTTAAACTCAACGTGGGCTACTTATTACTAGTTACTAAGAAAGACCGGTTTTTAGAAAGACATGAATTATTTTCATTACCAATCAGAATTTGCATGAAGTTTCACCGACACCGTCAAAAGCGATTAAAATCCAGGATGCCCCAAAATTCATCTAGGAATTTAGAAATTTTAACACAGTCTGACAATTAACGAGGAAATTGAGATTATAAAACGAAAGTAAATAAAATACTAAGATTTTTTTTAAATTCAAAATACATCTATTTTGCATCGAAGTAGCGTATAGCACAACTGAATTTTGCAAGTCTTCTTATAGTATGGCTCGAAGGCTCGATGTTACAGCCCTTTGGATGTTTCAATGGTAACATAAGTTTTAGAAACAAAATAACCGCAGGGGGAAATTCTGGGCAGTAAGGTGCGCCAATGAAAATTCCTGGTATATTCCAGATGAGCCGATACATTATCGTGAAGAAAGAATCAACTGCCAAGTCGGACTCGGAGAATCCGCTTCCATAAGAGTTCCAGAATACTCAAATAAAAAACTGCAGTGACAGTTTGTCCTCCGGGAACAATAGACCCGACATTGGATGCTCAGGACTGGCTTCAGCTTCAATCGTTTCCATAACATTTTGAAAGAACCATGCGTAACATCTGAATATCTAGCAAAGACTCATCTCCAAACACTTGTCCCATGAAATCCACTGTCTCGGCAGCAGTTTTTTCGAGTTTAAAACAGAATTTAATGTTCCCTCTTTGTTCCATGTACTTAGGTAACAAGTTTCTCTCACTAATTGCTGAAAATGACTGCGTATATCTCGTCATATTTAGCGGGCGGCATTGCAGTCTTGTCAGATTAAAGATTAAGGTTGGCTGATACGCATCATAGATAGTGTTTTAATCCAGGTCGTAATGAAATCAGTGTCAACAAGTCATGAAATTCTTTAATTGTCGGATGAGTGTAATATGTCAGGTTTTTCATATTTTTTGGTTTTTTTTAAAAAACCTAGATCAACTGGCAAGAAAAAAAAAATCGCGGATTTTATTTTGGATTTACCAATCCATCATTCAAAGCTTTCACTCATTGATTCGTCGTTGAATCAACCAATGAATCATGAAATTTGATGACGGATTTTTGGCAGTCTCATTAGTATTTTCTTTGGGTGCGAATGATGGTTGATAGAATCCAAAATAAAAGGAGAAACAAGCAGATCTAAAATATAATATGGAAGAATACAGCCGAGGCATTTCTTTAAGAATACCATCTTAACGGCAAAGATTAGAAGGAAAGCAGAGCAAACAACCTTATAAATAGGAAAATGGGGAACTTTATCCACCGATGGGGAGACTTGCTCCGATTTCCTGGTAATCTTTTGCCGTTACTAAAACGTGTCGACTATAATTGATCCTATATTGCACTTTTAGACCCGTTTCTTCATTCATTAATTCCAACTGCAGTAGTGACCATGATCTCTTTTCTACTCCTCTTTTACTTTTTCTGTGTCGATAATGTTAATACCATTGGACCATGATACTGATCCGAAATACAATTCCACGATTTGGATTCTTTGCTGAATTGTGAATTTTTCCATGGGTGATTTCTATAAGTTGATTTAAATTCTAAAAAATAATATGAAAGATCTGACATAAAATTTATAAATCCTTCTAAGACTTCCGGGACAGTGTACTTTCTATAAAATAAAAATAATAGGTGCGAGTAGACGAAAAGGAAAACTTGTATTTAACAATTTTGAGTCGTAAGTTCCAGATGGATTAATATGATTCACCTGGCCCAAAGACGCCTGAAACCTATTTAAAAAAAATAGGAAAATTGGAAAATACCAATTTAATTTCCTGAAACCAACATTTGATAACAACCTATTATAGCCAAAAAACAAGCCAGCCTGAAAACCGGTTTCCATATTTAGGAAAAAAAAAATCAAAATGAAAAAAAAAATGCATGAGTATTAAGTATATTTAAACTTTTTAAACGTAATAATACGAAGTCACACGCTATGCAATGCCTAATTTCAAAAACAAAACCTTCCACTTTTCCTCCTTTTCAATAAACCTCACTCACCTCTCCGAGTAACATCATCAAAATTCCGCGCCTAATAAACTCCCAATGCATTATTTCCATCTTGGCCAGCAGCAGACCTTTATCACCATCATCAACCGCCACGTCTCATCATTCCCACACTCATTACACAATTATTTTGCAAAGGTCTCACGTACAACAAATTCACTGCCATTCCCCAAGTCACCCCCACTGCCGCCACCCGCCCGCTCGGTAACCCGCTTTTTTATCTCTCCTTTTCCCTCATTGCCTTGCTCCTGATTCTAAAGTTATCAGAGCAACAGCAGATGGAAATACAAAAAAAGTAGAATAGAGGGATATAAACTTGTATAATAAAATGTGAGAAGAGGGGGAAGAAGAAATTGAGGGGGTAAAAAAGTAGCACCGGTATTCTTTTTTTTTTGAGTCCAGTCTAATATATCCTCCACCCTACTTTTCCTTTACTTCCCACCACTACCAACCAGATGTTATCGGCACTTGGCAAGTGTATACGAGATTCGCTTGTAATTGCTCGACATTTTTCATTCCCTTGTTAAAGTAGCTGCAATATCGTCGGGGAGAGAGGGAAAGAGCAAGAAAATAAAAATGGAAGACTCACCTTGCAGCAAAATTAGGAAAATAAAACAGAAAAAAAAGGTAACAAACTCTTGAAACAAACGCTACCATTTAATTGAAGATAGGCAACCATATCTATAAAGAAAAAGAATATCAAGATAAACCAGAGACATGGAAAATCTATTTGAATTAACACATCTAATTCAACTTTCTGTTTTAACTCAATCTGCGCTTTAGTATGGATTAATTATCTCTTCCCTTATATACACTCACGCACATTTCAAGGCCATAGTGGAATAGTTATGTTGGAAATCTGTATCGGCGAATTTATTATGCTGTAGGGTAGTCTTAAACACAGGCATCCACTTTTAAAAAATAAAAATACGAGAAAGATAAATTTCCAAATTTTGTGCAAGCTCAGAAGTTTCGGAATAACTCCACCGTTTTAAACAACGCGGTTTAAAAGGCTCTTTTTACTACTTTTATAGCTACAAATTGAAAAGTTGGAAACTGAAGCTAAGCTTCAACTTTAGGAATTAAATTAAGATGAAAAATGAAAGGAAAAATTCCGCGACTGGATTCGAACAGGGAACAGGAATTATGTAGCAGCTCGCCTCTCCTGCCCCTGGTTTAGCGGAATCTTTCATTTCATTTTTCATCCTAATTTGACTGCTTAGCAGTCTTTACGACACTTGATGACAGCTTATCTGTACTAGTGTCCCAGTTGGTAGAGAAGAGGAGCTAGAAATCCCTAGTCCCTGGATCGAAATCAGGTCGCGGGTTTTTCATTTCATTTTTCATCTGAATTTAATTACTTTCACAGCTATCAACAATCTTTAAAAGAAATGCTGGGGTTTCCTCTTTTCAACGATATAGTTTACCTGTCCGTCCGATTTAATTTAAATTTATAAGTTCTTTTCAAACGTTTTTCCAATACCGTAGAAATGCTAACATTGTCGTCTATAATGAGAAAATGAAACATCACAAAGCCAAGGCGATCACACGCATAATAAATATTCTAAAGAAAATATTCATTATTATTTTTAATAAAAACAAGTCATTTCAGAGTTACAAAATAGATTCATACCTGAATTGCAGTAGAAATGTGAAAAAACCATCTATTAATATTAGCTAGGGTGATATTAATGCAAATATTTTAATAATGATTTTAATAAGAATACGGTGCTCTTTAATTTAGAGCATTTTATAATAAATTAAAATTAAATTACACATTCCTGAATGACATTTGAAAAGGCTCTCTATTACTTTTCCAAGCCTCTAAAGATAAAAGTAAAACCGATGGAAGACGGATTTTACTTCAATCAATACGAAGGACAATCAAAATGTTCGCAGAATTCCTGGAATTATGACGGATAATAAGAAATAAGATAGCGCGTACACTGTTAATGGTGAAAAAGATGCATAGAAGGACTTGCAGCATCGTTCTGTTCGGTTCTGATCCAGTTAGACATGAGTGTTGGTCATTTTGCAACTCGAACATTTATACAACATAAATTGAGTAAATCTGCTTCAGAGACGATGCCGATCCTGCAGCAAGTTTACGGTGATATACTGCGCTAAAGAAATCCGCAGTTTACGATGGCCTTCTCGGTTTAAGACTGATTGACACAGCGAAAGGTTTAGACACCCAGAATCGAAGAAAAGACTGAAAAAATGTCACGAATGATTCGATTTCACCAAAGAATGACGATCGTGGATTTGGGGCAAGAATTGGTATCGCTCAGTTAC
Source organism: Rhysida immarginata (assembly GCA_023313115.1). Lineage (NCBI taxonomy): Eukaryota > Metazoa > Arthropoda > Chilopoda > Scolopendromorpha > Scolopendridae > Rhysida > Rhysida immarginata. The sequence goes on along the minus strand of JAHWFO010038550.1, from coordinate 1,038,632 downwards.
TTCTGTGGAATGCAGCATGATGGTCGCTGGAGAAATGTTTGAGAAATTAGGCAGGAACTCATATTTCTCAAAAAAGATCCTCACTAGTGTTGACTCGTGATAGTTCGCCTACTAACCAGAGACGAAGATTGCAGTCATCAAAATTGTACACATCGTCGTCTCCGACCAGAGAATCACTCTCGTAAATCCAAGGGAACAGTGATGCTTATGCATTCTTTGACATTACCGTGTCGCGCCAAGAGGCGTGAGGGAGTGGTTTCTGCATCACGATAACGCATCAAGCAACACATTGCTTATTATGCAGCAGTTTCTCTAGAGAAAAAAATGCTGTCATCAGTCAACCATCGTCATTTTGCAACCATGGAGAACATCATATCGGATGCGATGACCGAACTCCGGAAGATTCCAAAACGTGATGAGTTGCCATGTGTCCTACCATTATAGTGCTATACCTCAATTCCAGAAAGATTTTGATTGGCATTTGTATACTTGCTTTATAAGGATAGACAACGACCTCTTTAATTATTCCCAACTGCGAGTTTTATTATTTCTGCGAGTATTATGTCGGAATCACCTGTCTGCATTATTGAAGTTGGATTGTCTGTAATATAGAAGAATGCTCTCTCATAATATCCATCTAAATAAGCAGTAGAATTAAAATTAACAAACAAACCCACCGTAAGCATTTCTTTATTCAAATTTGTTAAAAATTACTTTCTTCCTTTCAAAGGCTTTTTGAGAGCAAAACACACTTGGATTTCACTTAACGAAAACAAACTGAGCTCAAACACTTAATGAAAAAAAATGACTAAACTGTTTTTGTTTTAAATCAATACCCAGTATTTGGATTCCTTTTTATACCGAGGCAAAAGCTAATTGGAATGATAAATTAACAACAACAAAAAACACCATCAATCTCGAACAGGAATCGAACCCACTACCTCAAAGTCAATAATAGCCTTCTCTGCCCATTCAACAATTCGAGGTGACCTCATTTAAAAAACAACAGTGCTATTTTTAAATTCAATTTAAAAAGTTGTTAAATATAACCACAACAAATCATCTCTCATTCTAACACATGACGGATTTTTAATTAAGCTCGTGCTCTGCATTTCCATTCTCTACACTTCCACACGAACTTTCTAAACTCATACGGGCAAAGGATGCTAACGAGTATTGATCTATGAGTATCTAATTAGGCGAAGGTTAGAGAAAACCTGTCTCGCTGCCTTTGAAAACAATTAACAGAGGCTGCTAATTTGACAGACACCACTATAATAAGATATACGAAAGTGGGATGGGGGTGTGTGATAAACCGAGTTTTTCTAAAATCGCCCTAGACAGAAATGCTTTCACGTATCTTATATAAGAGAGACTTAACAAAAAACAACTTTGACCATGAAAAAAGAGGAACACTAAAAAGGGAGTAATAGAAATTTTGAGTGTATGCTCGCATTATACTTAAAAAAAAACCCAACAAAACCCAACAACAAATGAACTCAAGCCCACATTAAAAAAGCATAGACGGGCGAAGGTAGTTTGAGGGGAGGCGGGCGGATGAAGAATGCGGGTAAATGGATGGACGGACGGATAGACAGATAGTAGATAAAATAGGGGTGAGCACCTGTTGTTGAATGGCTATCCTTGCCCTTTTCTTCCCTTTTTTCCCTCTCCTTCATTCTCATTTTCTCTCGTCATTTTATAGTTCAAGGTAACGAATTTTCTCGCTTCATTAGAGGTCGCTCGAGAATTTACCATGAAGATCGCGTGAGTTTTGGCGCCCTGAGTTTTCTCTTTCTCCAATGAAAACAAGCTTCTCTGGTGGTCGTTATGAATATTCATGTGTCATGTTAGGGAATCGGAGGCAATATTGAGGGGGATGAGGTAAGGGGGAAAAAAGCCTATGTATAACATATTAATAAAAAAGAAGTACAGATGAAAGAATTCCATTGTGTATAAAAATAGCACTATCAAAGAGTGGTTAACTGCTCCGGTTAATTTCAACCAAAAGCAAAAATCAAAAATAATAACGACAACATATCAAAGCTATAATTAACACGAAATTATGCACGCTATGCATTTAAAAATGCATACTTTTTTTAGAATTTTTAAAAGGTGCACGTAACTTAAATGTCCAAGGTTAGGGACAACAGGATTACTGCGTAATAATGCAAACTTGGAAAATATTTCATTGTGTGCATAAAAATAAAAGGGAAATACGAGAGGAGCCAATAGTTTTATAATCAAGAATATTTTTTACGAACTATATGATAATTATAAGCTCCATATAAAAAGAAGAAAAAAAAGTAGTAGAGCTCCATAATTATTTTTATTATCCTGTAGTTGCTACAAGTATGCGTCGCTTAATGTTCTACTTGGATTCTGCAAAGACGTCCATTGTGCCATCATGGTATGTAAATAACCTGTGATACGATGTTATTCTATTGAATTAAACACTGCTATTTTATCAAATTTTCTGTTTAATTAGAATTTCATTAAAAACAAATACTTAAACAGGTTTCAATAAAACCGTTTTGTTTCTTTGAACTGGACATGATAAGCGACGCATACCGAATTAAGGCTTTGACACGGCATAGCATGCTCTCATTTCTTGGTTAAGTCTTTCATTCTGGTGTCGTAGTATCAGAACTGGATAAGGTTTAAACAAGCTTATTACAATACATGCATATAAGAGCTTATTAAAAGAAAATTTAAAAAAACTGAAATCTATGCGTCTGTCCACAAAAAATTTCTGATTTTTGAAATGATGGATTCAGGTTCTTAAACATGATCCAAAAGTAGAATAAGAATGTCTCAAAGACCGATCCTCTTTCTCATTATCGTAAAATTGAGTTGAATATCTGTAGTTCATGAAAGTTCGCTTTGGTAATACAAGCTCGCGCATTCTCACCTGGTTTTTAATTTGTAAGAACTGCTTCTTTGTTAGTGCAGGCAATCTCAATGATGGCATCCTTCATCTCGTTCCAAATGTTTTGCATGTCTGGACTTTAGCCATTTGAAGAAACTTCCTCACAAGATTTGCATGCGGCATATACGCGGGTAAAAAAACAAAATGTATCTAATTCAAAGGACAACCACTGTACACAGGACACCCACTCACAAAACCTGCTTTAAAACTTACCACAACTATATAATTTAAAAATTTTGATTTCTAAATCAATTTTTACCTCTCTGGAACTGGTTTTCTTACTTTTAAGAGCCCAGAATAAAAGTTGTTTCACATGAAAGATAAACGCGCTGAATAAAAACACCTTTCACAATACGCTGTGATACAACGAAGAAAAGGTTTGAAAAGCAAATAAGCTACGATGCCACAGTGAAAAATAAGCACTTAAATTCATTTCAGAATATAAAAACTTGAAGGTAATCATGCACCATTCTACGCCTGGCATTCCCTATACCGAAATACGTTCCCTGAGCGATTTTTCATTTCCCCGATTAATAGGTACTTCGTGGACATGTATTATACAGTTTATGTACTCTCAATATACGTTACCGACTATAAATTATTACTTAATTTTTTTTCGATAATATCAGGAGCTTTCTAAAGAAATTTCCTGTAACTGCAAACGACTATGCATTTTAAAATGTTATAAAAATTTAATATAAAAACTGACAACAAATAAGAGCCCAAAAAGAAACACAAGATCTCTTGATACAAAGACAGAAAACTTATATAAAATTTAATGGTGGTTTTTTTTTTTTTTTTGTCACCTGCAATTATTCTCATTTCTCATTGACAAAAAATGGGAAAAAACAAAGAACAAAAAACTGAGATATATGGGGGAAAATCGGAGACCTTCACGAACCCACGCGGCCAATTAGTAATGCTCCAATTTCATGGAGCGACAACCAATGGCGTGAGCGAAACCGTCAAATCCGTCAGTCGCTCGACCGCAGACAGACAAAACATCTGCTCTCTCGCTCTATCCGCCGGGTCTCCGCCGCCGTCGCTGTCCTCACGCAAGGCCACAAGACAGCGGGTACACGAACGACACGTGCCCCACCACTATACATACATCTCCGTAGCGCGACCACCTGCCAAATGCACGCGCACCTCCTATAAGGCAACTATGTGGATCTCGGTGTGTAATTAAGGGAGAGTCACGAAGCTGAGTTGAGAACGACGGACGGGAGAAAGGTGGTTCGGTTGGACAGCCACCGACCTCTCAAGAAAACTAGCGCTTTTCGAAATTCGTGGCAATGACGTCAGCGCTTTAATTAGCTGGCCGTGAACGTCAGTTGTGCTGCAAGGGGGGAAAAGAAACCTTTGCTAATAAGGCACATGAAATAAGCCATTTCTATGTTATGCACGTTTTTTCAAGATAACAACTGGAAAATCAACGAAAGAAGGGCAATAGATTTATCAAATTGTAGCAGAAATACCATAGATAGCTAAATCGATAACAGATTTGAAATTCTATTTAAGTGGCTCAAACACATCTATTAAGTGTAAAAGATTTTTTATTAATTTCCAAGATATCTAATGATAATCGCAATGCATATAAAAACTATAATTACTAGAAATATACTATGTTCGCTCCATCTCTGTTTATCTTTTCACTAATACACTATCTTACATTCTACTATACATAATCTTATAAATCTTGATGGAGAGATGTCAAAATTTTCACAATTAAAACACTTTCATAAAATTAAAACATAAAAACTTCCAAATCATAATTTTACTTCAACCAAGTATCATTCGTTAATGACTAATAATAATAACTTTGTTTTCTTCAACAAAAGTAATTTCGCATTGAAATCAAACTTTCCAACAGAAACCAACCTTGACTTATTGTATATATCATTAAAGTTTGGGGAGAATAACACATTCTACAGAGGAGTTATCAAAATATTATCCACTCAAGGTTATAGCAGTGATAAGAGTTTGAGATCATTGTAAAATTGAACGAGGATTAAAGAAAACCCTCAAAATCTAAAATGAAAATAAGTTGACTGTTTGACTGTCTGTAATATCAAAAGTTTTCTTGTGGAATAGTGGCTTATTATCTGGCTATACATTAGTCACAGTTTCCGGCACTTTATCTGAAGTTTATGTTTGTAATGTCCTTTTAATTATGCATCGTCAAACATCCTATGCCACTGACTACACCTCGGGTTGCAGGTTTAAATCCAATTTGGACGTGAACTTAGAAATAAAAACTTGATAGAGCTAATTCAGCCAAACCTAGCTTCTAGCATTGGTGACGACCACGGATGTGGATATAATTTCTCGATGCGGTAGAGTTCGAGAATCGATGGGGGATGGTTCAGAAGTTAAATCGCTATATAAAGAATAAACTGACCATAAAGGAGGGTTTGAACCCCTAACTCCTCCCTTACCATCCATTAATAGAAAGCAGCTTGTTTCGGGAAGCAGATTCTTTCAGACTTTCTCTAATTTGGGCAAATACTTAACATAAAGGCTTACAACTTGATATTTATGCACGATGATGCCTTCAGTTCTCAGCAATTACTCTATTCAACCGATTAAAATCATCGTAGACATAATTACCAAGCATGCGATATGCAGGTTGCTAGGAACATTGATGTCAATCTTGAAAGAAGTGATAGGGGAGCTTGAGTACTCTTTAAAGCAGGAAACCATATAGTCATCTTCCTATGCACTGTTATCGAAGTTATCTAAATACAGTATAGTGATATTATTGTGTAACGCTTATCGAAATATCGACATTTTTAGTTGTAATGTTTAATGCTAACGGATGGCCAAGGCCTCGTCGGTGACATGCTAGTAGGTCGCACTTTTTACAGAAAAATTTAAATGGAGAGCTATTTAGTGAATGACTACCAACTTTATTGGCAGATGCTTTAAATGGGAGCAGAAACAGGCTCTTTAGGATGGATGCCCCGCCTTCTGCAGCAAGAGAGAGAAGATTTATTCGTCCCTATTCCGAACAGTTTCGGCCACTCCATTGATTGGAAATTCCTCATCAAGAAATCCTTTCCCTCTCCAAACAAAACCTATCTAGCATTGATATGAGTATTTAAAAAAGACTTTTAACCTCAAATTTTTACACTAAAAATTTAAAGTAATGATACCGCATTACAAAAACTGTGACCCTGATTATCTGACCATATGATCAACCATTTCCAACAATTTACGTTATCAAGTGCTACCCATAAGACATTATCTACACGGGATATCACAAAATTTTATTAAGCTCGCCTACCAAAATAATCAGGTAGGGGGGTATACAGGGTGTATCTGAACGGTCTGTACAAACTACAGCATGAGTTCCTTGTAGCCAGAGAAGCAATATATGTCCTGCACATTACGTTGCATTGACTGGCGAACCCGTTGGAAAATACCGGGTGTGTTACGGATGACATCGCAATTGTCCACGATCCGCTGGCGAAGAGTATCAACATCTGGTAGGGGGGTGGAATAAACAAGGGTTTTCAAGATGCCCCACAAAAAAAAAAAGTCAAAGGGATTCATATCCGGCGAACGTGTTCAGTTGACGCGTAAGACAACGTCGCACGGTTGTATCTCCAGAAGGAAGCGCTTGTGACCCTATGTTCATGGGACATACAACCTCTGACAATGACGTCACCCTAATCTGTGCGAGCTTTACGCGAGTAACAATGCATGTGAATACAAGCCCAGTCATTGTTTAAGCAAGTTCAGACAGGTCACGTTTGTGCGTGCAATGGTTTAGCAGATGCTCGTTTCTTCAGTTGAAGGTGTAGCGTGCGCACGTAACTGTGGATAATGGATCAAAGAGGAACACTGCCGTAATCGTGCAACAGTTTCTGGCCAACAAAGGGGTCTTATCCATAGCTCATCCACCTTATTCACCAGACTTGGCACCGGCAGACTTTTTCTTGTTCCCACGCCTGAAACGGGCCTTAAAGGGACACAGATTTGCGGACATTCCAGACATTCAAGCAAATGTGACACGTGAACTTAAAGCCATCCCAAAGGAGCTTCCAGGACTTATACACCCGATCCCAAAAGTGTATTGCCTTCCAGGGTGATTATTTCGAAGGACAATAAAGTAAATGTGGCTATATCTGTTTTGCATTTTGTTGTGTGAACTCATTCACCGAACTTAATTGTCAGAGGTTGTATATTGCTTCTCTGACTACAAGAAACTCATGCTGTAAGTTTGTACAGACCGTTCACATATACCCTGTATTTTAAACTATGCTGAATGGAATTTAGAATATTGCGAAATATGTTAAGTCAATTAAAATATTATTATAAAATCTTACATAAATCTCAAGCTTAATCAGTGTATTGTGTGGATAATGGCAAAGCTGCATCACTTAAGTCACCGATTTATATAGAACAACAACTGCAATAACAGGTGCAGATTCACCACAAATTTCTAAGATAATATGCCAATGGCATTTACCATTATTGCACGTAAAAAACAAAAACGTTCACAAGAGTGAAAGTAAATAAAAAAAAAATCCCTTCATCCTCTAATCAATCCATCAAAAGGAGGAAAAAAGTCATCTGTTTTCGTTTGATATAAATTTTACTTTTACATGCATTCTCAAAACAAAAATCAACAAAAAAGTCACGAGAGTTCTTCACAAGAGCCGAGTAAGAAAAAAGCAACTTAGCAAGAACTTCACGTCAAAGATCATCTCATTCTCCAAGTTCTTCAGATGTGAACGCAAATCATTCCTGTTCATATTTCTTGTAGAACTGGTTCTTTTCGGGACCAAAAAGCCAAAAGAGTTTAGGAAAAAATAAACAGAAAAGAAAAAAAAAAAGAAATCCCAGTCCCTAATACGGCTGTAGCATAAGGAACCAGTTTCGCTGCGGTAGGTAGCATATCCAAAAGAATTAAGTATCATCCTCTTCCGACCTCTCTCATACAAGCCCCACACATTCTATTCCTGTCTCTGATCTCGAAACGACAACGAAACCAAAGCAAAATACGACCAACAAACGAAGGCGGCCAGGCGAAGTTTCAAGTGTTTGTATTTTGTGTGCCTGTGTGTATACAAACAAAAACGCTGAACAATGCTGAATGTTGTTCTTTATAAGCCTGAAAAAATACTTCCTGCTATCGAGTGGTAACCCGAACAATTTCAAACTTCTGTTTTTCTTTCTCACGATGTTGCGTGGCATCGTATTAAGACGCGCTTCTTCACTGTAATATTTTAATGCTGCATTAATAAAATGATATGTTAAATGCAAATTGTTTCTAAATCGGCTACATATACGATTCAGAAATCTTCTAAATATCCATTTCGTTTTTTAATTTTATAATTAACCTAAATTTCACTCGGAAATATCAACAGGACCAGAAATAATGGTCGAATTAAATTTGCACTGCTGTTATGTGTATACAGAAAATATGAAATCGCTAATAAATGTGTAAGTGGACTGTTTGTCTATTGAAGATTTCCTAAGAGTACCAGGCAAGCAGCGGTTGAATAAAATTCGGTTATGTTTTAGACTGCAGTACAGAGAAGATTAGACGTTCTCACAAATATCAAAGAAGAACTGAAAACGAAGATTTTATCATGCACCGTCTAAAAGCCGTGCAATAAAATTAGCAGTGAAATGGCACACTTTAAAAAAGAACTCTTAAGTTCTTTAGGTTTAAGCATAACGGTACAAAGTGTGGTTGTCCAAAATTCAAGATGTTCCATTGTGGATGCCCGCAATTAAAAGTGCTACAACTATGTCAGAAAACCATAGCGACCACATTTTGGAGCTTAGAAAGCTGCATCTCGACAGCTTATTGGATGTAGCAACAGGAGTATCCACTAGATTATTACATACAGGAATTGTGAAGTTCACGAGGTGCGGGCCAATAACGCCCCACTACAACCTTGACATCGCGATTGATTGATATCACACATCACTGAGTAATTCAAACATCAAAATGAGCAACGGGCTTATAAGAAGTGGCGTTCAGGCTTCATTTTCTTATAAATCCTTCAATAGGAGAGCTAAGTCGATCGAAGAACCATACAAAATCTTCTATTCTCTTAACACCACCCATGATATAAACTGAGTAATCATTTTATTAGAAACACCAGAACGAGTTGGTTCAATATTACCTCTAATAACAGCACAAGTTTCTCCAATTGTTGAAACCGTTCCGCAGTAATGTTGGCCTCAGTAGACATAATATCAGCCCTTCAAGTTTGGATGGTTGTGTTTATAGACTTAGCATGGATCTTTCCACCACATCCGGCAAATGCTCCATCTTGCCGAGATCAGGTGACTGAGCTAGCCAACAAAGCACGTTGAAATTAAAGTCATGTTCACTCAGCCGATCAAAGACGAACCGAACATGAGAGAATGCACTGTCCTGTTAAAAAGGCATCGGGAAACATCGTAGCTATAAACGGGTGCACCTGGTCTGCAATAGTGTTCAGTACATCTCAGCATAAAGAGATGTTTTCACTGCTATTAGGAGACCAAATGTGGCCAGGAGAAAATTCCCCATACCACTTCACTCGCCTGTAGGCAAGACGGTCCGCCAAATTCTCATCCTGCCACGGGTAAAGAGGAAAAGGAACCAAGACTCGTCGGACCAAGTTACTTTTTTCAGTCATCAAGTAAATGTCCAATTTCGATGCTCCTTAGCCCAGAGCAGGCAAACCTTCCTTTTCTGTGTTGGCAAAGGCACCTTGAATTGTCTCCGTTCTGGCCTGATTCTGGTGATGTGGAAACCAGGCTTTACCGATGTTTAAGCTAATTGTACCGCCAAATAGCTATGCAAAAAACTTACATAAGTACGATAATGAGTTCGGAGATTGGGGTTCCTAACGTATATGATGTATTGTTATCATCACGTAATAATTTTTCGATTGAAAAATGGAATCAAAAATTCTGCGACCTGGATTCGAACCAGGAACCTCGACTGTCATGGTCGACACTTCTACCAATCCAGGTCGCAGAATTTTTCCTTCCATTTTTCAATCGAAAAATTATTACCTGAGTTTGGAGATTATCTCCAGTTTATAATTATTATTTATAATTTGTTATCACGTGTTACACAAAACCACCTTTAAAGTACTTCCCTTCTGCAACTATACGCTTCTGCCAACGCGGGTACAGTTGCTGAAAACATCCCTGGAAGCCTTTGGAATAGATGGTCTTCAGGGCCACCGTCGTTGCTTCCTGAACCTCAGAAACCGCGTCCTTTGAGTTCGTTTTTCAGACGGGAGAACAGGTAAAAGTCGCATGGGGCGAGATTGGGTGAGTAGGGAGGGTGCAGAAGTTGACGTTCTCATTTTGGCTAGTGCAGCCTGCATCATGAAAGACCGATGTGCGGAAGCACTGTCAGGTTGCAGCACCCAATGCTTGCTTTTCCGGAGTTCTGGGCGTTACGGCGGACAGCATCACGGAGGCGAGCCAGGATCTGTGTGCGATGTTTCTGTCGGCGATGTCCCCAAACTATGACAGAATATAATATTCACACGTTCTTCAAACGCCATTTTTGCTTCCGACGAACGCAAACCAGTACGTTCACTGACACGCATTGTTTGGAAAAACCCTGTACTGCGGAGCTGCCCCTCCTTACCACGTCTCGCGTCATATCTGCCTCTACGCCACGGTCAAATAGTTCCCCTCTCCTCCAAGCCTGATTGGAGATATCAGTACAGTTTCCAAATTTATTAATCATACTAGTATGTCTTTTATGTACTACACGTTGCTGCTAAATCACCGTGATTAGCGGAGGAATACTTTGAATGGATAGATAGCGTTTCTATAAAATGATTACCAGTTATAAAATCAGATTATTTAATCGTTTAAAGTTCACTTTGATTTCGACAGAACCTCTTTATGGTACTAAAAAGCACCTTTTGTTATCAAAATACGGCTGTCGTTTTCGTAATGGTAGCCACGCAAACCATTTAATATATCCTTATTTCAACACTTGGAATGATTTTTATTCTTAAAAATTATCCAATGTCCTTTAAAAAACAGCCTAATTAGAATTTATAAAGTGTTCAATTAAAAAGGCGATTTCAGGCCCTTGCAACCTCATTTCCCGTAATAAATGCTGTTTTCTCCCCAAAGTATTTCCTCTTCGTGATCAATGGAAAACGACGCATTATTTTCTTTTAAGTGCCGTACACCCATTCTCCTTGAGGAAATCGTCTCGGTTTTATTAACATAGCGAAACAAATAAAACTAAAGAAAAATATAATAAAAAAGAGGGAAAAAACGGCCAGACGACACCGTTTAAGATGCATAAATATGCATTTAATTGCCGACGAATGACAATGAAAACAGACGACATTCTAGCGCGCCACGAAAGAAAAAAAAAAAGAAAACGCCAAACAAAAAAAAAAAAAGACCAAGAGAAGGGATGTTTCCCCAATCTGAATTAAAAAAAACACAATGCAAGAAATTCTTTCAAGCATTCAATTTGAAACCCTTCGAAATCGACGCTCGTAATGTCGACCAGATATGCAGTTTCATTTTTATGTATTACCATTATGTCGTGTTTAGCACAAAAAGACAATAAAACATGAAATAATGGAACATTCGTTAAAAATGATTGGAGCTGAATACGCTCTAGCGACTTTAAGGAGAAAAAAATAAAGAACCATGAAAACAATTTAATCACTTGGCGATTCAAAAAACGTATTTTCACAACAACCTGCACACTTTCGCTATGAACACACGTTCAAGTTTAGGAAAGACATCTTGGAAAAGAAAAAAAGTCACACACACAAAAAACAAAACCTTCCACCAACGAAACATGATTGGCAAGAACCTTCAAAGTAGTAAACCCAAAAATCTCCCTTCCCCCAACGCCAATTAATCTAAAACATAGTCACGCTCTTTCAAATAAGGCTAAAACCTCTTTCTCTCTCTAAAAAAACTTTACCCTTCGTTTTTAACCCTAATGATTTTTTTTTTTCTTGAATCAACAGATGAGAGATGAAAGGTGCAGAGAGTTACATTAAGAAATACCAAAAAGAAAAGTGGATGTGCAACAAGCTGAGAAGAGAGGCAGTGTATATCTCTTATGTAATATATACTCCGCATTCACATAATTTAAAAGGGGACCACAAACACGGCACGTGTAAGCTTTTCGCAGTATCTAATCAAAAAACGAGTGCATTTTGTATGACGAAAAATTAAAATTATTGCATCACCCGTAACGCTTTTTTGGGTGGGAACATTATTCTTAAGTATAGAGAGGAAGGAATCTGTAGAAATAAATTAAGCACTTCAAAGCACATAGAAATTCAACAAGCGCTTAAATTATAAATAAGAGGAAGACTTCAAAACGCATCAAAAGATATAAATGAACATTTAATTGATATTTCAATGTTTCAAAATTATAAATTATGAATAATAAAATATGTCCATTGTAATGGAAAAGAGTTTATTCCAATAATCTAGGATTCATTAATCTTCATTCTAAACGCTGAAAACAAAACATTAGACTCTTACACGTATTGGCTGGCTAAGAAAGGGAAGTATAGTGGCGCTATCTGTTACTACATTTTCAATATAATGTAGTAAATTTCTGTAGTAAATACATGTACAGGGTCTTTATAAAAGTTCCATTTTGACATGGCCACATAAAAAAACTACTGGACCAAAAGTTATAATACTTGGTAATATTATACAAGAGGGCATGGGAAGTTCATACCCACCAAAAAAAAAATTATTTCAAAAGGTCACCACCAGCATGGAATGGCGCTCTATGCAATATTCGTATACGAAATTAGACACGAAGACACAGGTTAACAATGGTGTAACCTGCTTTCAGTAAATGGTGGAGGCCACATTTAACATGTAACTAATTTTAGTAACGATTAAAGATTTGTTAACCTGTGTCTTCGTGTCTAATTTCGTTTACATTGCATAGAGCGCCATTCCATGCTGGTGGTGACCTTTTGAACTATATATATATTTTTTGGTGGATATGAACTTCCCATGCCCTCTTGTATAATATTACCAAGTATTATAGCTTTTGGTCCAGTAGTTTTTTTATGGCCATGTCAAAATGGAACTTTAATTATAAAGACCCTGTATTTAAATAAAATTTGTTGCTCAGATAACAATGGTCAGGCGACTTTTCAGTACCGGCGTGTGCTTCAAGCCGGCGCCAACAATGCTTAAACGTAAAAAACCAATGCAAAACTGTTTCCGTAACGCCTTTTGGTGTCTTTTTTGCATCATGCCTTTTGTAGCATAATGTCTAGCCTTAAAACATTGTTATGTTAAGAAAAATCTCGAAAAGAAATACTTTATTCCGACGACAATTGAACAGTACACATGGAAAAAAAAGAAGACCTTCGGATAGATTGTGTCGAAATGTTCACATTTTTTTTTTTACTAATGCAACTGTCCTGAATAATATTTTGTACCTGCCCAAGGTATTATTATTCCAACAGAAAGAAAGAATCGGCTGTCTACAACATCCCATGTGTAAAAGCTGGCTGCACTTATTAGAGGGAAGCGCTAGAGGTATCTAGAAAAAAAAACTTTCGTACATTAAATTATATAGATCTATCTAGGTGGAATAAAATAATAAATGAAAAGAAAAATTCCGTGACCTGGGATCGAAACAATTGGGATTGACACGTGGTCTAGCCAAATGAGCTATTGCGGGAATGCTGCCAGCTATGCTGTCTACATGTGTCTAAGAAGTTTCCAAGAAGTGATATGAAAGTCAGATGGCTGAGGGGGCCCTGGATTTTTTTTTCCTTTTCTTAAACTATCATTTAAATGATGAAAATCCAGTTGGAAGTCCAGCATAACTGTCAGCGTTTCCGCGATATGTTCAATCTCAGATCGCGGAATTTTTCTTTTCAAATATGTTCCAAACATGGCCCCAACCGATTTCCACATGTTTCGTCATTTGGACAATTTCTTGCGGGTCAAACGGTTCACTGATCAAGATGCTGTCATTACTGCTGTCACCAGTTTTCTGGAACATTGTAATGCCGACTTGTCACCGTGGCATTTTTACATTGCCATCACGTTGGACACAATGTATAGCTGCTGAGGGCAGATATTTCACTTAATAAAATGTATTCTTTTACTTGTTTCTGGTGTCTTTTTCTTTTCATCAAATTCGGCAAATACTCATGCAACAATCCAATAATAAAAAAAAAAGAAAAAGAAAAGAAAACCACAAACTATCAGTAGCTGGCATAAAACCTACGTTACTATTCATTACTTGAGGCTAGTTAAAAATATTGCCTCATTTGATTTTTATTTTAGTGTACTTTTGGTACTTCATGATCATTGGTTAATAAATTTAAAAAAAATCTCGTTAGTTAGAGATAATTTCATTAGAAACCTTATTTAGTCCGGCACGTTTATTTGTAGTTAGTAAGCTCCAAAATTTTATTGTAAAACTCTATTGGTCACTGGTAATCTCACTTTTCTATAAATTCATTCTCTGTAAACTTTCTACACGCTGTTGAAATAGGCAAGTAGATTGTTTTGATTTCCAAACTATAATGTTGAGGTCTAGTGGTCCGCTAGCCAGGAAAAAAGCTTAAACTCATCTTCATGCACTCTAAACCAAGATTGGACATTGAAAATGGCAATAATGAAAGCATTTTTAATCTGGAAAATTCTTTATCCTATAGAAAAACTACTTGCCCTATCAGTTGTTCAAAATTTCTTCAAAGTCCTTGCTATTCACTCTGTCTTTATCTGCCCCTACAGGAACTATTAGGGATGGCAAAAATCATGATGGAATCTCTATCTACTTTGACGCTGGAATTAGCAATCAGAGTCGTAGGTTTGTTTAGGCGTTCTCTCCGTCCGGTGGTGGTGAACAGCATGAAGGATGAATCGGAGGGATCAAATGATATCACCAGCGCAAGTTTATAACATCATCGTCCCCCCTCCCCCGTGTTTTTCTCAAAGAAACAAACGAAGAAAGGTTGCAACTCCGTCCCCCCCCCCCTCCTCGATCACAAAAACTGGGTGACCTGAAACAACACATCTCCGAAGCAGTGCTAGCGCTGGATATGCTTGGGACGCGTCTGGGCAGAGCTAGACTACCGTCTTGACATCTGTGCGTCACCAAGGGCGCCCAAATCGAAAATGTGTAATGTAAAAGTAATACTTAGATACATAATGTGTCTTCTTAAGTAATTACTGCTGTGTCAGTTTCGGCCAGGAGTGAATAAATCTATTCGTTTTGAATCGCCCTGTACTTCGATGTACGAGGGGCGATTGATAAATAAGGTCTCATGGCTGTAACTTTTTTATTTGTAACCGATTTTCAAAATTCTTTTTATATCTTATACTCACATTTGTCCTCTATGTAATGCACTATTCACTTTTCGACATAGTCCCCATCCCTTTCCACGCATTGCGCTTACGCGTGACTAGTTGGGTGAACCCGTCGGAGAGGAATTCCGGAGTTGTTGTCGACAACAGGATTGAATGGCAGCTTTGGACCCTCTTCTGGAGTGCGATAACGTCCGCCCGCACACGAGTCACCACACACCAGAGGCGTTGCAGCGCCTACAGTTCAAAGATGAAAAATTACAGTTCAAAAAGGAAAGACTTTGCACATTGCAACTTTCACCACTTCCCAAAGAAGAAAGAGCCCTTTAAGGGACATGAGTTGGTTCTGACGGCGAGGTAAACACTGCCATTCAATCCTGGTGTCGACAACAACTCCGGAATTCCTCTACGACGGGTTCACCCAATTAGTCACGCGTTGGTGCAATGCTTGGAAAGGAATGGGGACTATGTCGAAAAGTGAATAGTGCATTACATAGAGGACAAATGGGAGTATAAGATACAAAAAGAATTTTGAAAATCGGTTAAAAAATAAAAAAGTTACAGCCATGGAGACCTTATTTATCAATCACCCCTCGTAAATCCAGCCAAAATCCATTGTGGACTATATTTTCATCACGATCTGCCTTGACAAAATTTATAATTCAAATTTTTTATACGTTGCTGTATTCAGCGCTATCGTGATGAAATATAGAGCCAAATTTAATATTTCAGATTCCAGGATTTAAGGTGCCTATTAATCTTAAGTTGCACTATTGCCAGCTACATTTTCCCTTTATTTATTTTTTGTCCAGCGTTTTGCAGGTTAATGTAAGGCAATTATCATTTAGTTTTCCTAATTTTTTGGTTATTAATTTATTTTCCTATTGATGTATTTCAGAGCTTTTATAAAAATTCTCTTTCTGGGAATTTGAAACTTTTTAATGCTATTCTTGAAATGTCCGCTGTGATGTATTTCACTCCCTTACAAGAACTAATTAGGCAAATAAACCAGAATTATCTATCACACTATTCTGAAATGACAAAAAATATCAAAGGAGAAAGTGGTTTGCCTTTCTACTGTTTAGAGTGGCATTATGAAAATGATATAAGAGTATATATTCTTAAAATTTATAATATAAACATATGAAAAATGATACTATCTAAGATAATAAAACAGATAAATAAATGGAAGGGACAAAAATTTAATTGAAGCGATAGAAACTTGATTTAATACACAATTGTATAGCAATATGGAAACCTTTTTCGAATTGCACCAGTTTAATAAATAATAATCATCTTAATGTGTTTATATTTGGTAAAAGAAAGTGGGGACGATGAACAATGACAATGACTGAAACGTTTAAACGAGATTACAAAAAAATATATTTATATACATGTAGTACAAAAGAAAGGGGGAAAAAATGAATTCGGGCGGGGACGGGATTCGAAAAACCAACGTGGGAATAACATTTGTGAGCAATAAGATCAAAAAAAGAACCTTCTCCATTCTCAACTAGTGAACATTCCTCTTGAAATTCCCATGACAGATCGATGAATGACAAGAAAACGCAAAAAAGATGCTGCATGGCGACGGACGACTGGCTCGAAACCCCTTTCCACCTCCTGTAAAGACACGTAAACGCACTCGACACTCACCAAAGTGTAACTGACAACGAATGTCGACAGAAACAAAATACCAAAACGATTAATAGTATAAAAATTTTGAAAAAAAACCAAACAAACATGAAACGCGAACACGCTGAATGGATACGGAAAGAGGAAAAAGAAATGGGAACCAAATAGAATCTAAGGTTAACAAAATAGAACACAACCCCGAGAAAGAAAGAGGAAGATAACCATTGGGAGGGGATGACATTGGACAAAATAAAAAAGGCATCCGTGTTCGAATAATTGCTCATGCGCAACGAACGAAGGGTCTACGGCAGGGCTGGAATGACGAATTGGACTTAAAAAAAATAGATCTATTGAAAAAAGGTTAATTCCCCGCTTCAAAATGAGACAGTGAAACGACTGAACAATTAAAGCGGAACTGCATTTTTCAATGACTACACTTAAGGAAACAATTTCACTTTTACCAATCTTGGTTCTTTATACTGTAAAATAGATATTAAAGCTGGGAACACGAGAAATACTTTGTAAAAAGAATTAAGTTTATCCAAAGCTAGTAATCTAAAATGTCCCCTTTCTGACTTGGGGTCTTTACTCAATAAGTGTGCCCTCATTCAAAATGTAGACGAAAGCCTGTCAAATACAGACTTATCGTTGCATAGGATCGGGATATGACTCGAATAAGACGGTAGGTTCTCAACAAAGGTTTGCATAAACTGTTTATAATCTTGTTTGGCCATCCATAATAGTTCCTGTAGGGCGTCGCAGTACGTAATCTGGAATATCTTTCGGCCCGATCGTCGTTCGTATGTTTAGTTGACGATGGCAAAAGAACAAGCTAATCTATAAAAAAATTAATACAGTAGCTCTATAATAATCGCAACAGAAGGTTGATTACGATCTATGGTAACGATATGGAGAAGAAAGTTTACGAAAAAAAAAGCAAACCTTTTCTCCACTAACGATCGTGTTCTATTTGGTGACCCTGGTTGTGGACTGCTGCCCTGTAGAAGAGATGTCTGCAGAACGGCGAGGCTGATGTTGTTCCATTCCTGTTTGCAGGCTTTCCGGAGAACCTCAATGCTTTTTGGACGGCGTCGAGCAAGGGCTCGTTTCAATAATCCAAATCCACAGAAATCCATCGGGCATACATCTGATGATTGACAGGGATATCATGAAAGGATATAACCTGAATTCCAGTTATATCTGCAAATCCAACAAATTGAAGGGCCGAGTTAGACGTATGACTGGAGCCTTTGTCTTGATGCAACCAAACTATGCTTTTGTCCTTTCTATATAATATGGGATTTCCTCGTGGAAAATTGGACTGAGAAAATGCAGCTGATAGTAAAGGGAGTTAACCTTAGCCTTCCTGTCCATTCTTCTGACTGTGAGCTTCTCGTCGTACGAGTATCCCGCAATCACCATAAATCCTTTTAAAAAACTTTCCTTACATTCCTTGGACTACTTTTGATATGACTTCTCTCCACATGGACGGTAGGAAATCGGACGGGATTTATTGCAATCGTTGAGGTAGAGGCAAACTTCTTCCAAAGTGACAACGTACATCTATCGTTCTGCTGCGAGATAACCCTCATAAAACCTCCGACAGTTTCTCTTCCTTTCTGCGAAGTGTCGTGGCAGCAACTTATGAACATTTCCAACTTTTCCAGTTGAAAAATCTTTGTTTATTATTTTACGAGTATTTCCGGTAGCTTGTGGAGTTTCTACTATATTTGCGATCCCTCTTTAGATTGCAAAGTTTGCGATTGCTGGATTTTCACGCTAGACAAGTTGCTTGACCTTTCGAATGAACTGCGATATTCGGCTTATGGTAACTCGAGGATTTTTTTGTTTCTGGCTAATTGGAATTAACCTTTCCCGGATTTCCCTTTTCCATTCAATACTGCTGACCTGCCTTTCTTCGAAACAGAGAAATTTCGTGTTTTACATGCGCTAATTACAGCAGAATAATGTCGGAAAGGGCAGTAATATACCCTTCACAGTAAGGTCCGATTTTTCGAGATGTTTTTTCATGACATTTACTGCTTTCAAATGAAACAACAATGCGGATGCACTAGCATCACTTCACGTGTTTTCTGTCACGCGCAAATGCACGTGACCCGCAGCATTCATGCAATAAATCATTACCAAAGATCGTAATCAACCTTCTGAAGAATTAGAAAGATCCATTTGCGAAATAAACATTATGGAAAAAAGAGGTAATAGCAATCAAAATACTTCCAAGACTAAAAATAAAACGGAGAAAAGATATCATTGGAGGGTTGTATATAGAGCGTATGAATGTAACAAAATCAACCTGATAACAAATAAAATAAATAAAAAAAACCTTTTAAGGAAGTGTAATATCAACATAATTTTTATTATACCCGGTTAGTCAAAATGATTGGTACTATTATTACCGCTTTTATTTCATAAACCCAATTAATCGCATAAAGCGAGGGACGCATGTATAGACATTAAAGAGTAGAATCTTAAATTCATTTTAACAGACAATAGGATAAATTTTCCACAAAAAAAGGAAAAAAGAATATTTTGCATGCTAATGCATATTAACTGAAGTCACTTCAAGAAATACATGTACTTTATCTATTAAATTCTATTGACATTGAAAATTTTAATTTGCAACCTTAATTAAAAATCAAAATTTTCCTTTTTTTTTTTTTTTTTTTAAATAAAATCCATCAATCGAAAAATGCATTTTTGAAAATATCTGAAGGGACCACATAATTGTATTTTAATTCAGAGAATTATTTAAATGTTCAGAAAAATATTTTCATCTTAAATTTTGACTACTGAATAAAGTTCACGGAGAACCCAACAGTTCTGTAAATTTTTAATAGGGCGATTCGTTTATTAGCATATCATCCTACGAACTCTTACCTCTATTGTGACACAAAAAACATCCATAGTTTATCATCTGATTTCTCTTATCGTTATCCTTTGCTTCCTACTCATTAATACGCGTGCCGTATTTTTATAGGGTGTTCGATCGAGTGCCAGTTTATTTTAGATGGCTGTATGTGACGCACTTTCTCAAAATAATTTATCCAAACCCGATCATCTTCATTCCACGTGGAATGCCTGAGATTCAACAGATAACCCGGGCGACAGGTTAAACCCAGAGTATTCAACTAAAGCCTCTTCCGACTATCACTATTAAATACTGTGCTAAGGCACTGAAATTATAACTCGAAAACAATTTCTGCTTAAACTTATTTGAATAAACACTAGCCATTATTTTGAATTAATACAGGTCATATTATACAAAACCCAATGAAGTCATTTTGATAGTATTTTTGAGAGATCGTTTTAACTATCGGTCGTTTATTAGTTCCACAGGGAAAAAATAGTTTGCAGAAAACGCGATCTTTATATGATCGCTAATAAATATTAGTTCTGTATAAGTTAAAGATGGAAATTACATTTCTTCATGTCTCTGGCCTTAAACCATTGGAGAACCTATGGTGCTCACATTCAATTTGGATTCCAGTAATTTGTATTTACAGCAGAAAACGAAGCGTCTATACTATCACGACAGGCCCGTACTTTACGGATTTTTTTTTAGCTTTTTTTTTTCCTGTGCATATTCAAACATTATCCGGCATGATTTATGTATCATGACCATCTTGAAAGGATTAGTTTTTCTATGAATATTAAATTAACTTTTACAACTTTTTAAAATAAATCCGTAGAACATTTTTTTGCAAAGTAATAACTGGAATAAGTTAAAAAATTGAAATTATTTTTACAGAATGTATTTAATATATACTCGAACTCCAGTCCAGGACTTACCTTTGTGCCGCTATGAATTACTGGAATCTAACTCAACAGCTTGAGTATTCATAATGAGCATACATTTATATTAAACTTTATGAATATTTTCCTCTGTAAATTTCAAGAGGTGAAATCCATTGCCTTTGCGAGGGAATTAACTGGACTAAAACTGCTCACAATTTTGCTTTTAATCAAAATTGGTGACTCAGAATACATAAAGTCTATTTATAAGATGAAAGCCATTTCTTCGGTCTCGATTTCTTATCCGGACGAATAAGCAATTCATAAAACAACAAATATTTTTCCCAAAATTGTTTACAATATTTTTATACAAAAAAAAAAGACCTCATAAATGATTCACATATAAAACAGCATTTCAGATATCCTCATAAGGCAAGAGAGAGAGCACTGATTTGGTAATTTATCGTGAATATAGTAATTAATCATAAAATATCATAGAAATCCATGAATGAATAATTATCATTAATTTTTTGATTAAAAATGGCGTAAAGCCCTCAGGTCATCACAAGAACCGAAGCTTAGCAAGGATTTCGGAATAGAAAATTAAGGATATACAAGCACTTATATGGAGAAAGAAATGGACAAGGCATATCTCACAAACGGAATCTTTCGTACTGACCTAGCTCTTACATAGTTAGAAAATCTGTCGCATGTGAATCAGTTTTGAAAATTAAAATTAACATATACCGTGTTTCCTAAAAATAGATTCAACGAATTATGACTTACAAGTACCCAAACATTTGTATTGAATGAAAATGCCATTACATAGTAGACAATCAATTTAGGTCAAGCAAGATTGAAAAAAAAAAAAAAAAAAGTGCAGTCTTGATGATATGTCGATATCAGCCGATAGAATTCCGTGGCTAGAATGCACATACATTCAGAAAGTAGCAACAAATGTAATAAACTAAGAAAAGTCATTAGAAAACTAAGTTAGAGAAAAGCTAATAACGTAAACAATATCAGTAATATTAAAAAGTTTTCATTTTGTTACTTATAAATAAGTAATATTATTATTTATTTTCTAAAATAATATGGATTCTGCTCTGGAAAAACTGCAGCCTGTTTCACACGAGATTCTTCTGTGCGGCAAGAGTAATTTTGTATTGATTGACCATTTCACATAAAATGTCGTGAACGGACATAATATTGAACAGAAAGATATAACTTTGAACATCTTTTCACAAAAACGGACACTTTTATACTCGTCATGTTTTTTAAAAATTACACGAATGAAAAAACTGAAATTTACATTTTGTAATTTTAAAAAAAATTAAGATTTTTTAAAAAAGCTATTCAAATTTATATCCACTGTTCAAATTCATGCCCGTTCACGGTAAAGTATTCTTTTCGTATTATGTTCTCCTTTCAGTAGTAAACATAATTTTCCATTTAAGTAGAAAGAACTACACAGCACAGACTACTAAACTACATTGGCGAGCAAAGGAATCGACTCAGCCTGACATTCTGTTCAGTAATTGGAGCTTATTTTCTTGAGTAAAGTTTGGTTTATTTGAAAGATTAATTCTACAGCTTTAAGCAGATACATACATCTTTAATTTTTTACTAAGCGAAATTTCAGAAAGTGCAGAATTGTAGGCAAAGTCGATCTTATTGATTGCATGGATAGTTGCTCCTCAAAACAATTTAACATTTTAATAAACAACGCTTCGCTGATGTGTCCTGAAATTATAACAAATCAGAGTCAAAAAACGAAATACGAAAAATAAAAGAGTCGATAACGAAATATTAGCAAATCTGAATTCTACTTAATTCAATTTAATGTATAGAATCTGAAAGAGCATACATTTAGAAATCGGAAAGATGAGATTAGTAATATTAAAAATAACAAGAAGAATAACTTAATCTGTTTTCATCATGCTAATAAAGGTTTCCAATAATTTCAATAAAAAATTCTTCAGTGGCACAGTAAAGAGAAAAAGAGAATTAAAAAATGCTAACAGGTTATATTTTCGCGCAATACAGTTTTCATGGTTGTAACAATAACTAAAGTGATAAGATGTAAATAAAGAAATGAAATTCCGCGTTCCAAGAAACTGGCGCAATCAAGGCGATATTGAAAGACACTGCACATGCATAAGCAGGACATGCATAGAGACACATGGAAATTCCGACGATCTTTTTTTAAGAAAACTAACGACTATTTAAAAAAAAGCGGAACATATAAGCATTTGAGGTTATTAGGGAAAATCTCCTATAAACCTTTTAGGCACGCAAGAATGCCCACTGCATCAATTGGCAGCGCAAAAGAGACCGACAGAGACGTCATCACTTCATATGCATTCCATCGTTCCGCAAAGACATTCCTAACTGTTGGGCTTTTGTTGTGTAACATTATGCAAAACGATTCGATCATCTTGATTGTTTCCCGATACATACATTCCAGTGACTAATCTCAGCAACAACAGTCCCTTTAACGGCCGATGGAATGTGGGTCGCCCGGGCCAACCTCAGGTGTTTTTCGTCTTCTCCCGTCCGCCATCATCACAGACATCCAACCACCACCACCCGGCCAATCTGCGCTCGGTTCAATGGGTACATCAGATTAGAACTCACTCTTCGTCTCTTCAATCATTTGCATTTCTTCCATTATCAAGGAGCCCAATTAATGGAAATCAATTTTCCCATTGTTTCCTTCTTCATTATCTTAAGAAACACCTGTGAGAGGACGTGAAAGCTAACAGGCCACCGGTAAAACGCCTGACATCGACTATGTTAGTTATAAATATTTATAAAAAATAATTATGCACAAACCTTACAAATGCACAAACAATTGTTATCAGGTAGTAAAGAATGAAAATTCAGGGAATTTACAAGGAAATTACATAGTGAAATTAAAAACGCACAATGAAAGATTTTGGAAATCTACATTTTATTCAATGTGTTCGATCCTTCGTATGTTTTTTTCATAAGAACTTTTTTCTTTAAAAATAAACCCATTTATCACAAAGACATTGGCATGAATCCAACGCAATCAACTTGTATTAATTAAGTGCATAAAAAGCCAAAAAATTGAGGCAGGAACATGATGAAGGAATGCGGCGACCGAGAAAAATCAATTTCCATGTTCTTGAATTTTAACGATTTCTCATTACAAAAACACCAATTAAGAGGCGAGAATATCACCAGGCAAAAGAACTCAAACCAATAGCCGCTTTGGAAAAACCTCAAATACATCCTCCCCTTCCATGCTCGTTCTTTAATCAAAAAACCTAAACAAACCAACATTCTAGAAAGAAACTATACATTCTCTACTACTTCAAACTATTTCCAAAGTGCGGCTCCTGATTGGACCGGCCGAGTCACCTGATGAAGGGACAGATAGAAGGTAATGATCGGTCGGAATGTCCGTGGGCTTATCGGGTCTCAGCATCGGGGTGCGAAAGGAGGGGGGGTTAGAGAGGAGGGGAGGGGTAATCGCGACATTCTTACAGGGCATCCATGCATAATTGACAAGATGCGTATTGCCTTTTAAAGCTACTCGTCGAGTCGACGACGACGCCGCCGAAGGTCAGCTCGGTTGCGACAGAGTGGCCCTAATCAAATCAGCCCCCGGACCGACCCCGAAAGTGGTGCTGCCTGCCAATCGAAGATCAAGCGACGATACTATTGACCGGGCAAAAGGGAAGGAAGAAGGGGAGACGAAGTAAAATAAAAAAAAAATCAACATACATACTATGAGTAATAAATAAATACACATATTATACGAGTACAAAATAAATACGCAGGGGACTATATTGTACAATAGATTCGTAACACTTTTTGAAACTGTCAACCCTCTTACAAAAAAAAGTAAATGACGAGAAAGCGCTATTTACCTCTACAGTAGGCAACAATCAATCAATTTTATTGATTCTTAAATTTATTTGCTGCTTTCCTCTCAATAAGACTAAATTCTTAAACTACAATCTGTGACAATGCTATGGCATCAAGGCATATTTCTAGATAATGTTTTTAATTTGCCACATCGGAGATGCTTAATGTTACACATGTTTTTAAATCATCAAGATCTTTATTCAGACAAGCAATAAATAATAATTCATTGCTCAAAAGTCCTATTATTAACCGTAACAATTCTAAGGAATCGCAAAATGGAAATTTAAATAAAATACAGGATGTCCGAAAAGTCTTTCCCTGTGTAATTCAATATTTATTTGAATCTCCTTTTGCTGAAATTACACAGGCTAACTATGAAAAAAAATTTTGAATGAATTTGTCTTATTCTTGTGGTTTTTAGCGTGCTGAATCCGAACCTCTCTTAGATTCTATCACGTCGCGTTTTCAAGTTATGCATGTAGATACTGTAATGTTAAAGTAACGAGTGTGAAGAGAAACGGTTCAATGTTAAAGTATCCATATTTCTGGGACACAAATACGTTTTTCAGGTCCCAAACTGAATAATTTAAAATGTTTCATTCAAAAACAAGAAATCTGTGGCTGATAAGAAAAACTGAGGTCAGATATGAATTCAGTACAAAAAAAGCATAAGAATCAGCTCTTAACATTAAAAAAGCTTTTGAAAAGTTATTTTTTTGTTGGCCTGTATTATCTGTATTATCAATGTTATGCATTGATTTAATTAACTTTTGAAGAACTGGAAGTTGTATTTCATCCTATGCTTCTAGAATTCATTCATGTAGTTAAACTTGTTTCTTAAGATTTTTATATCATGATTCCCCCCATAAAATTTCTATGGAATTCACGTCTGGGTTTAATGATGACCAATCAATAATTTATATATTTTTTTTATTAACAAACCATATTTTCATCGCTTTCGTAACACGGCAGCTTGCGTTGTCTTGTTGACTTTCCACGTTGGCCCACCAATCGACGGGCCAAATGGTATCAGATGATCATAAGTTGAAAATGAAAGTAGAATTATCTAAAATGATGATATGATATTTTCCTTATAAAAAATGTACAAATGGAATATACTTCGAGTTCGATTAAAACAAATTTGACCACTCGAATGCAAACTATAAGAGCTCGTTTACCATCTGGGCATGAGATCCACGAAGAAAGTTAACATTTATACGGAATTAATCTGGACATGAGGTCATCGAAGATCAGTCATTATCTGTGCAGAAGTCCTCTAGTAAAAGTCTCCAACGTTTGGATCTACAAGAAGTGAGTTTTTACATCCGAGTGTACAAATTTACTTTCATCGCGCTCAAAGTAATTCCATTTGTACATTTTATTACATAGAAAATATCATATCATTATTTATATCATAAAGCCTTGTTTGATACCTTCTGGAGTCTATCTACAAATACAAAATCTGATTTCACATTGTAACCAGACGCTGCCCATACTATAACAGATTCATCTCCAAAGTTCCTACTGCTTTGAATGTCCGGAGATATCTTCAAATTATGCCAATAACAAGCAATTCCGGTTGGTCCATATATTTTGAATATGGTCAGTCCCATTTCAGATAGAGACTACAACAATCTCAAAATTTTCTATTTAAAGGTTTTCTTGCAATCTCTTTTACATATACTAAATTTCATCGCTATTATAGTATATTCCCGATTATATATATTAATGATCGGGAAAAGGGAACACGGATAACTGCCAAACATAGATAATCCAAATTTTATATCTTCTATCTATCTTTTCTATTCCTCCTTTACTTTTTCGATGTGGAGGATGTTAATTAACCATTGAATCTATTTGAAATTTAACGTATCAGGGGATTGGCATAGCTTAGCCTGGCCTTCAACTTGTTAGAAAATGGACAAACAATAATGCATGCCCTCAGTGGGACTCGAAAACGCAACTTAGGGCAAATTAAGACAAGTTTACCCAGTAACGTACCCAGAAGAGGGCCCATAGGGACTCTACAAAAAAAAAAGTTTTCGTAAAGTTTTCCATATAAATTGTCTTAATGGAAACTGTATAAACATGTACTGCTTTTTTTTTATTTTAATACGCTAAAAATACTTGTATTCTTGACCCCCGCCTGGCTGTAGCCCCCTCTGTATATTTCAACTGCGCATTTTTCTTCCAATAATGTCTTCTATGTCTAACTTTTTTCCTGAACAATAATAAGTCAGCGGTTCCAAGTCAGTGACAAAAAGTGTCAATGTGCCTTATCATGAGGTTGGATATTCCGCGCAAGCATAATTATTCCAACTAGCGCCAGCAGAAGGATTTTTGCCCCCATCCGCAGTCAAGTTCCGGAAATTCTGCCCCCTCATCATCTGTGATGTCATAAATCCTCTTCCCTCCAAAGAAGAAAAAGCGATTGTTTTGTGCGAAATGCAGCCTCGTATCGCCCTTAGCCATTACAGGAAAAACCAAACTTTTTAAAAAAATACTATGCACTGTAAAGGAAATTCGAGAGCGAAAAATAAGTTCGTTGTTACGAATAATTAATGCGTCATCTTTTTATGTAATATATCGCAAAAACAATTAATTTATTTGATCGAAACGGACATAATTTAATGGCAATGTTTTCTATTCAATGGCCAAAACATCGTTTCATTATTCATACTACTTTGTTTATCCATTTGAATGACTTCCGACTTGCTACATATATTTAAGCTATGCTTCAAATTTTGCACGTTTTTATTAAAATATTCAATCAAAAATCGAATCGACGTGGAATCTTATCTGTAATGCAAGCTGATAGCATAATGATGTTTTACTAGCTGAAAATTTGTAACGACTCTCTCATATCAGACTAAAAAAAAAAAACAAAAAAAAAAACTCAATCAAAACTGAAATAGGCTATGGATAACTATTAGAAAACATAACTGTGAACTTGGAAATACGACCGATAATACAGTTAGGGGAAACAATCTGAAAACATTGTTTTTCTTCAACAACAGGGATTTATTCAATTTTCCATTCTTTCTTAATCTTTCATTTAACGAATGCATTTATTCATATAAGCTTATCTCTTTGGTCGTTTAAAACCAATCACTATCGTTGAATTATTATTATAATAAAATATCTTTCTAATGGCTACTGCTACTGTTAAGCATTAGAATTCTCCCCCTTACAAATAAAAGAATTCTCACTATATCCACCCTGACCAGACCTGCTTTTCCTTCCTGCATTCCTACTAAAATCAATTCCTTCAAGCCATCCAAAATGAACGAGAATTTTAAATGGCGCTCTTATTAAATTGTTTTCAGGACATATGAAATATTTAGATTAAGATTCCGGATGACACACAACGTGAACTTAACATAAATCTAATCTCTATTAGATTGTGATAAAAATCATAAAGCCTTAGATTAAGTTCTAAGTTGCCTAAAACATTAGAAACCATTAAACAAAACTCACGAATACTCCTTCCTGCACATTAATATTTATATATTACAATGCCACTAGGCAAATGGGTACGCTTAATAGTAAACTCGATTAAGACGAAACTAAACATATCTAGATCATCGATTAATTTAGTCCTTCCATAAAGATAATCCCAAAAGAAGATTAATAAAAACCGAATCTTTAAAGCTATCAGAAACATACGAGCTATAACGCTTAAAGAGATTTGGTCCAGAAAAATGGACTGATGTAATGAAAATAAATGAAAAGCTAGAGAAAGGTGGGAAAATGCAGGATTTTCGATGGCAATATAAAAATTAGAGTATAAAAACATTTTCTACGTACGTCCTTTTATTTTATTTTAAAACTCTACAGCTCATAAAACAAAACAAAAGGTAAATGCAATTCCCTTTGAAGAAAAGGACTACTGTTCACATTTGAACAGCGAAGAAACGAAGAGCTACGCTTAGAGTTATCGATGTTACGAGTTTTTACGTTATCAGAAATCGATTCACTGTCTAAGCATAAGGAAAAACGCAACAATATCAAAGGCAAGAACTTAAAAAAAATATACATTAAACAAACACTGCAAGTTGCCGAAAGTAAGATAATAAAAAAAATCTTCTTTTAACTTTTTCAAGGTATGCTTTTTTTAGTATTCCCGTATCGACCGGATTTACAAAAAAAAAAATTCAGTTGTTGATGATAACGATGTTTTAGAAATTACATTATATTAATATTTAGGAAAAGTCTAAGTTTATTTAATCGTAGAACAAACCATTGACTCAATGAGTTTCAACGATAAGTTGATTGTTGTTCTGTTCATCCGTAAGCGGTAAAACCCCCAACAGTGATTTTTCCGCATGACTCAAGACAATGGCAATCAGAACTGGGTTCTAAAAGCGATCTCATTAAAAAAAAGGATTTATACTATATTTATCTTGACTAAGAATCCATCTTCTCCAAAACTATCTGTTCTATCGTAAAATTTCAAGTAATTTAGAGTGGCCTAAAACGTACGATTATTAAATGTCAATTTGTCACCTAACAATAAGTGCAAGGCTGAGTTTACACTACGACGGATTCCCCCGACAGCAAGGAATATTGGGAGCACGAATATTGGGTAGAAAGCAGGATAAAACCCAACTCAAGCCGGGATGGGTCCAGGACAAAAACCCCGGCGGACAGAAACTCCACGGACAAGAACCCCGCAGGAGAAAATCCCCACCGGACGGAAACCCCGCTACCATCGTACACAATCTCCTCACCCGCCCCATTGCTGTTTACCAATAAAAAAGTATGTAAAAAAATAGAAACAAAAACTATTTAAAGTTTTCTATATGATTAAAAAAAATTAAACATTACTATCGATTTGGGGCGAATAAAATAAAACAGAATCAAATTAGATTTTTATGAAATTAATTTCTTATAAATCAACAAATTAATCGGACAAAATTCAATTCTAAAATTCTCTTTTGGTTTGTTTACATCCAGAATTTTTATTCTTTTTTATTTATTATTTGTGGAGTCCGATATTTATTATTTTATATGAATTTAGTCTTGTATAACCCTTCACTTAATTTATAGATTTGTAAGATATATTGTTCATTCGCATTAAATAGATTTAAAAGAAATTAATTATATAAAAATTGTCATAAAATATCCGGTTGGATTCTGTTTTATTTTATTCGCCCGAGATAGATAGTGTTGTTTAATTTTTTTTAATCATATAGAAAACTTAAAATTTTTTTTATTGGCAAACTGCAATGGGGCGGGAGTGAGGTTTTTGTCCGATAGCGGTGGAGTTTCTGTCCGGCGGGGATTTTTTCCTATGGGGGTTCCTGTCCGCCGGGGTTTTTGTCCGCATCCTAGCCGGGATCTATCCTGTTTCTCGTCCGATATTCGCGTTCCCATGACCACAAGACCTTACCGCCGATGCCTTCCGTCGAAGTGAATACGGCTTAATTGTTTAAAAATTGTGTGATATGGTCGTGGTATCAAAACATTTTGTTGAATGTGTTTTTAATATCATTTCGCAAGATAGAAAAAAACGACCGATTATAACGTAATAGAGGAATGATTTTTGAAATAACCGTTAAAACAGATTTGTTTTCTGGTAGATGATTAAAATCGAGATAATCCCAACTCCAATATTTTACCGCTTTAAAATTTTAACTGCAAATAGATAATATTTTCTACCCTGTGAAACTCACAATATCCTATTTGATGTCCTAAATGTCAACCGCATATGTAAGCATGATTTCCAAAAATCGTTTCCTTTGATTACCCAAAAATTAGTTCTTATGGAGATAGAAATTTCGAATTTCAAAAAGAGCCTATCTTCAATTACAGAAAACGATTTCGGAATTCTATACATTGTAAATATGAAATATATCTATTTACGTGTTTTTTTTCTTCTTACATATTTCTTATGTTTACATTCTCTAATCACTTTATTGAAATTAAGCAAATGAGATAAGAGTCGCCTTAGCTTCAGATTTTATTTACGTTTACAGACGGCTTACAATTTCGTAAAATTTAAAAGACAAACTAAATTCGAGCACGTGAGAAATGATCGTAATTATAAACTGTCAAAAGGAATGCATCAAAGTTAATTACAGTTAACGCATAAAGCATTTAGCAAATTACCGTAACCTAAAAAAAATCCAAAATGTATCTATTTGCTCAAATTGCTTTTAAAGAATTTTCTTATTACTTGTACAAAACATCTCATATACCATATAGCTGATTAACACGCGGATCTCTCGGAAAGCCAACGTGCCCTTTAGTTTCGCAAAGAATTAACCTCAACTCTTCCACGACGACAGCAAAACCGTTTTTTCTCAACGTTTCTCCCTCTTTTGGCGATGAATTATCACTCAACAACACAAGAAGAGGGGGGAAAAGCTAAAAAGGTTTCAAAAAGTCCATCTAGAAGACGAACGAGAGAGAGAGAGAAGAAAAGAAAAGAAAAACTGAGCACTGAAAAATATTTTCGTAATGGCCAGCGGCTATATAAAGGGCAGTCCTACCCTTCCCCGATAAATATATAAAACAGCTAGCCAAGATTTTTCTTTCTCTTTTTTTTTCCCCTCCGCTTCTTAAACCGTTTGGCCAGTGATGTATGGGGGGCCTGGGCTCGTTGGCATGGGGTACATCACGATCACCTGAGATTCGGGAACGTCGCTCTTTACCCCACCTGCTGGGCACCAGGATATCGTTTCCGAGGCAACGGGTGAGATGTGCGAATTCTCTGGCTCGCCACGGGACGCCCACACCATACAATGCATCACAAAAGGAGAGAAACGGAAAGGGAAACACCAAAGCCACAAGACGATACGAAAGAGAAAGAGAGAGAGAGATAGACGACAAACGGCATTTTAAAAAAATGTGAAACTGGAGACCGACCGACGCTGGACGCCTTTGACAATCTGGTCGTGTCGAAGTGTGAAATCTATCAAGGGCGCGTGGCTCCTTTGTTGGAAAGGACGTAAAATTTTCTTTCCCTCTGGTCCTTTCTCAATGGCCAAAAGAAATTCCTCCATATACTCAATTTCGCGCTCTTTCATCCCTTACAAATGGTTTCCTTTTTTCAAAACCTTTTCTGCTCGTGCCATTATTAACATAAGAATCTTAAAAGGTAGGCTTTCGTTATACCATTGTGACTTTTGATAATGTTCAGGCTTTAAAGGCACAACGAACGCGATCAACAACAGCAAAATATAATAAGCTACTCAAGTTAACTAGGACGGCAATGTGAATAAAAACGGAGCTCTTCAATACACTGTATTTACACCAAGAAAAAAACTTTACACCTGCATGGCCCTAACTACATGTGTGTTTATTTTATGTAAAATATCTTTCAAACGGAAGCTCAATTGATTATTTCCAACAACAATTCGCAACGTCCGCAAGGTGATCTAATTTCTCACAATAAACGACACATGTATTACGGGCTGGAAGAGCCTTTTATCCAAATTACATGTTCGTCTTCGAAAGAGGATCTCTATTACGCTAACAGTTATGCCAGTATATGAAAAACTACAAAAGAAGAGGTAGTCACTTTGAAAACTTAATTGCTTGAATTTAAGTGAAACAACACATAATCGAAACGGCTTCTCGGAATAAGATTCAGAGAATAAAGAAGTGTTTAAGCAAGGTACCATGTAAAAAGTTGGCATTACAACTTGCCGATAAATTTAAAATTTAGTTTGAAACGGACAGCTTTAAATTGAATGGAAGTAATCTATTGCGGCCGCACATACACTGCTCAAACAACTTAAAAACAATGAGGTTTCGAAATTTTAATTTATCGCCTTGGATCTTCGAAACAAAGCGGCATTCCAAAAATCATCAAAAGACAGAAGATTCTTAAAATAACTCCTTGAATCTGCCCTTGAATTTTTGCCATATGTTTAGAAAACACCCTGTGTATTGCATATCATAAACGAATAGAGCGGGTACATGTTTTCATCGGTAAAATCAACTAAGATACAACTAAGAACGGGTAAAACATCTTTTCCTTCTATTCTCAGAGAGTTTCTGGTTGTTTGGGAATCGGATTCCCAATAGCGGTGGTATTGTGAGAATATCCTTAAAGAGGCGCACAATATTAATTAAATTTAAGAAACCGATTATGCCGGGTGATTCTAAAATGCTGAATCAAAGTACCTAGCGCTGTTTTGTGGGTCAAAATGGACATAAAGTTCCTCATGCAAAATGTCGAAATCTTAACCCTTATACCTCTAAACATGCCCTTCAAGTGATCATGGACGTCCAGCCCTGCACCTCGCTGTACTGGATTAATTTCTTGACAATGTGGCCGAAACCGAGTACTCGCACAGTAGCTCGACGAGTACTCGCACAGTAGCTCTTGAGTTAGGCGTTTCTCAGGCAACGGTATGGAGGATTCTTCATGATAATCTGCAACACCCGTTCCACATCCAACGAATGCAATCATTGCTACCTGGGGATTACCCAGCACGAAGAGCACTTTGTGGAGGAATACGGTGCGTTTATTTTCTGCAAAGGTGACGATGGAAACTTTCGATGACATAAGGAAAGATAGATTTTCTTCGGAACGATGACAAAATAAGCTTATGCCAAAATTTTGCCAGGTTTTAACAAACTTCGCGAGGTGTTTAGGGGTATAAGGGTTGGGATTTCGACATTTTGCATGAGGAACTTTACGTTCATTTTGACTCATAAGAACAGCGCTAGGTACTTTTGATTCACCATTTTAGAATCACCCTGTATAGTTAGCTAGAAAATTGGCTTCACAAAGTTTAAATTAAGCCACGCATTTAGAAAATTCGTTTAATTCATAATGCAATTTAACCTGACATTGTAAATTATGTATTCAATCAAGGTTTTCAATAATTAACAAAAAAAATGTTTTATCGAGTAAAAGATATTGTAGAAGATTTTGTCTAATTATGAATGAAAATAGGTTCTATGATGTAAACTTAATATTTGATCACATTTATTTTTTTATATTTGTCTATCTTTTACAATCAGTCATGTAAAACGTGTTACACTTCTTTATAAGGCTGATCACACTCCTTAAAATTATTACTGCTAGCAAGAAGCAAAGTTTATTATATTTTGTGCAGAAAACAAGTAAATAAAGATACACTTTTGGAGAAATAATGTGGAAATGTTTTTGTTACTATGAAATGAAGTAAACAAGCACAAGCCAGTAACATTGCAGATTAAAACGTAAGTAATGTTGAACAAAAATTTTGAAATCTACAATCAATCGCGTATCACTGCCACTACTGCTTTCATTTACAGCATTATCTGACATGTATTTCCTTGTCTTTTATCGTAGTTGAGTGCAGAAAGCCATAGCCAGTGACATACTGCGACAATTGGAGTATTTTTTTCAGGCTTCTCTTTATTGATGGATATTCGCCGTGGAGGGTAAGCAGAGGCTAAGAGCAGATCTGAAACATAATTACGTTTGGTTTGCAAAATTTCAGTAAGTATGGCACTCACTATCATCAATAAAGATTTTCAGAAATTCTTTCATGTTAAAATGCATCTTAGAATGGAATCCTTTTAGATCTTGGCCCGGAACGAGTTTCAGCACTGCAGAAAATCTTATACTGTATATTTATTGGCCACCACAAACTATTTTTACAATCAAAAAGGGAGAACCTCTAATTTACAAAGAGATTGGTTCCCCGTTTGCGGATTACAGGTTCCCCCTTTTTGGTTGTTCCATTCCACAGTTTTTTGCTTAATTAATTTTTTTATTTTTACAGTGAATCTACTCTAATTTGTCTCAAATACCACTATTAACTTAAACCTCGCTGCACTCAGCTCCTGTGATTCAGCTAATTCCTTACGGTTTAACCTAAAGAAAACTAAATACATATTCCATCAGCGCAACAAATTATTTGTTGACGCCGAGTAGCAATTGATCCATAATTCTCAATCTCTCGAACTATGGAATTTAAATACCTAAGCATTCTGGCACACGATCTTTTTTGGAATTCTCATAGTAGTATTCTTTTGGCTACTCTCAATAAAAAACAAGGAATGGTATCCCGTTTGAATTATTTGCCCGATCATATTCTATTAACGCTATATAATGTGTTAATCCATTCCGCATTGTGTTTTGGGATTCAATTTTGGGGATCCACTACTGCTTACAATCTTGCTCGCTTATATCATCTTCAAAAATGCTTCTAAGAACCTTATTAAAGATTCGCAAACCTAATTCTGTCACTCCTTATTTTTCATCTCTTGTTATTTTAACAGTTTATCAAATCTATATTTTGCAACTTTCTCTGTTTATCTATAAGATTATTCATAGTCTGTTAGTTCCTTCTAACCCGCTTATTATTAATTTTCATAATCATTTCCATACTTATTCCACACGTTCAGCTAATTTAATTAGACTCCCGTTCACTCGATCTAAGACGTTGTGTTTATCAAAGACGTTGTGTGTCCTTTATAGGTGTTAAATGGTGGTCTCCTCTACCTTAGTTAGTAACCACCCTTCTAGCAGTCTATTTAAAAAACATTTGAAACACTTACTTTTTACTAATAACACTGGTCAACAAACATTTTTTAACTAAGACCACGCAAAGTCTTCTTAGTAGTAATTTGTATGTAGAATCCGAATCTGCTTTTAGTTTTTTTTCTATCATGTCACGTTATGCAGTTCGAGACTTCTATGTTAAAGTAATGGGTGTGAAGAGAAGCGTCTGCTATGTTAAACTATCCATATTTTGGGGCGCAAGGAAATTTATCAGGCCCAGAACACTAAATAATTTTAAAATGTTTCCGTGAAAAAAAGAAATCTGTGCATGCTAGAGAAATTTCAAAATTATATTCGTAATCGGCAGAAAAAAATACTACCAAAAATCACCCACTTGCATTTGGTAAAAAGAAAATCTTAAATTTTGTTGGTCAGTGTAATCTTAATCTCTAACTGTTATTCTGTCCTAATTTCCTTTTCCTCTCTCTCTTTCCTTTTCATTTAGGTGCAAAAATATTTATAATGTAGTTTTTTCCTTTATGCCCACTGGGGACCAAACTTGTCGGTTATATAACCAAACTGGCGCCAGATGGGCATTACTGTAATCTAAAATTTAAATAAACAAATAGATAGATAAATAAATAAATGACAGATTCAATTGTGAAAATAGTAATGTACCATATTTATTCGACTATAAAACGAGGTTTTTCCAAATTAAATGGTCAAATAAAGGGAGGTAGTCTTAAAATCGCAAATTACGAGGGGCGATTGATAAATAAGGTCTCCATGGCTGTAACTTTTTTATTTGTTAACCGATTTTCAAAATTCTTTTTGTATCTTATACTCACATTTGTCCTCTATGTAATGCACTATTCACTTTTCGACATAGTCCCCATCCCTTTCCACGCATTGCGCCAACGCGTGACTAGTTGGGTGAACCCGTCGGAGAGGAATTCCGGAGTTGTTGTCGACACCAGGATTGAATGGCAGCGTTTACCTCGCCGTCAGAACCAACTCATGTCCCTTAAAGGGCTCTTTCTTCTGTGGGAAGTGGTGAAAGTCGCAATGTGCAAAATCTTTCATTTTTGAACTGCAATTTTTCATCTTTGAACTGTAGGCGCTGCAACGCTTCTGATGTGAGGTGACTCGCGTGCGGACGGACGTTATCGTAATCAACAACTCCGGAATTCCTCTCCGACGGGTTCACCCAACTAATCACGCGTTGGCGCAATGTGTGGAAAAGGATGGGGACTATGTCGAAAAGTGAATAGTGCATTATATAGAGGACAAATGTGAGTATAAGATACAAAAAGAATTTTGAAAATCGGTTAACAAATACAAAAGTTACAGTTATGGAGACCTTATTTATCAATTGCCCCTCGTACATAAAATTTAGCTGACTTTTGAAAGTATATGTTAAATTCTTCCAAATCGGCTGTTGTGGCACTGCTATTTACTGGCATTCTCGGTCATAGCGAGATCACACGAGACTTTATGATAGCGCTCGAGAGATTGTAAAAATATCATTGCTATTCACATTTCGCAAAGTTTTCAAAATTAAGGTATGGATCGACGTGATACCATTTTATTAATATTTTTTTTGAAATCAAAAGTATTTCATTTAAAATTGTTTTAATTTTTAAATAAGTATTTTTGCTTCCACATTCATTAAAAAATTCCCAAAATTTACCTCATAAAAGTGGGGTCGTCTTATAATCGAAGTTGTCTTATAGTCAAGTAAATACGTATTTTTAAAAATATTACAATCAAGATCGATTAACCCGATTCATTTAGGAAATTTAATGTATGACACCAGCGCAAATTCATACGACCTGATGTAACAAACGATTCCGAGTAGGCCACGTTGAAGCCCAACAAAAAAAGCCCACAGTCCGATAGCACAAGTGGAAATTATGTACAACGTACATGTTTTTAAAGATTTATTAAGTTTGCCCAGTGGCTGAGACAATAAAGAACAGACTTCCCATTAGTCGAGTCTATCAATTTATTTGTCGCAGATTTATTTCAGTTCCCAGTCATAACTGGAAATTTTAATAATTGAATCTCGCCATGGGCGTAGATATTCGTGTTTGTATCGGACATGTAAAAATTTACCAAAAGCCAAGTAATCAGATAAAAATTGCTAAGTAATCACATGTCAAAACAATAATAATAATAAAAAAGACTGATATCAATGCTGAGTCGTTAAATATGGCGACGTAATTATATGATTCGCGGGCATAAACTTTATTAGTACTATATTGTATGTGGTAAATTTTTTAACGGGCAAATTGAGTTTCAACTATCAGTTGACAAAACGTTTTAACGTTTTTGGCGACATTAAGGTAGAAGATGAACCTCGGCTGTGAATACGATGTAAGCAAATATAACTGCTCAGGAAATTTTCAAATTCAGTATCATTTAGAATCAGGCCGAAAAAGAAAAAAATTCCGATAATCTTAGAACAAGAATAGTTTCGCCTAATGAATTCTTCTCAGAAGTACTTTCACTCGTGTTAGCAAAATTAGTTTAAAATCCAATAATTCAAAAAACAGAATGGCCCATTTGTCAATGAATAGAAATAAAATGACCGGGAAACGGAACTTTGTGAACTAGACTTGTCCAGTTTAATGCAAAAACACAATTATAGTCGACAACGGAAGTGCTAACAGAAAATGACCTTATATACATACTACAACAAATGTTGGGTAATTTGTAAGAAAGCTGCACGTTCTTTTGTGTTCAGGTTACCTTGGGTGGTCAAATCAAGAAGTAGA
The DNA here is from genome assembly GCA_023313115.1 of Rhysida immarginata. Lineage (NCBI taxonomy): Eukaryota > Metazoa > Arthropoda > Chilopoda > Scolopendromorpha > Scolopendridae > Rhysida > Rhysida immarginata. The sequence continues at coordinate 1,000,879 of JAHWFO010038550.1, read as the reverse complement.
GCTATAAAGTAAACAGGTCACGAAACTATGGATGGAAAATCAATAAAAATAAAGAAAATACCTATTCACACGGAAATGTTTAGAAGCAGAGCCGTTTTATATGCATAGGGCATAAACTCAATCTTTAGAGATTAGTTCATGATCTACGTGAGAATCAAACTGATATAGCGAATTTCACTTCTAGCTTCAACCACGCAACGCTCTTAACTTACACATCAAACAGTTCACAAGTAAAAAGGAGAATAATAAAAGTGCATACTTTATCTAATTCCAGGAAACCCACATAATGTCGTCATAAATGCAGATTTGTTTTGTAAAAAATGTTTTCAGCATACATATTAAAAGAAAAAAAAAACCCAACATAAATCATTACATTCATCTTCCCTTTTACCTATCGTCGTGCCATTTTCCCCTTCCCCTTGTCCACTCTTCATTAGCAAGTATATGGAGAAAGGGATTCAAGAAAGGTTTGCAAGTTAAACTAGAATTCCCGACAAGAATAATGGAGGGGTTCCATCCTCGTTTTCCACTTCTCGTCCCGAGATACCTTGCATTCGAACCATTCTAATTGAAAACTCATTACCCACTCTCATCTGTAAGTCAATGAGCCAATACATCACGGCGACAATAATTATAGCCAAAATGACGAAGAGGGCTTTCATTATAGTGTCAAGAGCAAAGATGAAATCGAGACACTACCGAGACTACTTGATGATAAACATCGTTTTTTGTCTGATCACATAATAAAATCAGAGAATTAAATACAAATCGAGGGAAAAAAGGACAACCATTTATTGGCCCTGACTTCCCGCCCCTTTTATATTAAGTTTTTTTAGTGCAGTTCTCAATCTAAAGCAAGAGAATAACACCATAACATTATACATACGTAAAATACTGAAAGTATAGAATTTAGCCACGGTATATATTCTAAATTAATTCTTTTCTGCTTTGAAAATTGCTATTTGTCGTAGTAAATTTTGAGTTTCCCAAATGTTAATTGTCAAGCTTATTAGGCCAACCTTTAAAAACTAATCGGTGGATGAATTATTATTAGGGAAGCATCAAGCAACTTGTGACGATATATTCTTTGAGATATTGATTGCTATTAAATCTGAGAAATAGTGGCAACTGCCAGACAAGAAAACCTTCGCGAAATTTCTTTATTAATAATTCATGAAAGATCCGAAGATCGTTGTTATAAATAGCACAGTACGTGATATACAGAGTGAGTCAAAGTCTGTTATCCCCTTCCTATCTTGGATACCAATGTAGTTACGCAAATTCCAATACAGTTAACGAAGAAAAACTTGAGGGTGCTCTATCTGGTGGAGCACCTTTCAGGATCTCAAATATGCAAATTAGGACACATCCAAATTCTATCTCGAAAATCGTAAGAGATACACAAAAAAATTCCAATTTTACATTTGTTCAACAGCAAATTCCAAACAAAACAAAAAAAAGTTCACCAAAATCTGATGAGCAGACCACTCACAATCCTCATTGCAAACTCTTCTACTGTTTGTTGTTTACAAACAGTCATCTGATACAAAGTAAGACAGTGTTCAATGTGATGTCCACTTGCATCATAGGATAATTCCGCACGACATTTCAACCATGCCACCACATCAACAAACGTGGCCCAAATTATTGCTCTGCATGCTTCCTGAATTCGTTGTTGCAGATCCTCTTGCGAGGTGGGCTGTGTGGAATAAACTTTGTCCTTGATGTAGCCCCACAAGAAAAAATCAAGATGGAAAGACTTAATTTGTATCAGATGACTGTTTGTCCTGTTGCAGAGCTTGCAATGAGGATTGTGGGTCATCCGCTCATCGGATTTTGGTGAACTTTTTTTTTGTTTTATTTGGAATTCGCTGTTGAATAAATGTGCAATTGGAATTTTTTGTGTATCTCTTACGGTTTTCGAGACGGAATTTGGATGTGTCCTAATTTACATATTTGAGATGATGAAAGGTGGTCCATCAGGTGCAGTACCTATTCTTCCCTGTATTGGAATTTGCTTAACTACATTGGTATCCAAGATAGGAAGGGTGTAACAGACTGTTGACTCATTCTGTTTATCTGTAGAAAGTACTCCATGAATAATGGATAACCGCAAAAAATTTAGACACTATGGAATAAAAATGAAAAAGTTACAGGGCAAATTATATTTAATACCAGTTTCAGTTGGGCAGATTTTATTAATGCTATCTGTTGCAGACGCTCTCATGACGGGCAGAAAATCATTGCATGTATTATTGTTTTGGAAAACCAAACTCGGGTCAAGTCTGGAAGCCAAGTCCCAGAGGCGGACCCAAGAGAAGGCCAAACCCAAGGGAAAAATTTCGTGCTCGAGGGAGTATTAATACTTGGGTGTAGGAATTTCCTTACTATGTGGCAAGTGTTTAGGGCTGTGGCTTTCTGTAAGGTTTTGTATAAGTGTGGGTTTAAATTCAGATTTGACAGGCAATGAGTGCGAAATAACCCCAGTGGCAGAAAAAACAATAAGAATAATGTGTACTCTGGTAACTCCCGAAAAGAGTTTTATTTCGTGTGCAAAATCCGTATATTTAGTGATTTTGTCAGTGTATGTCTTTTGTAAATTGTGTGTACAGGCGATGGAGATATCAGTTATGCAGGTCACTGGGTTTTGCTTATCTACGAGTGTACTGTCTGCTCTTTTATGAGGGATAGTTTTGTCAGTGATTAATAGCTCTGTCAAACTATAATGCAGGTGTGGTGTTCTCTAAGACAGTGTTTGGGATATATTAATGAAGTTGATGTCCGTAAGCTGGGGTGTCTTATTTCTATGTTGATGTAGCTCGATGTTGGTACCTGGTTATGTCCGTGTAAATAATCACTCTGCGTGAGCATTTTGCAACAGGAAATGACATGTTGGATGGTTTCCTCTGCGATATGGCATTTCCTGCAGGTCCCATCAGTCGAATCTTTGATAATGTTTTCTGTAACTTTTAGTGTTAATAACCTGGTCTTGTATGACAATCATGGTTCCTTCAATTTCTCCAAAGAGACTCCCTTCAACTAAAAGTTCGACGCTTTTTTGTCGGCGTGCAGCTGGTTGAAGTCAGAGGGATGTCTACCATGGAGTTGTTTTCCGAGCCATGATAGAAGTTTAGTGCATGTTGTAGGAATATTTGGGTGCTCTGTACGCTTTTCAGATTCAAATGTGTGTATTTTGTATCAGCCAGGCGGATTTGCTCAGATATGGTAGAGTAAACGAATTCTCTGAGTGGCTTGAGTCCATTTCTAGTGTAGATCTATTATATCAATAAGACCTCTGCCTCCCTCAGAACGAGGCAGAGTGAACCTTTCGATAGCTGTATGAGGATGGTGCTTTGTGCGTTTTGTAAGCAGTTTACGTTGTGTCCACTGTAGGAGAGTATTGAGATGGCATAAGTGTTGATTATTATTATTTATAAACTAGTAGCATCCCCGCAGGAATACACGTTCACAGATAAAAACAAAGAACTTAAACTTCATCGTCATTATTAAAATTCAATTGCAGGTGCAAAAGTAGTTCGTAAAACTTTTGTCATAGCGAGAGGGATTAGCGTAGGCTAGTTCCTTATAATCTAAATAGTTTCTTAATAGAAGAAATGTTATTGTAAACTTGAAAGCGTTGACGGGAAATGTTTTGTGTATTATTATCGGCTTGGACGTCTTAAGCTGATATCTTTCGGTTACTCTTAAGTAATCGCAAATAGACATCCAACTATAATGAAATGGGCAATGTAACTTAATCAGTGACCACTCTAAACAACTTTTTAAAGTGAAATCTGATAATTGCATACAGTTGGGTTGTAAAAGGTTGATATTTTATTTTATTTATTTGGTAAGTAAATACAACAGCATCTGCTAGTATAGCCAAACGATCGACGAGTTTGGTCCCCGGGAGGTGCACACAAATTGTTACAGTACAAAGTAATATAATATACATTGCAATTAACAATAAATCATACAATTAGTAACAAAGGATAAAAGTTTGGAATTATCATTAAACGAATACGAATAAAATTTACATTTATCAGCCACTCTGTAAACTACATAATTTGGAACTGTCTTTTATAAATTTGAATCTTTAATCATTGAATCATCAACATAGATTAATGTATAAGTGGTTTGAATTTTACTTAATTTTATTTTATTTTATTTATTTATTTATTTATTTATTTATTTATTTATTTATTTAACTTAGTTATCTAAGTGGATACAATTGTTCATCCAGGGCCAGAATGGGTGAGACCGATTAGGTAGGTCTCGGAATGGAGAATAAAGACAGAATGAAATAGAAAGAAAGATTATTATACATTAGTAATTGTAGAATTGGTAATAAATTATGACGGCGAGGGACGGGAGAATTGGGTAAGCTATCAGATTGGGGAGGTGTAGTATCTCTTAATGAGGCTTTTAAAGGGAAGATGTTGGGTGCAAGGCGAAGATCAGGGGGTAATATGGACCAAAGTTTGTTGCCGGAATTTGATTACTTTTTAGTTGGTAGTTGCGCTTAATGCGTAGGATTTGTAGAAAGTTAGTGTGACGTTCTGAACAAGGGTTGGGGGGGGGGTGTTATAATGTGGTTATTGAGCTTTGTGTATAAAGATTATTAAGTTTGTGGGATAAAGTTGGTGAATTGGGGTTATACCTAATGTGTGAAAAAGATGTAACACAGGGGCGGGTTCGGGCAGCTTAAGCAGGATGCGAACAAACCATTTTTGTAGCCTCAGTAAACGGAGTAAATTAAGTTTTGTAGTTGAGCCCCAGAATTGAAGGCCATAGGAAAGGGAGGGGTGAATAGGAGTGTTGTATAAGGAGGATTTTTGGGGGGAGATAGTGGAGGAGGGAGAAAAGGCCTAGACATTGATTTAGAGTTGTGGCTAAAGTATGAATGTGGGTGTCCCAGGAGAAGTTATGGGTTAAGTGAATACCTAAGTATTTGAAGGATTTGGATGGTGAAATCTGGTGGGAGTTATATGATAACGAAAAGTCATTTATATCAAATTTTTTATTATGCTAATAGAAGATACCGTATTGGGTTTTGTCAAGATTAAGGGATAGATGATTAACAGTATTCCAAAGTAAAAGTTTATCTAGCATTAGGTTGAATGATTCCTGAATTGCTCGCAATGAAACGTCGGTGCATGATACTGTTGCATCGTCGGCGTATAGTATTAAAGACAGTGGGGATGTTATGTGTGAAAGGTCATTTATGAAAAGGTTAAAAAGGAGGGGGGGGGGCAGAGTGGAGCCTTGGGGAACGCCGATGTTGCGAGTGATTGTTGAAGAGGTTTTATTGTTTAGATGGAGGGTATTATGACGATTTGATAGGAAGCTAGAAAGCCAGTCAAGGGATAGGCCTCGTATATTATAAAGTTGAGAAAGTTTGTATAAAAGGAGATCGTAAGACATAGAATCGAAGGCTTTAGTGTAGTCGATGAATAGAGAGACAACGAATTTGTTATTGGCATTGTTGGAAATGATATATGCTGAAAGTACAAAAAAGGCAGTGGAAGTGCTTCTCTTAAGTATGAAGCCGTGTTGGGAAAAGGAGAGGAGATTATTTGAAAAAACGTAGGAGGATAGACGAGAGTAAAAGAGCTTTTCAAAAATTTTGGCAAAAAAGAGAAGAATGGAAATTGGGCGATAGTTAGAGTAATTGGATGAGTCGCCTTTCTTAAAAACTGGGGTGATTTGTGCAAGTACGAAGAGGGGAATATACCTTGAGCAAGGGAGCAGTGCTTTCAAAAACAAGTGCAATTATAAGCAATTCTAATTCCAGAAGTCTGAAATTTAGTAAAGGAGAACCAAAACAGTACGTGTATTCTATTTTGGACCGTGTAGAGAAAATGACCGTGTGATGACCACCTGATTACCAAGTCTCTTGTGGGAATTTTGGTCTGACTTGGCTATTTTAACTTGAAAAAGTTCGCCTAGCTATTAAAAATAGGTACACGTGGCACCAGAAGAATTGCAATTTTCCCCTTCCATTTGTCAATTTGGTAATTATTAGGCATTTCTTATGAATTAATTTTTCCCACTTTCTTTATACATTGCAACACAATGTTGAGTGCCGGTGACAGCGTCAATATTCAACGAAATCGAAATTATCAAAAGGTCAATGCATCCCATTTAAGTACTGCTATATTGTACGAGGGACGTTCAAGTCAAACTGGGATTTTTAATTATACAAGTATGCAAGTATAACAATAAATGCTAGCGTGACGCTAGTGTGTCCTATTAGCCATAGGCGGCCAACAAGTCACGAGCCATTCCGGGGACCATTATTCAAGATGGTGGACAACAGTGTCAGTGCTCTCATGGAACAGCGCGTGGTGATGAAGTTTCTTGTGAACGAAGGCATAAAATCCGCGGATATCTACAGTAGACATTCACGAACATTTGCATTTTTGTAAAGTTAGCGTGCGCTGGATACCAAGACGACTTTCCTCTTATGACCAGCAAAGAAGAGTCGATGTCTGGAGTTGAATGAGCGTTTTGACAGGGAAAGCCGGCATTTCTGGATCGCATCATTACATGTGACGAAACCTGGGTGGATTATTTCACTCCGGAATCCAAACGAGCATCAAAGCAGTGGAAGCATACAGATAAAAAAATTTTTCATTCCATTGCGTTTGCTGGTAAAATTAATGGTAAGTGCTTTCTGGGTTAAACATGGATTTCATGTGGATTTTCTACCGTGGTACGACTATCAACAGTGAATAATACTGTCATGTTCTGAGTGATGTGTATAATAAGCGCCTGGGGAAAAAATGGCCTAGTTAATCACTAAGGACGTTCTGATTTTGCAAGACAACGCACGAGCTCGTACTACTCACCGCACTATGTGCACTTTACAGCAATTAAGCTGGGAGGTAGTGCTACATGCTCCTTATAGCCCGGAACTCGCTTCGAGTGTTTTCCACCTTTTTGGGCCCCTCAAACAGTTTCTCGGCGGTCAACATTTCAACACTGATGAAGTGAAGCAGGCTGTCCTAGGATGGTTCAGGCTTACTGACAAAACTTTCTATGCGGACGCTTTCCAGGCATTAGTTAAACGCTAGGATAAGTGCATAAATGTAGCAGGGGAGTATGTTGAAATATAAATGTTGTGTCCACTCCTTAAATTTGTTCTTCTATTTTATAACGCAAAAGTCCCGGTTGACTTGAACACCCCTTGTATTTAAATTAAAATTAAAATTGAACAGTGCTCTTTATTCGCAATTAAAAACCCGAATATTTGATTTTGTTCTGTAAATGGAACAGCGACTCCAAATCGCTCCGACATTTAGATTTCTAAACGGCCACGAACGTCCAGCGAATGGGCAAGTTCAAGAGAGAGGCACTTTTGAGACGATCAACATTTCAATCATGCGCTCTTTATGGTCACTTCTGATACCGGTTGGAGCACGAGTGCTCGCATGTGGACTACCCGCGGTCACATGCTAAACACGACCTTAGCCACAATATGATGTCTGGTTAATTAATGAATGCTCCAAACAAATTTAGGAAAGAAAATATTGATAAGAAGTTATAATATTCAAAATATGCATACGTTACTTAATACGCATGAACACACCTGTAGCGGTTCCCTTTGTTTTCTATGTTTGAGCAGTTCAAACTTTAGATATAAACATATCTTCTATATACAGAACATGTTTGGTTCTGCAACTCGCGACAACCACATACAAATGTTATAAGCAAGCAACTATATATAAGTTAAGAGAAATTTGAATTTCCCCTTACGTGAAGAAACTTACTGTAATCTGCATGTAAAAAATCACAGAACCGATGGCTGATTAATTAAGTAAAATTTATACAAATTCTTACAAATAAACCCCAACGTAATATTTTAACAACAACATTCGTGCATTACACTTATATTAAAAAGTACGCAATATGTACAGAGAGTACAATTGCATTAAACATCTTAACTTGCTAATAATGAGATAATGGAATTCACAAATGTAAAAAAAAAAAAAGTGTGAGCTCAGGCAAACTCGTATAAGCATCCCCTTAAAAGATAAAAATTTTTGGAGTCGAAGGAATAACAAACATTCAGCCTTTTAACGTTAAAGGAATGAAGATATGCTCGAGAGTAGGGATTATCTCATTACAAACAGCCCTCCAGTGCACAGTAGGACGTCGAGTGACCAAAAAATGTGGATCATTAGGGTTCAACCTGTTTCTGACGAAAGCCATTTTCACAGGTCAACCTAAAAAGACGTGAAAATGAGATTTTCTTCCGAGCCGGCAAAACTCGTTCCGAAAGTGACCGCACAAGCCAATTATTCCTTTTCGTGTAATACACAACTTCCCGTCCACTTCATTTTCGAAGAGCTCCTTCACAAAACCCAATCGAGAGTGAATAGTTTTTGGCGTCCCCCTATTTCAATGGTGGCGCGACGCCCTTTTTTATTTCGAGCACGAGAGCAGCGTTTCATTCTTCTTCCCCTTCTTCCTTTCTCTTTCCCCGGTTCTGATCCCGGTGTTAGATCCGAAAGCGACTCCTCTCAAAGGAGGCGATCCGGGGCGCAGGAAATGACTCGCCTGCCGATCTCCCGGCGAGAAAACGATTAGAAAAAAAGGGCTGAAAAGAGAAACCCATCGCGAATCCTGATGGAGGAGACAGGGATCATGAAAAGAAAATATTAAAGAGCCAAAATCCAAAAAATAGAAGAGAAGGGGGGCACAAGGCGAGGGGCCTCATGTGGAGGACAATCACACAGATGGGGAGGGAAGGGGCGCATGAGGCTCTCTGGACTTTACTTTTCTGATCACCTGCTCTCAATCCCTCCCCTACTTGCCCCCATTATTCTTCTTTGTTAATGCCCATGTATAATACATCTACAAAGCCCATTTCTATCAATGCCACCAATGACGCAATATAGCATACTCCTATACTCAAGAATTTACACTAATTCGAAAATTAGATACAGAGATCACAAAATTGACGAAGTTTCCAATTTATGAATCATCAACTCAAATTTTAACTTAAAAAATAACTTAAGTGTATGAACAATCAAATTTTCTTCTTTCATAAGCAGAAATTTGCAAGTGCGCCTTCACGATCGCCGTCGTGATTCTCCTATTCTTTTAACATGCGAAGACAAATTTAAAACGTTCTCGCAGGCTTATTTCCGTAGATGTTACAAATGAATGAAAAGCTATCAGCATTCGGCAATTCTGTTTACAGCGGGCAGTAACTTATATAGAGGAGAGTTGTATAAGTTGGGACAAACCGATTTTAAACGTAGACGATTCTTGGTGCCACTTGTTGTTAGTTTCCAGCACTTCGTCGAAGATCGCGGCCGTTATCGTCGAGGGCGTAGCTGATATCCTAAAAAAAAATCCATAAGTTTTTATTCACTTCTAAGTAAAATGTATCACCAAAGTCTCCTGATAACTGCCGAAAGATAGAAAGATCGTTGATCTATTATGAATATGCTATTTTGTCGTGTATATCATAGCAACACGTGCTTCATGCTGCCATTAGATTTTTTATGGTGCTAGATGGTGTTCAACGTTATCATATTCTTAAGTCGGGACAGTTTCAATTTTCTAATTTGGGACACCCTACAAAAGAACAGTAGCAATGAAGAAACAAAGAAATCAAAATATAAGAAAAAAATTAGTTAAGGCATCGTTATCCAACGATAAAAGGGTTTTAGCACCAAAATGTTACGAGCAGTAGTGGCTCGTGATTATATAGTGGAGGGGCACAAATACAAAATTTCAGATTCTTAGGCCTTTTCGTACAAAAGTTATAGCTTGATTTGTATTTGGAGCCTCGCAGTCCCTGCCGAGACCTCAGAGGACTATATCAATTTTAGTGTATAACAGCTAAAATTTTAAGCAACACATTATAAATATAAAACATTTCAGGTTTCTGGACTTCTGGTTTTAAATTTATAGTTTGATTTGAGATTGAGGCCGCAAGGCCCCTGCCAAGAGACTTATATAATTTTTAATATAGATTAGCTAAATTGTTAAATACCACACTATGATTAAACAAAATTTCAGGACCGTAGGCCTTTCCGTTCAAATTTTATAGCTTCAATTGTATTTGAGACCGCGACCTATATCAGTCTCCTTGTATATTGTCTATAATTTTTAAGAAACTCACTGTAAAAATATAAAACTTCAAGTTCTTACGCCTTTTTATTATTGAAATGTTAGAGCTTATTTGTGATTTGGGCTTCAGGGCCCCTGTGGAGACCTAAGAGCCTTATACCAGTTTTTCGTGTATATTAGCTAAATTTTTTAGTAAACTACTATAAGTATACAAATTTTCAGATTTCTAAGCCTTCTCGTTCAAACATTATAGCTCTGTTTGTGTTTAGGGCCCCTGCAAGGACCCCAGAGGACTATATAAGTTTTAAAATTTAAGTAGGTGTATAAGAGCTAAAATTTTAAGTAACACCATAAATATGCAAGAATTCAGATTTCTGGACTTCCGGTTCAAAAGTTATAGCTTGATTTGTGACTGGGGGCTCAGGGCCCCTGTAGAGACCCAAGAGCCTTATACCAGTTTTTAGTTTATATTAGCTAAATTTTTAAGTAATTTTCTATAAGTAAACAACATTTCAGATTTCTAGACCTTTTCGTTTAAAAGTTGTAGCTTTGCTTGTGTTTGAGGTTTGTGGGGCTCTGCCAACACCTTCTAGAGAGAAAGCCTGCGGACAAAAACTGTATACATTGTTACATTATCATCAAGCGGCCAAATTTAGATCTTATTATTGGTAGAAATACGATTAACAATAGCCGCTTGATGATGATATAACAACGTATGACGTTTTTGTGCGCAGGCCTTCTCTCTAGGAGATGTTGGCTCTGCTGGGGCCTATATTACTTTCTTTGTATATTTGCAATATTTTTTTAGTACCGCACTAAGAATATACAAAATTTCAGGTTCCTAGGCCTTTCCGTTCAAATGTTATAGTTTCAATTGTATTTGGTGCCTCGAGGCCCCTGGCGGGTCCCTAGAGGCTTATATCAATTTTCTTGTATATTGGTTTTATTTTTTTAGAACCGCCCTACAAATTTACGAAATTTCAGGATTTTTGCCCTCTTTGTTCAAAAGATAAAAAAGGAACCATGAAACTCATACAAGTGGCCCCTGAGGGGCCCCGGGCCACCCTAGAGGATTCGCTATATTTTTCGCACCATCCTCTATATAGGGCCTACGTGTGTCGAAAATGTCAAGCCTCTAGGTCAATCCTTTCAAAAGTTATGGCGTGTGACATACATGTTACATACATCTGTACCGTCGTTAATAGGGTTTTAGATGATGCTAAAACCCTAAAAAAAAAGCTAACAATGTTGCCACAACAGAATAGTTTTGCATAATCTGCAGCAATTTCTACTTGCAGTTGGATTCCGTGTAATCAGTGCAAAGAATGAGCACATGATACCTGCATAACCAGGTTAAAGTCAGTTTTACTTCTTTTGCATAAAGTATTGAATTGAGTGATTTATCTGCTATTTGCATACAACTAACATTTATAAATAAAACAAATGTTCACACATAAATAGCAATAAGCAAAATTTGGATTTAGCCTTATCAATAAAATCCAAGAATTGATATCAAAGAAGAGTTAAGTGATTTGTCTCATTTTATTCTATAGTTTGCTATGTCCCTATCTTAGGCTCCTGCCTCCATAAGATGGGACATTGTTGCAATTATTAAAAAAAAAAAAAACATAAAAACTTTTACGATTCATTTAACATTTAGTGCCCATAATTTTTCTTCTATTGTGTTAACAGATTCTGTTGATGATTCATAAATTACTATGTTTTCCAAAATTTTTTTTCTTGAAAACGTTCCCAACTTACGTAACGTCCCATCTTACTTCCCTATTCAAGCAATTAAAATTCGAAGTTATAGGTGGGGTCTGATTATTTTCGTACACTTGGTAACACTGTCGTTGATGGTGAACTTCTCGACGAAAGAGAAGAATTTGGTTGTCTTCACTGAAAACTCGGCACCAAAAATGTAGGCAGCGAAATATTATCTGTATATTCTGAATTTTCTGTAGAATTTTCATTATTGTTGCGAATGCGAACAACGGACTGTTTTAGCAAACGGTTGGCGCTAAAACATGTTTTGTATTTAAGTTATTATTTGAGAAGCAGAGGGAGGGTATTAAATTAGATGAAAAATAATTTTTATTCATTCTTCAGGGATACGTGAGCAATTCGTCCATACGAATAAAAATCGCTAAATATTAAAAGCAAAAGTGGCAGAGGAAGACTCTGGAGAACATTACGTGAACTTAAGAAAATAGAGATTACCTTATCTGTGGATATCAACATAGAAGGAACCAAAAGAGTCACACCGCACGTCCATAACACAAATTTTATTAACTTGTGTACGTATTTCAGGCGCTACGCGTCCATTTTTCAACAAGACTGAGGTTATGAACGACAATCAATCGACAATCGAACAGTGAAGTGTACATTTCTTCAGATGGGACGAAAGCAGCGCTTTCACAAAGCTCACCGAACCAGAATAAATTCCAAATGAAATACACTGAGGTAATCAAGAAGCCTAACCAACCGAAGCGGTCTTCCATATTATACATAAAAGAAAATAAGATTGACGATTATCAGAAAGAAAATACAAACGAAATAAAAATATGAGAAAGAAGATTATCACATCTTCCAGTAGTCCGGGAAAGAAACGTTGCTGATGTCTTCAAAGTTGATGTCAAGAATGTGCCTCGCTTTTCGATACTTCATATGCCACTTCATATCTATTGAGTTCTTCAGTATGCCAGTCACTAGGTCATTGTCGTGAATCTTCATCTTCTGCACCATAATCAAAAGGAGGTCTGTATAAACTTTTCGATGTGGGCCATGTTTAAATCTGAATGGATGGATTGTTTTTTCACAGTCCTTCTGCCAAGCTGGGCAATGGTCCTCAGGGTAACATTCTGGAACGACTGTAGTTCGCTCCATCTGCTTCTATAGATATTCGCCCACGCAGCCATGCCATAGAGAAGTATGGCCCGAATAATCGACTTGTATAGAAGTAACTTGTTGTCGATGCTGAGGGTGCTGTTGCAACGCAGGAGAGCTATGAGACTGTACTTAGCCCTCTTCGCTTTGTTCAGAGCGTAGGTCACGTGACGATTCCACGAGAGTCTTGAGTCGATGATAACGCCAAGATATTTGTTGTTGTCTATATCTAGTTGTCATCTAGATCCAGCAAATGAAATTGCCCCAGCAACAAGGAGTTATCCGACCTTATCCATATTTAATGGAGGGGGTTCGTCTACCTCCGATTAGTAAACGATTAGATGCATGCTCACGGAACATGACCATTTGGGTTGATACAGGGTGTCCGGGTGCCTGTATAGGCTCATCAGTTGAAACTTGGGCGAGACGTTCCATGCAGTAGAGAGGAAGCAACTGCCTCGTGAACTGTAATCCGTACAACGGTCTCAATGCCGCGACGACGACGACAACTGTTCACGCAATTAACGGAATTTGAACGAGGTCGGATTATTGGCCTCTCCGAGGCTGGATGCTCTACAACTTTCAGCAGGATAACGCCAGACCGCACACGCAAAACATGAGCATGGCATGTCTGCATGATGTCAACTGCCTGCCATGGCCCGCGAGGTCCCCAGACCTATCGCCAATTGAGCACGTGTGGGACATGGTGGGACGTCGTTTACGATCACCGCGGAATCTCCATGAACTGATACAGCAGGTTCATCAGGCCTAGGCAGACGTACCCCAAGATGACTTTCGCCAGCTGTATGATCACCTACACCCGCGGCTAGAACAATGCCTCGCCGCTAGAGGTGATGCCACAACCTACTGATACCGCTTTCCATTGGGACACCCTGTACAAACGAGTGCACGTCTTGGCTCCATAACGTAATAAATGTGTGTTCAGATGTATCTCTTGCTTATACCTACTTTTGGCTCATTCGGATAACTCCTTGTGGGTGGGGGAATTTCATTGCAAAGCAGTGTATTGTATCTGCAATTTGCTGGCTGCCAAAATATTGTATGTTTTTCGTGTAAAGATAGAGGTTCTATATTTTCATATTATATGAAAGTCATCAAGAAAGATTATTTCTATCCTTACCCATGCAAAGTTAAAGTTATTAACAATAAAAAATCTATAGAGTTACTAATCAGTACATTTTTGCGTAGAAAGAAAATGGATGATAAAATCGAGAAATCAAAAAAAAGAAAAAAAACAAAACAAAAAAAAAACTTACTTTCAACATAGTTTCGAGGGTTTTTTCATCTCCTTTCACGAGCGCACAGCGGTAAACCTAGATTAAACAAATAAATAAAATAACTGAAATCAAACTTAAAATCCATACCCAAAAATAAAGAAATTTTTAACACATGTAAATTTACGAATAAACATTTTTGTACACATCACCAATGTTTAAACATTTATAATGGTGTGTTTGAACAATTTTCTTTATATAAAAAAAAGTTAACGAGCGTAATCAAATTATGTAAGTCCTTAAAATAATCTTTATTAACAATCAATCATAAAAATGTTTTAAACTTTTAAAAGCAACCAAATTTCAGCGCAATAAATAATAATTGTTGATTTATAAACCCTAAAAGGCAGAAAGCATAAAATCTCACAAATCAACTACAAAAATTTACTCCAAAGCGCAAGAGCGCTTCAGTGCTCCATTCGTGTTTCAAGACATGCAAGATCTATTACTCTATAATGCCGCTAGCATGAATGTCATACTTGTCACAAATTCTTCTACATTAAATTTAAATCAAGACCAAAAAGAATTATAAGTGCATCGCAACTCTTAATTTGTCGGTGAAGACGATATGACTTAATTCGCGAGCGCTCTCTCTCCATAAATGTCGCTCTATGGAAATGCAATTCTGCGTATTGGCTATCCATCGGTTCAATGGACGGAGACGACGCGACGTTAAAGAGAGGAAAAAAAAGTTTTACGATGAGTAAAACCCAAACACTGCTCTATAAATCATAACATAAGACGTGGTTTATCATCTAAACGTCCACAGTTTCCGGGTGCATAGATCTAGACGACAATTATGCCGCTGACGAAAAATTGTTCGCTCATTGCCATTCTTCATGTCCGTCAATGTTCTACTGCTATTTCTTCTCATATTACTGGAAGGAAAGCACGATATTCATATATTATATTGGGTTGCTGCTTAAGTTCCAACCCATTTTGTTTGGCATGGCAAAGCGAAAAAATGAGACGAACTTATTCAATCAACCCAATAAATAATCGAGGCAAGTGAAATTAAAAAATACAAATCTAACAAACTGAATAAAAAATGAAACTAGCAAGCCAACTGAAAATGATTTTACCAGAAAATATGGCTGAAACACGGTTAGTCAGTACACTTGCAAAGAGCGACATCAGATGAACAACTAAAACAAATGGCTTTATATAGCTTTTAGGCCAACGAGATAACTAGGCCTGATCATCGGAATGCTAACAATCCAACCTTCATTGTTTCCAACAAACAGAAAACACTTAATTTTAACATCCAAGATGGAGACGATGAAGGTTGGATTGTTGCTAGCACCCCGATGGTCAGGTGACTTTTTCGCTTCCAGGCCTTGTTATCTCATAGGCCTCGATAGCTTTTCGAGGCCAACGAGAGACAGGCCAGGCAACACCTCCTCTAGAGAAGGCCTGCGGACAAAAGGTGTATACATTGTTACATCATCAAGAGGCCAAATTTAGGGCTTATTATTGGTAGAAATACGATTAACAATAGCCGTTTGATAACCAACGCCTCCTATAAAGAAAGCCTCCGCACTGAAACATCATACATTGTTACATCATCATACTTCGTCCCGGGGCCAACGATATAACGGGCCCCAGCGCGGAAAAGTCACCTGACCATCTTAGTCCGGCCAACAATCCAATCTTCATTATTTCCAACAAACGAAAAAATACTGATTGTGAAAAAAAATGCCAAATGGCAACGCTGTTTGTGTGCGCCTTTGGGAACATTTAAAAATTTACA
>JAHWFO010038550.1:923865-984762 GCA_023313115.1 Rhysida immarginata | reverse complement strand
CAACAATGTCTAACAAATGAAATAGGAAGTTTAACTGGACACGCCCACTCCAACTTTCGTTGGATAGAGTATAATCATCTTAACAATGGTTAACAATGAAATTACTTCTGAAATTGAGAGAGTCCAATAATTAACGTGTTGGTCCAACGCCTCCCTAGAAAGAAAGCCTGTGCACTGAAAACTCATACAGTGTTAAATGATCATAAAAGTCAAAATTTAAGACTTATTATTGGTAATAAATTGGAATGGCGGAATGGTACATTCGCACAGCCTACCACGAGATCATGATGGGGGGGGGGGGTCCTTAAAACCTTAATTACTCCAAAATGGCTCTTCGCAGCCAAACAGTTTCTCGTCAAAACAGGTTTGTCTCAATAGGAGGAGGCTGTTACTAGAAATACGATTAACAATACATTTTTATGATGATGTAACAATGTATGAATTTTCAGTACACAGGCTTTCTTTTTAGGTGGTGTTGGTTGGCCACGGTTTAATTGGCTCTCGTTGCAAATATATCCTATATATTAAAACGCAAAGCACTTTAAGAGCAAAATCAGCACTTCTGCGCATGCGCATTGATCAGTGTTATCGTCGTTAATTGTTGTATTTAATTGTAGTTAATTTGATCATCAATGAGTTAATTGTTGCCAAAGTAGAATCAACAATGTCTAACAATTGAAATAGGAAGTTTAACTGGACACGCCCACTACAACTTTCGTTGGACAGAGTATAGCAAAGTTCTTGATTGTGACGTCTTTGTGGAGAGTATAGCTACTAGATTATACTCATAGTAGCTCTAGTGGAGAGGATTGATAGTTTATGAAAAATTTGTTTGCTGTCAAATCAACACAGTTGTTTGCCGTCAAATTTTGGCGGGTTCCATCTAATAATCTATTAACACTTAAATAATTTGAAACGTTGGACCAACTGATCATTCAGGAGATATGGGATTATCTTCAGATGCAATGCAATTGAATCAAGACATTATAAACGAATTATGATGATTAAAAATGGAATTTGAATTGCGGTTTTCTTAAAATTCTGATGTGATAGAAACAAACTGTTTACAGATTTGGAATCAGCATGCCAAATTTAACCAGAAACACATCAACTCGCCAAAGAAAGACAAAAAAATTTTTTGTATGTCAGTGTTATCTAAAATACGGGTGTCCGTCGCTTTATGCGATTAATTGATTGATTAATTTGGATGAGCTCCTTACTTTCGAAGGTCTTTATAGCTTCTCCAGTGATATACTTTTTCTCCGTTTTTTTATTTTTTTAGTCTTATAAGTACTTTGATCACTGCTACCTCTTTTTCCTGTAATGTTTGCTTTTGAAAAAGATTCCAACAATGGACCTTATTAGTTCTAACCAGTTCTATACTTTCTGTTGCCATTATTATACGTACATCCTACTGTATCATCAACTTTTTAAAATCGCGTTATAGCGAAAACGTGTAAAATGAGGCCGCGTATAACAAGGGATACCTGTATAAGAAATCAAGGTTCAAAGCTACTAGCATGTCTATTTTAAAACCGATTTTGCCAATAGGCTTAAGCTTTCTCTACAATATTTTTACATATTTACATCTATCATCAGGAAATAAAAAAATATCACTGAATATTACGAATAAATTCTGACACGGCGATATTTAACTAACTCTTTATTTAAAGAGAGGCCATTAACGAGTAAACTGAACTCCTCGATTATAATTAACCCCTCCTTGGTAATTCTTAGTGAAAAAAATGTAAATTTTTATGAAGAATTAGCAATATACCATATGTTTAAAACAAAAGCAGTCGTTGAACACAGCAACTCTTAGAACACAATAACTTACTCCCTTGATAACCTCCTGATATTACAAAATAGCATCAATGAAATTGATAAATGTTATTCAGTATTTAGTGGAGTTGAATGATTTAGTTAAATACTGTTATTAATGAAAACAAACTAACTAGTAAGCATTTTTTTAAAGCAATTTTATTGCTTTCACCATGTACGCTTTAAAAATAGGCAACTAGGCAAATACCCACATGAAACGTGAAATAAAATGAGCGAACATACTTGATTTTTATGAAACGTTATTATGTAAACATTTACTAACATTACTTTCTTCCTTCATCTTCACCGATTTATTCGCCTTTTTATCCTTACCTCAATAAATAACTTCAGTCTCAAGCAACTTAAACTGTAAAATTAATTTCAAATTATTAAACTGGATTCTTTTTTAAGGGAATAACAAATCGGGTTCAGCTCATTCATTCTAGTGCAAGGCCTAGATATGATACTATTCTACAGGCATGATATCATGGAAACCAAATTATCTAAATTTTATTAATGAAATGTATCCCTACCAATTATGGGGCGGATCCGTACACTTTCACGTTCACCTTGCCGAAAAAAAAAACGCTAATCTACAGGCTAAATACGATAAAAATTGTTATCTGGCTCTTAAGTTTCAAGATTCATACAATGAGAGAACACAGAAACATTATATATTCGATTGATATCGCGTAATAGTGTGTTTTGTTTGTGTTGCAAGAGGCTTTTATTATAAAAATATATGTATATTGTGTTTATAATAAAAATTTTCGGAGCTAAACGAAAAGATGAATTCTATAGATCATATTAAGTGTGAAATATGATAACTTCTAAATAATATATAAAGAACATTGTAAATAAATAAAATATTTATAGATTCTTATTGAAATTAGTTTTATAGGAGTAAAGATTTCTGACAATAACATATTCGAAAAATTATCTAATAATAATTATAAAGACAACTTAAATCATCGAAGTTTTGATATCTGCTGTCGCTTTGCCCTTTTTAATTTCTTGTTCACGCATACGCATTTGTCAAAGGCACGTGAATGAAGCTCACGAATTCATCCTTATTTATTGTGTATCGTTTTAACACATTAACATAATCTGTATCGAAAAATCGTCTACTCAAGCACGCAATTTTCTTCTAAATCGGGCGTCCCCGCCAAGCTACCTTCTATATCCGCGGGAGAATTCTGCTCTCCTTAGGATCTTTGTATTATTTTTTTCAACCTTATTATTTTTTATTTTTTTTTTTCATTTCTTAGACTTCCATCGCCCTTTGCCGCCTCCCTCGGGTTGGGTCCTTCAACTGCTTCTTCGCACGCATGCACGCACGCACGCAGACACACACGCACTCCCTCGGTACCTACACGACCGACAGACGACGACGACCAATTAACGAGCACGCATTACGCACGTAGAAGCCGATCGAGACGTCGCTCCGAGCCCTTCTTCGCAGATTGTCAAATGATAACGCGTGTGCGCCGCTTTCAACCCCTCCGTCGAGAACTCCATCCCATCACTTACTCTACCCTCCCCCTCTTTACTTCAGCCTCCTTTCTACTCCACCACATTACATCATCTCCCTATCATAAGGAGTACACATATTAATGGACTCGTACCGACTCCGTTTGAGACCAATAGTGCTACAATGAAGTTTCAAAGGTAACGTATTAATACGTTGTTCTAAGAATTACAGAAAAATAAAAGACGGAACTATTTTAAAGACAATTTTGAAAACAATGACCTTACATGATTGTAAAATTTCACAAAGGCTAGTATACTAACATTACAATTTTGAAAGAATGAGCTCATTTGACTAAACCGGGTTCTGAAAAAAATTCGATTTTAAAAGCCAACCAATTTTTTTCTTCATAAAAAAGGTAGTAATTTAAAAATACATTTATGAATACTAGTTTTTACTATGAATCAAAACATTTATAAAACATCTTTAACATTTAGGTAATTTCAAGATAAAAATTCCATATGAAACAACTTAAACTAATACTTTAACTCTTTTATATGTAGATTATACAGGGTGTCCCATTTATCTTGACAAATCTATGTAACTTAAAAAAATACGCATAATACAAAAAATAAAAAAATACGTGTTTAATATTTTTTAAAAAGCTATCCAATGATACCAAAGTTGACTCCCCAACCCCATCTTCTGAGGGTGAGGGAGGAGGCAACTTTGGGATCTTAAAGAGGAACCCCTATTTCTAATGGCATTTTCAGACTGTACACAACATTTGAGAAATGTTTTATTCTTGGTGTTTTTATTTTAATTGACCCAAACGTTTAGGAGATAAATTTCCACACTTTCAATGCCTCTACGTTTTGAACCCAATTTTATCGATGAATACAAAGATAGAGGGTGGGTCTTAGAGACATTCCTATTTAAGATTTTAAAGTTTCCCCTTCCCCTAACCTCAGGGGTTGGGGTTGAGGATCAAGTTTGATATCATTGAATAGCTTTTTTAAAAGTAATAAACACGTATTTTTTATTTTTTCGTATGATGCGTATTTTTCAAATTATTTTAATTTGACTTTCTGCTCGAAACAGGTATGAAATTAGACTTTCTGCTCGGAGAGAAATTGTTTATCCATGTTTGAATTTGGGAACAAATTACGGTTTATCGTAGACAAAATCCATGATCAAGTGAGAATTTCAGGCCCTCTTTCCAGGGTGCTATTTGAAAATTTTGTAGTGCTTGATTTTTCTTAAAAAAAAACAACAAAACAAACTAAATTTAATTTTTAATTCAAAGTAGCAAAACAGAAATTAAAGTACATCATTTGAAAGTCAACTCCTACACTGTTCTGAGTTTTACTTTTTGTCAATGAAATTAATAATTTGTAATAAAAATTTATTAACAATTATTTATAAACTTAAACGCAGAAAAAGGGACAAAAAATAAAACAATAAATATAAAGGAACTTTTAAGATTGGAAAGTATTTCAAAAAATTCAATGTTTGTACAGGGTGGCCCAAAAGTCACGAACGGGTTTCAATAATTAATAGCTTTTTTAATAATTACTTGATTTTTATTTTACCTCAAATTTATAAAAAGAAGGCCCTAATATTTGAACACGAAAAAGTACACTACCGAACAGCAAACACATTGTGAAATGTTTGAGAAAAAATTAAGTTCTCGATTTTCAGAGATAAATTGAACACCTCATTCTACAAATCTAACCGCTCAAGCCTTTTTTTCTATGGGGCTGCCCTAAGCAAAAAGCGCATATCCACAAGCCTCAAACAATTGCAGATCTTAAAAATAACATTAAAACAGAAATTAGATCACTGGCGCCACAAAAACATTAAAGGTTGTTATAGAAAACACCTTAGAAAGAGCACGTTTATACAATTAGAAAATGGACACCTTTTAAAAGATGTCTCGTCATCCTTTTTCTATAACCTACTAAAAATCACAATTTAAAAAAATAAACGAGATATTAAATATAAATACCCTTCGTGATTTTTGGGCTACCCTGTTCATTAAAACCATAAAGGAATTTCTACAATTTTAAAAATCTTAGGAATATGTTCATCTCACACGGACATTACAAAAAACATAAAAGCCTCCAATGCTGAATTTTTGATGTGCTTTCAAATATTAAGAGTTTCTTTATATATATATTGTTTTCGTCTTTTGTCTCTTATGTCAATGTTTAAGTTTATAAGTAATTTTGT
The DNA here is from genome assembly GCA_023313115.1 of Rhysida immarginata. Lineage (NCBI taxonomy): Eukaryota > Metazoa > Arthropoda > Chilopoda > Scolopendromorpha > Scolopendridae > Rhysida > Rhysida immarginata. The sequence continues at coordinate 979,241 of JAHWFO010038550.1, read as the reverse complement.
TAAGTTAATAAATTTTTATTACCACTATATGGATCAAACAAATCCCGTCAAAATTTGACGGTAAACAACCCATTTCCATCTCTTTAATTAAAAATCTATTTGCCTGTGTTGTTGTTTATTGTTACCATTGTTAATTGTTTGATCATCAATGCTAGCAAAGTTGTTGATTGTGACGTCATTGTAGAGAGGATTGTTTGATTTGCTAACGTAAGCAAATTTGAATTGTAAATTGTCGCTAATAGGAATTATGGACACAAAAACCACTATGGAAAATTAAGATCTTTCATTTAAGACCAAAATGAAGTTTAGAGATGCAGGAGTTTTCTCCAACGAACTGTCGAAAGAATCACCCTTGGAACTTAAATATATAGAAGATTATTACTATTATATTCCTCAGGGTTATCTTTTCCAATTGTTGTCATTGATATGTTTGCTATTAGTGGAGAGAGAGAGAGAGAAAAAAAAAGAAACAAAACAAAAACAAACAAACAAAAGGCGCGCTGCAACATTTCTTGAACTACTTGCGTGCAACAAGTGACAATGCTCTCTCGCAGTTTGTAATGTGATAATGGCGCGAACGAAAGACATCCTCTTCTTAAAAAATCCCCAGGACTTGTTGTAGGCCAGAAAAAAACACATTCGAACATCTGTGGGAAACGATGTGAGAGAACAATATGGAATTTTGAATACAAGAAAGGCAAGCAAAAATCCCCTGCGTTGTCAAGACACATCAGGCCAAAACCTTTCCCAGTTCTGGGTCATCTCGTTTACTTCGTATGGGTTTAACTTCAACTGGAATAAAATTCAGACATGTGCAGAGTGATGTGGTAAAAGATATTATTATACAGAGCATCAAACCACGGCCTTCTAGAAACTACCAAGCCTGAACATGGAAAAGATAAAACATTGTTACGTCGAACTGATAGTGCTATTACAAAAGTTAGTTCAACGTCACAATCTTAGTGCTTTAACAATACACTAGTTTCTAAGAGGCCGTGATCAACAACGCTCTCGGGATCCGATTTAATAAAACTTGCTACAGACATAAATTGGTATTTGAGAACCGGCTGACCTCACAGGATGTGTTGGAAGTGGTCGCCATTAGCATCAAGGGATACCTGTATCTGCCTCTCCATGTCATAGAAATATATCGGAAGTCACAACGCAAATTTTCCGCCGAAGGTTGTCTTAAGCAAGCATCCGTACGATTAGAATTAAATGGCAGACTCGCGCAAATTTTTATGGCAATTATTAAATTATGACTATTATTTTGATGTTTCTAAACCTAAGTTTGAACGGCATAGTGACTGAAATGCCCTATACAGGGTGTATCTGAACGGTCTATACAAACTTACAGCATGAGTTCCTTGTAGCCAGAGAAGCAATATATGTCCCATGAACATAGGGTGACAAACGCTTCTTTCTGGAGATACAATAGCTGGCGCAATTGTCACATCAAATCCGTTCAGCGATAAAAACTAGGTTTATTTCCGGCTTGTACAGTAACAGAACAGTCTAGACGTGCTGAAGTACATGCTCGAAATGACCTCCGTTAAATTCCACGCAGGCCTGCACACGTCGTTGCATTGACTGGCGAACCCGTTGGAAAATACCGGGTGTGTTACGGATGACATCGCAATTGTCCACGACCCGCTGGCGAAGAGTATCAACATCTGGTACGGGGGTGGAATAAACAAGGGTTTTTAAGTGGCCCCACAAAAAACAGTCTAAGGAAATCATATCGGCGAACGTGATGGCCACGGTATTGGTCTTCCACGGCCTATCCATCGACGATTGTATCTCCAGAAAGAAGCTTTTGTGACCCTATGTTCATGAGATATATATTGCTTCTCTGGCTATAAGGAACACATGCTGTAAGTTTGTACAAACCGTTCAGATACACCCTGTATTATGAATTTCATTATCTCATCAACAGAAAACTGATCTTAAATAGAATTTCAAAATAAACAAGGGAAGCCAAAACCTCCGCCCCAGATTTCGATCGGCTTTAACATACAGAAGGGTATCTCAACTTCTTTTGTATTTCGCGTTCCTAAAATTTCTTAATGAACCTTCGCACTTCCTAGTCTACGTACGAAGGATACGAGAACTTAGTCATTCTATATGAAATTCTCAGGGATGAAAGATCATTTTTGTCATCACAATCACTTTTCCTCGCACTCCCAACAATGTTTTCGAACTCCATCCCCTGATATATATGTCTGAGGCCATCTAAAAGTAACTCTTGTAACTGCTACAGGGAAAATCGAACATGTCTGCCTCGTCCTGTTTCATGCCTATTAACACGGAATGTTTCACTTTAATGAAGTTGGCGGTGAACACGTTGGAATGTTCTAATGTTTGGTAACCGCCGATTGGGGTTATGAGCAAATGTAGCATACCCATCGGCTACCCCGTACACAAAATGCGTGTCCGCAAATTCTTCATTGGTGTACGCTGCCAATAAGTAAAAAGAGTTTCCAGAAGTAAAACAACTACTCCAAAGGTTCAAGGAGTCAACGGTTAACTAAAACACACAGAAAATATCAAGGTCTAATTTGCTTGCTGCTTGCTATCATAATTCAACTGGTAATGAGTCGAGTATTTCCAACATATTTTCCTGTAGCAACTTAATAGTGAATTTTGTGCACCGAGTTCAAAAACAGTATATATAAGAAGCACGATTAAATTTCTAATTCCTCGATTTATTCGAAGTCACCATTTTTTTTTTGACAAATGCATTAGGAGAGATTCCATAATATTTATAATATTATATTGCGGTTCCATAATATTTTTGCAGCGTATAATTTTTTTGTTATTTTTAAAAATTCACTTAATCATTTTGAGTTTCTTAAAATTCAACAGATATATTCCAAGTATATACAAAAGCGAGAACTACAAATTATTTAATGGTTTCAATGTCTCCAGACTTGAGAAGCCCAACAATTCAATCATAAAATGTGAAAATGTAAACGTCATAATTCCAGTTGCATTATGTACTGGAATATTCTTATAGCAATTTAGTAAAAGGGTCGATATTAAACGAATGAGGGCGAAATAGCAAAATCGATTCCTAACATCGCCTAATTGCTCATTCACTAACAACTACTAAAATCTTTTTTTTTCGCCACAGAATTTTTTTTACCCCTTTTCTCGCTCTCTCTATCCACCACACTCCTTTATAAATATTCAAGGCAGGAAACCGTGTAGAATGTTATACATCTAATTAATTTCAATCGCACGTGCTTGTCACTGCACCACTCAGTCATTAGTCGCGAATCTCAACCACGACTCCTAACTGACAGGACAGATCGGACGACAATCCTACTTTCCCCACCTTCGTTTCAACGGGAGGAAGGGGAAAAAACACATGGCCGAGTCCCTCCTCTCTCTCTCTCTCCTCGATAGTAATTGACATTTTTTGCACTGTTCGAATGGCATGCCATTAATATTTTAAGATTTAACTGTCAGTCGAAAGAACGTTTCTTTTCCTCTTTTTTTTTTCTTTCTTCTTTTCGCTTGCGTGTAAGTGCGTGTACGAGGGGGGGGGGGGGAGAAATCAACAAAATAAAAATTAAATGAGTTAAACATACAAATAGAAAATGAATGTTTCTTTCCAACAACTCCAGTCGAAACGTTGTCCGTCTCGAGCGACAACGTTTTTCATTCCGTGCAACGTAATCATCTTAATGATGATTTAAAGAAAAATGACTTTAGAGCAGCCCAGACGAGAGAACTGGTTTGAATGTTTACACTTCAAAAAAGTCATTACACGAGGAAGGGAGGGGGGAGGAAAAACTTTCCAACCATTAAATGTGGACATTTACGTTTTACATTATGTTAAAATATGCCCACGTATGAATGAATTATGTTGACTGTGAAGAGTGTTGAAAAATGTTCCATCGTGTCATGTCTAACGTTAACGTGGCGACGAGTTTGAAATTCCAGCGCAGACTTCTTTCGAACCACTTAGCGCCAATGGATTCGAAATATAATAGTAACGAAATCAATCTTTTAGGGATCTAACTAAAAAAAAATCAAAAAAAAAAATCATTAAATATATTTGAAAGCTTATTTACACAACTATCCAATGCTGGGTCTTGAATTGAACACGCGCGAAAGAAAATATCTTCTTTAACATTGTTCAAAAGAATAAATGTGACCAACATTTTTTCCCCCACAGATTTAAAAACTTGAAAAAATGTACTTAAAAAAATTAGAATCTCTTTCTCTCTCAATTGATAAAATGGAAACATCTCAACTTTTCAGATTCTTCATAACTTTCATGATTAATGCTTACAGGATCAAAAAGGTAAAATCAATTTTTATGCATTATAGAGATCATCATCCTCAATATGGGCGAGAACATCCGAGGACGTTCATTAAGCTACAACGATTAAAAGCTATTTATATTGAATATTTTCAGAGGCGTGAGACGTTAAGAGATAACCCCATGCATGCACCATTCAACTTATAACACAGCAATAAAAGAAGTACGAAGGGCGTTCATAAAGTTCGTTTCTTTGGACAGAAAGCATAGAGATAGTAGATCGAAATTTTGTAAATGTATTAATTCTTTTCTATAGGGTGTGCAAGTGACGACGTCACAGCTGACGTCATTTGCGCGATGAACGGGCCGAGAGCCTAGAAAATGGGATCGCTGGTTCCAAACATTGGAACCACGCAATATACGTATTAGTAACGTTGAAACGGGCGGCCAGTAAAAATGACATCTCTTAAATTATTATGTTCATTTGTGTAATTTATATTATTATTAAGACATTTAATACCATTATATAATTTATACATTAATATTAGAACGCTTTTTAATCATTTTTAATCACTTAACAAAAGAATGTCATCGTTCGCGGATCTTTCTTTCTTTGGGAAAACGATAGATGTCTAAATCGCTGTTTTGGCTCCTCCTTGAGCAGTGAGGAACTAAACAATTTCACATCTTAAATGTGTTATAAACACTGGGCTTATACAAAACGATTTTATTCCATCCCTACGTTGGAACCATGTTAAATCCCGAAGCGAGAAGACTTGTTTGGAACCAAATCGAGTCACGTGACTGAAGAATTCCAAGGACTGACGTCACACTTGCACTCCCTATATATAATCCTTATAAAACCAGACATTTCCCTCAGCGATGCACGACTTTGCTGATATAATCGTTTTAGAAGTCCACACTTTGATCTTGTTGAAATAAAATTTTCCATTCCAATGATCACCTCTTCATCAATTTAACGCAACAGTTCTTTCAACGCTTACGAAAGAGCAAAGAGCCACTAGGTGCTAGGCTTAGGAATACGGTAGGTAGGTAAGGCAAGAATCCATAGCCTAATCTACAGCACAGTGCCACTGCGTAACCACCGAGAGAGAAGGCCTCTGCGATGAAATATTGTCATCATCATAGTCAGGGTAAATTTATAGCTTATTATTGGTAGAAATACGAATAACAATACCCTATTTATGATGATGTAACAATGTATTACGTTTCATCGCAGAGGCCTTATCTCTCGGTGATTACGGCCACTGTTCCCATAGGCAGAGCGAGCGGGTGCGAAAACCCTTCGGACGCTTTTGTCATGACGAACCCTCAGTTCCAGTTGATCTTTTCACTCAGTTTCTCAGGAGATTTTAATAATAAATTTCAGTGATGATCTCGCTTTTTTTTTCTTGCCTTTTTCACATATATTGCACTGGTAAATTATCTCCGTACACTTCCGTCATTCCTCTTGGATTTGGTTGGCAGTTTCCCTTATAAATGTTAAAAAAATATCACATATCTCGTTCAGCTTTTTTCCGCAACACCCATGTTATGTCTCAACTGAGGTAAGAAACGTTTATACATTAAGAAACTGGAAAAATGTCATTCACTTGCATTGAGCGCATGTGCAGATATTCTCAGGTTTTCAAAGAACTCAGATTCCTCTCTCATATTAACCTAATGCCAAAGTCAGTTTAAGCTAGGCAATATCTGTATCCTTCAAATAAAGAAGATTCTACTTTTTGCAAACTAGCGAGACGTTATTTTTCAAGTTTTCTATATTTGTCGCATTTGCAGATTTAACAATTTTCAAATGCATAGCCTGAAACTTGAGATTTCATAGGGGTCTAATTTTGGCAATTATTGAGAGGGGTCGAAACATTTTGTTTAACTTCGCTGCCATGCAGGAAGAGAATTATTTGAAGGATTTCGTGGCTTTGTTTTCCTTCCAAATGACTTATAGAAATTTCGATACAGAAGCTTTCATCATCCTTGATGGCGTTTGGCACCGGTGATCTCATTATTCGGCACCAATTATGTAATATCATTGGGAAAACCTCCCCATTTGCTTAAAAATTAATTAGAACTTCCGGTAAAGGATTTCCTTACACTTCAGTATAAAAGCAAATATACTACAGGGTATGCATAAAGTTTGGATCCCAATGTGAGATTTGTTTCCGTGATACAGGGTGTCCAAAAAGTCTGGTAACATGGCAAATATTTCAAAGCTGCCAGGTAGGCGAGATCTGATGAGTGTGGTTTATAGGTAATAGGGGAGTGGGGAATTCATTGCCGCACTCAAATTTGACTTTGACGTCCATTTTATAGGTAATTAGCTGTTTTACCCGGCGTTGCTCGGGCTCCTTTTTGATGAAATTAGGCAATTCTGAATGTGAACATTCAGTGAAAATGTACACATGGAAAAAGGTTCGTTTTTTGGCCATTTTTTCCAAAAGGCCGAGCATTCATTAGCCATTTTTTTCAACAGGCCTTATATTTGTTACCCATTTTTCATTTTAGGCCTAACATTTATTAGCCCTTTGCTACTGTAGGCCTAACTTTTTTTCAGCCAGCGTTTATTTAACAATAGCCCTAACATTTTTCAGCCCTATTTAACCATATGCCTAACCTTTTTAGCCATTTTTTAAAATTCGGCCCAGCGTTAATCAACCCTTTTATCCTTTATGCCTTTCATTTATTAGCCCTTTTTTACAATAGGCCTAACATTTGTTAGCCATATTTTTCTATTGGTCTAGCATTTATGTCCTTTTTTACTATAGGCCTAACTTTTTTTTAGCCCTTTTTAACAATAGGCCTAACAGTTTTTAGCCATTTTTTTCAATTGGCCTAGCCTTTTTTAGCTGTTGCCTTTTTTCCAATTTAACATTATTTAACCATTTGTTTCAATCGCCCTTACAATTCAAATGTGTTAGAAACCTCAGCCAACCTGGCCAGCCCAACCTGACCTTGAGTGACTCTTTCTCGCCCATTTTCTCCATTCTTTCAAGGGGAAGGGTGTGATTAAAAATTGTTTTTAGACTAATGTGGTGTTGCTCTACAGGATAGCAATCGGAAATTTTACTCTATCTTTAATAATTTTCGAGTTAGCAAATGGATGACCTGAAATTTGGAGATCAAAATCAAATTTGAGTGCGGCAATAAATTCCCCCTCCCCCCGCATTACCTATAAACCACACTCATCAAATCTCGCCTACCTGGCAGCTTTGAGACATCTGCCATGTTACTAGACTTTTTGGACACCCTATATACTGAGTGACAATACTAAATAAGGAAAATTTCATCCTACGACCTCATGCAAGTTACACTTAGCCCTCTGGGAAATTTTCAAATCGAAGACTTGAGATGAAAATCAGAAACCTTCATCATCATTAGGATCATATCACTACAGTTTGCATTTCCTTGAATGAGCAGAATACATTTCCTTGGAACATGGCTTATAAACAAGTGTGGACAACGGTGGGTATGTTGAATATCATTTGTAATAGTGTTCATTAGTATTAGTGTAAATGCATTATCTCCATTGGTTATAAACTTCATGCAGGTACTGCATTATCTTCTTTATACTGTTGTACAGCGAATAACAGAAAAATGGGCAAAACATATGAAGATCTAGTCTTAATAATATATACAGTAGTCAATCTAAATTGCAAATCTTGAGAGAAGATTACTGCAGAAGAATACTTTATGAATAATATATTACTTACAAAAAAGTGCGATACGAAAATTGCTGAATTACGAATATTATGAAGTAACTGTAATCATCGCACCATTTCATTCAATCAAGTGTATTATTGGTTTTTCCTTAAATAGAAATTTCTGTGTATCTTTACGAACTTCAACTTTCCACAACAATTAACAAATACATATTACTATACAATATATTATACAATTGAACAACACTCAAAATCTACTGCATTTACATAATCATTTCCTAAAGTTAAAATTTTCATTTTAGTAAGAGTCTTATTTTATATTTTTAGAGACTTATCATAACGCTAAATCTAGTGATGGATAGGTCTAACGTAAACTCACTGGGGACCGGAGGTCAGCCGGAAGAATGCAAGACCCGTTCACGTGGTTCTCGAGACGTTTCTTAGCTTCGGCAGTTGTGACGTCATCTTCAAATGCTCCCATGTGAGAAATTACGAGACTACGCAATAATGCATCCAAGTGGCCTGAAAGGAATAAATAAATAAAAAAATTAACGAAAGATGCTTTAATTAGACAAGTGGATTAAATAAGGCGCCAACAATAGAGTAACGCCCAACAGATCGAAAAGAAACACTCCATTCTTCTGCCTCGGCAATTCAACTAATTTATGTGCATCAGTGCCAAAGACCAAGAAAATAAAATGGAAAAAAATGTATACCAGATCATTTCAACTCAAGGATAAGTTCAATTTAACAAAGCGAAGGCGATGATTTAACACCATTCTACCGTCAAATAAAAAAATATGGACTTCATGCTCAACTAGTGCTTAAAATCTAACATTGCATTCGATCCATTTCCGTAATCATTTTCGATTTCTCCTCTCAACTGTAAAAACCATGACTCTTACCCTAAAAATCTACATTAGAAATCTCGTAAATATACTATTTCACAACGATACTATAAGTAAGTAAAGTTTAACGTGGAAAAGCGTATATTCCTCCGAAAATTTTTAAAGGCACTTAATAAATCATAATCCTCTTTACATACTCAATGGTGTTAGAATCTTCATATAGGCTTGGCCAGAAAAAGTAATTACTACATAATTACTAAGCACTAGTTCAGTGAATCACAACCTTTTAAATATATTCATCGTCAAAAAAAAAGTTGCAGCCAGAAGGAATCGACAGATTGAAAGGATATTTGACAGGAAGTTAGTATTCACCAACAATAACAAATGATTAAACAATCAGGTGGGCATGACAAAATTTATGACAACTCGATAAGATGTTGGGCCGCCATTTCTAATGCATTCTGCCACACGTCATGGCATGGAGTCGTACAAGTTCATAACGTAGTCTTGACTCAGCTCATCCCATGCAGACTGAACTTTGGCTTGTAGCTCTTGCAGATCTTATACCATCGGTGGAGTATTAACACAGCATCCCATAGGTCTTCTTTGAATGCAACTTTTTTTTTTGACGATGAGTGTGTAAAGGGCCACATGGACAGTATACAGGTCTGAGTTTGGCTGCGAGCCGCATTAAAAGTTGATCAAGAACTTTAGAAACCAACTTATCTGTGTCTAGTTTAATTTTTGTTGAACTTAGTCGTAAAATGGCATAGTTACGAACGTGTCGCCAGCCGCAAGAATTTGAACACGGGCCGTGGGTTGTGCACCACTGCACTAGTCGCACGCATATTTTTCATCCCAGAAATCTGGGAAGTGTTTGTTTTTTTTTATATTTATCCCTTCCATGGGGAACGCTTATTGAGCAAAATGGCTGATCAACAACACTGGTCAACAACATTTGCTACTGGGAAAAATATAGGTGTTCTAAACTAATTCGAGTGTGCTGATTCCAAATCTGAACTCCAAAATTTCTCTATCACGTCAGGATCTCGAGTTATACGAGGTGCGTTCAAGTTATAAGGTCTCCAATTTTTTTTCTCTACAGTGAGAGTAAGTAGAAAGATCCGGATGCTTTTAAAATTTTGCGGGAAATATTTCGTCTTTACTAATATAGATGGCAGCACTATACCGTCAACGGCGTGAATACCGTGCGCGTTGCCGCGAACGATGTTTCATATACTTAAAATGGCGAAGTTTAATTTACAAGATCAACGTGTAATGATTAGTTTTCACCACTTGCGGGGTGAAACACCCATCGACATTCATCGCCAATTGAGTGAGATATGCGATGAAGGCGTTATGAATGTTAAAAATGTGCGCACATGGGTGCGAGAGTTTAAATAAGGTCGAGAATCATGTGAGAATGAACTGAAGCGGCCTTGACCACGAACCAGCCGGATGGAAGCCATGATTGCTCGTGTGGAACAAGTTGTTATGGAAGACCGTCGCTTAGGTGTGCGTGATATTGCCTCTAAACTTGGCATTTCCGTGGGGTCTGTGGAATCCATTTTGCATGATCGAGCTAAAAATGCGGATAGTTTCTTCAAGGTGGGTCCCATGAATGCTGACCGACGAACACAAGTCTGCGCGGGTGGTAATTTCTCAGCAGATGTGGACACGTGATGCAGCAATGAATGGTGCTTTCTTTTCATCAGTTGTGACGATGGATGAGGCCAATCTTCACAATGGAACACACTGATTCACCGCCACCGAAAAAATTTCGAGTCACAGCCTCTGCTGAGAAAGTTATGGTGGCCATGTTTTGGGACAGTGAAGGCGTAATCCTCACGCATTGTGTTCCAAAGGGTAAAACTGTTACAGCTAATTCATACGAAAATGTTTTGAGAACAAAATTCCTTCCAGCATTGCATGAGAATCGACCAAACAAGACTGGACAGGTGCTTTTTCATCAAGACAACGCCCCTGCTCATCGGACACTCCTGACTGAGCAGTTTCTTAAAAATAAAACGACTTTGAGGTGGTTTCCCATGCTCCATACTCACCAGACCTCGCTCCTAGCGATTTCTGGCTTTTTCCAATCATGAAGGACACTCCGTGGCCGCTCGTTTCCCAACCGAGCTGCCGTTGCTTCAGCGATTTACCAGTAGGCAAAACATACCCTTAAGGAAGAGTTCTAAGCAGCCATGGAATCATGTCGCCGCCTTGTGAAAAATGTGTTCGACTTCACGGTGATTACGTCGAGAAGTAACAGTAGTTACAACTTTCTGGGTTAAGTATTTTGTCAGAAAAAAATTAGGAGACCTTAGAACTTGAACGCACCTCGTAGTAACTACCAATGTCTGGATGGTTGATATAAGCCCCTTTACTTCTATTCATGGTGATCCTAAAATAATTTTAACATGAATTTAGCATCATAATTAAATAAATTACAAGTAATCACTATAGTAGCTACTGTTTACTGTTGAAAGGCACAAAAACTGCAGATGGCAATCACTTTACATCCTGACGTGAAAGAGAAATTTGGAGTTCAGATTTGGAATAAACACACTCAATTTAGTCTAGAACACCTACATTTGTCAAAGTAGCTGACACAAAGTTTTTTTTGTTGACCAGTGTAATTGAATAAGAATTATTAACATTACAAAAATTTTGCGTTTCAATTTTACTGAAAATACGAACTTTCTTTTTTACTCAACCGAGTAAGTAAGCACGAAATAAAAGACAAACATGAATAGTTAAAAATAGAAAGCAAAATGCGTAAGACAAAATGTGTAAGACTCTGAGCACTTCGTGCTTTCATCAGAAAAATATACATATAAATGAATTAATTAAACAACAAAAGAGCATAAAAACTATGGATATATTTTTTTAATTCTCGATTTCAGCAACTGCATCACAAAAATGGAAATCGAAATAAAATGAACCCCCCATCCCCTTATACAGTTACCATCTGTGAATACTACAAGTCCAATCACATTATATGATCACCTCTCCAAAGCAGGCGGCGGAAAACTCCTAGATTATTAAAATGCGCATGTGCAAAGGTATCGTAACTTAATTAAAAAACTGGGAACAAACAATAAAAATTAAGAAGGAACTATTTTGGAATTGTCTTATGGGAAGGAAAAACCTCTAACCAAAAAAAACATCCGAGATTTGAAACGCCATATATATATATATATATATATATATATTTCGAAAGTTCATTGGCAAGAACTGACTTCATTCTTAATGGCAAGAACTGACTTCATTCTTAAAGAACAAGCTCGATATTTGATCACGATTTTTTTTCCAGTTTTTATTATTCTATATACAAATACGCAGACTGCAGAGTAGACATGTGGGCCTGGATTCCACTTGGTTTGCCTCGTTTTCTTTCTCATCAACCTGAAATGAGAAATGGAGACAACGACATTTCATCCCTTCGTCCCCCTTCTCCATCCTCCCTGGGCTCGCTCCATAAATCGAGTGAAGCTCTGCTATTAACACCAGTCTCCATATTAATTTTGGCCAATAATTACCGCGTGGTTCGGGATGGCCCCGCTTGTTGCGCGTGCTCCACAGTTATTCATCACTGCCCATGTCAATGGCAAAGCCATCCATTAGCCTTGTTTACGGGCGGACGACGATTCTAACCAACATTCCTCTCCCCTTCCTTATTATAACGAAAAAATATTAAACCCATTTTTTTAATGCCAATTTCGGCCCTTCATTTTTTTTTAATATATAACGAGAAATGCTTCTGCCCATGATTAATGGGCAATCGAGGAGCGTTTAAATGCTCTATTCTATCAAAACGCCGTATAGAAATTGTTTAACTCTGCTAATAAAGAAAAAGATTTATAATCATTTCTTATGATTAGACATCCAGATAATAAAAATATTAACTTACACATACCCTTTTTCTATTTACAACTCTTATTAACATAATAATTTGCATGATCTAAGACAGGTTGAATTCATGTTACGGATGCAAAGTTTTGAAAGTAGCTTAACGATTTTAATCACGTATGGCAAATTCCAAGTATCCAGTTGTCCATAAAAAAGTTTATAATCCAAACATTCACCTATTATATTAATGTACAAGGTGAGCATAATACATGGTCATAAAAACTTTGTAGTAGGATCTATTGGTCAGAATGGCTTCAAATTTGACATGGAAACTGTAAAAGCAATGAATTTGTTTGGCTAAAGAGGAAAAAAATATGCAGTGTTTCTAAATTATCTCCCATATTCTACATGTTTATTACTCAAAAATTATTATAGATTTTAACGTGATTTTTTTATTCGCAAAGAAAAACTCAAAAAGCTTCTTAGCATGCCTTAATAAATTTCAATGGCGTGAAGGACGTCAAAGCGAAACTCGATTTCCTCCCATGTTCGGGCTAGCATTTCGGGGGTGATTTCAGCGATTGTTTCAATTCTTCTTTTCTTGAGAGTTTCAATGTCATCAAGGTTGGTCTTGTACACTCTGTCTTTCACATATCCCCAGAAAAAAAAATCCAGACGGTTCAAATCGGGTGAGCGAGGGGGGCCAAGGGATTGACCTATCCCTTCCAATCCATCGTGCTGGAAAATTCGTATCAAGGCACTGCCTAACTTGCAGGCCCCAGTGAGGAGGTGCTCCATCTTGTTGGTAGACTATGTTGGGATGCAGTTCTTCCACCTGTGGAATCAAGTAGTTCTCCAGCATATCTTGGTAGGTTGCAGCGGTAATGGTGTCTTCAGCGAAAAAGAAGAAAGGTCCGATTACTCGATCATGCATTAAACCGCACCAAACATTAACCTTTGTGCTGTCGCGTGCATGCTGCCTTAGAACGTGGGGGTTTTGTGAGCCCCCAAATGCGGCAGTTGTGTCGGTTTAGTGATCTGGAAGTATGGAATGTTGCCGCATCAGAAAACAAAATGTCCTCAAGGAAGGTGGGATCATTGTCGATTTTTGGAGCATATCCTCAGCAAACTTCTTAAACTTCTTGCGCTTCGGTCGGTCATCTGACTTCAGTTCATGCATCATCTGGATTTTGTAGGGTGATTCACTATTTTATGTACGGATGTCATTGGCAAATCTAGTTGATGAGCCGCTTGGCGAAGTGATTTATGTGGATTACGATCGAACGCCGCCCTGACCTTTTCTACTCCCTATTGTGTCGCTGAAGGTCTACGAGCAGCCTTTTTGTGTAACAGATTGCCTGTGTTTAAAAACTTTTTATGCCATAGCTTAATTGAGTTATGATTTGGAGGATCCTTTTTAAACTTTGTTGAACATTTAAACAAACTGCATTCATTGACTTAAATTCCAAAAGTCATGACACACATTGAGCTTTTTCTTGAACACTCGCCATTGTTTACTGCGTCTCGCGAAAAATGGAACAATGCGCCAACCGCATGTTTCATTATCAACTCACGTAAGGTTAAGAAAATTTTTGAGTTTTTCTTTGTGAATAAAAAAAATCCCTTTAAAATCTGTAATAGTTTTTGAATAATAAACATGTATAATACGGGTGATAATTTAGAAACGCCCTGTTTATAAAAAATTGCTGCTTGGAAACAGATAGCGCTCTAATGTACTATAAAGCAATACAATTAATTCAAGAACATCTACGACTTACGCAAGAGATAATTCATATGCTGCCTTTATTTTTGTGCTACAAGCTCAAATCGCAAAATAATATATTCAGAAACTGATCTGAGTGTTTCTATCGGAATGCTGTGAATATGATGCAAGATGCTTGCTTTCAATTTCGCCAAGTTTGCGATGTGTCCCAAAAGCCGAAAGCCACGTAAATAGTACAAATGATGACCAAATGAACAATTCTTTCGTGGCCAAAATGAGCTCGAACAGCCCGCTTTACTGGATTACAATGTGAAGAGGAGCGCAATCTTGCATAAAAGTGTGGTATTCCATACTGGAATCATGTGCTTTGGGCCATTGACGGAATACGCAACGGGACTCGCAGGACTAACTCCTTCAAATATTTATACGCAAGGAATAAATTCGCAAAACAACTATGATTTTTCAATCAATAAGGAAAAACTTCTAATCCACAAGGAATAAAATTGAAATAATCCATAATTCGAGTACCAGGTACCCATCTTCAGTGGTCCATTTTTGCGGAATGAACAGTCATCTCTCGTAGCGCGTGTGAAATTTAGGTCGCCCAGTTTAATTGCATTGCTCTTCACTGTAATAAAGCACCATTTGTTCACCTAGCGGAAAGTTTTTGAATTTTTTTTTCTTTCTTCGCCAAAACGATCCATTGCCTTAAGATTATTAAGGAGCGGAAAAATGGACATTGGTTTGACGTCTATTCGTCCCTTCATGTTTCCACATTTTTGACGTAGAAGGTTGAAACTGGGAACGTAGCTTACCATAGGCATGTCCTGCGTTCACTATTCAGGTTGGTTTTGATTGGCCCGCTGGGATCGTAGTTACGGGGATGGGAGTTAGAGGGGATCAAGTGATCTACGTGTTATTATGTATATAAGGAGTGAAATTCGATATGCAGATTCCTCCAGGCAAGTCTGAGCCAAATTGCACCAGTGGGGTCGGAATTGTGGGGGTAGCAGTCACTTGGTTTTTAGAACTAGGGCAACATAAGGCATGTGATATATCATTCGATCGGAAATTATGAGTAAGGAAAGAAAATAGAGCTCTTTTAATATTTTCCAAATATTACATTCGAGAAAATCAATTTTTTGATTAAAAAAAGAAATTAGGAGATTTAAAATTGCAGAAAAAGGGTAAACACAGATGAACTCAGTGCTTCCGCTACTTTCCTATACCCTCCTCGGGGAGATTAATTTCTTGTTTACATCAAATCTGAAGTCATTCTGCAAATACAGAGCCTTCTGAAATGTGATCATAAACTATGCTCATCATCCTTAAATAAATTACCTACATGCACGACAAGAGAGACTCAAAAAGTATCTTAATATGTCAAAAAATTAATGGCAAGATTAAGGGTACTTTTTGACTATACAACATTTATAGTAATAACTATTTTCAAAATTAATTTAATAAGTATATTTTTAATTAATTTGTAAAAATTTTTTAAATTTAATGACTTTCAAATTGTAATTTTTTTCAGTAAATTTCTTTAAAAGACATTTATTTATTATTCGTTAATTTTTTTTTTAAATTTAAGGTATTTAGCTGATTCAGGTGAAAAGCTTCTAATTAAATTCAGGCGTTAGATTTTAGAAGGCGAGTTAACAACCCTATTTATTTTTAAATCTGGGACCTATAATCATCCTGTCAAACATCCTATGAATACGTTAATCTAGAAACAATTTATGTAAAAAGTATATATATAGTTTACTTATTTATTACTGACCTTTTCATTTAGTTACATTTAATTTCTTTGAATATTTTAGAATTGACCGTGTTTGTTGAGCTGTCTTTTATAAAGGCTAATAAAAAATAATAAAATTTATTATTACGTTCATAAATGAGATGGGCTACACAGAAATATTATTGTAGAAATAAACATCAACAAGTGATACCAATGAAAAATGAACGGTATGGTTTGGTTTAAAGCCTTTCTTTCCACTGCAGAAAGCAACGCCAAACCAAAGATAACGTCCGACTCCAAATAAATACCGGTTATAGAATTCCACGAAATCGGTTTTCTCAGAAGATCTCGAGTGACCATCCATAACAGCAAGGTTGCTTTGCAGGGCCTTCTATCAAATGATCTGGATCTGTCTACGATGAAAAATGTGTATCTCACCAGAATGGCGTTAGAATCCAAAACAGGTGAGCCCGGATGCACGAAGGCCCCTTCGGCCTTTTTGGACCACCGTCGAAAAACGAGAGCGTCTGGCTGGGCGAGCCTCTTGGCGTGAGCTCATAAAACAAAGCTAATGATCTCAAACTTACATAAATGTTGCCAAATCCTTTAAGGTGATGGGAAAAAATCTTAACCAAGATTTGAGCGAACAAGTTTCACAGATGAAGACTACGCAGCCACACCACTTTTAATATAACGAGTTTCAAAATTGATTTATTGCTAATAAAAAAATTAATCATTCAATCCAATTGATATAAAACACCTTCATGCCAGGAGAAATTACGTAATGTAGATTTTACTCTACTTAGTGCCTGAAGTTAATTATTCTTCCCTCCCTCCTCCCATTAAACAACTTTCTTAAAACTCTAGTTAGCCCAGGTAATAGTCAACGAGATTATTCGTAAAGCAGAAGTAAGAAAGGAATAATGCTGTTGCAACTGCCCCGCCATTAAACTTAAAAGTCTATGAAGAATTTTTTTTTCAATCTTGTAGATGTGAAGAAGAAAGAAATGCAGAGGCCAGCGAAAGAGAACCTTTCATTTGTAAACTAATGAACCTTTTCATTTATAAAAGAGATTCGACGACGAGAGCTGAATGACAGGCGATACATTCATTAAGAGCCAGACGATGCAATCACTGAAACAAGGAGCACCGACAACAAAAAATGTAGCCATTTGCTGATTGGTTTAGTGACTCCGTTCAAAGTGAGTACGAAATCACAATGAACAAACGGAGCGGGTTTATATTCTGCCCTTCTACAATGATCTTCTTCAAATCCTTTTTTATGGATCAATAAAACTTATGCAATTTATTGTAATAGGAGCAAAAGTGAACAAAAAAAGGTGAACAAAAAAGGTGAAATATAAAAAGATGCTTGCCGACTAAACTCAGGTTGTTGAGAAAAACTATATGCAAGTGTTTTTTGAGAATGCACGATAAATGAATCAATATTTGTCATTTTGTGAGAATGCACGAGTCAATATATGTTACGTGCCTTAATTTAAGCTAAGCAGCGCCTGCTGCAACACTTTCATGTGCATTTTTTTTTCTATCTTCAAGAATGCCAGGGACCAATGAGAACCTTTAATTACCTTCATTACGTAATGGCATGTGTTTCATGTTATAGCCACCGAGATATTAGCCATGGATGATTTTTGAAGTTTTAAAGAAAGACTAAATGATTACCTATACAGGTGATTCAAAACTTAAGTTACAGAAGAATATGTAGATAGAGGGTACTAAATCAAACATTTTTTATTCAGCAATGTGTGTATATCGCACCGGTATGACGATACACTTAACAGGAGCACATTACAGAGACATTTTTGGAAAACACCTTGCGCGTTTTGTTGGAACACGTACCGCTTGCAGTACACACGAGGATGTAGTTCCAGATGTTTTTTCACCTGGTCTAATAGTTTTGTCCTCAAAATGAGGTGGATTATTACGTTTGTCCATGAGTGTTGTTTTACATCAATTTCTTATACAGATTCATATTTGTTTTGTAAGCTGCAAGTTGCAGTACATGTACTAGAACAAATGTACATTCTTTTTGTTTTATTTTCCATTTCCAATGCGTTGTGCAAATAAAATGTTTTCTTCCGAACCCTCCATTAATATTAGTAGTGGTCTAATACTTTTGTCCGGGGGGGGGGGGAGTTGTGGAGCTGTAAAGCTTACATTGCAAGAGTGGTTAAAATGATACTTTTCTTTTTTAATGTGCCGTCTCCTGTCGAAGGTTGGCGGCCAATTGATACTGGCGAACTAGGAATAATAATGCGGTGGTTTTCCGTTGCGTCCGGATGATCAGTAAGGGACAAATACAACATCCATGACACAGCGGGATTCGAACCCGCAACCCGAGGATCTCGAGAACCACTGAAGCCTGCGCCCCAGCGCTCTGGCCACCGGGGCCAGCAAAATGATTCTAGCTTTAAAAATTTCTAATGATTTTACGCTATTAATAACATAATATTTTTATTTAAAAATAATAAAAAACTATTTTCGTATGAATTACAGACCACTCAATTAAACAGGTTGCGATTTTTCGCACGAAACTCCAAAAAATAAGAAAACGAAATATTTTAAGTGTCAATTTCATATTTGCTCATAATTATTTTTTGTTTTCGTCAAACACGTTGCGCTGTGCACACGAAAAATGGATTTTTTCAGTCGATTCAAAAGTTAGTTATCAACAATTTACAATAGTAGGTAATCCTTTTTTTATTGTGCTGTCGAAATGCATTGTACGTTCAAGTTGTTCTTAGGCGTCCATTATGAATCGGCCCAAAACACGAAACGAGCTGATGCGCAGATAAATGCCCACTAGTTTCGTCATAAGAAAATTGCATCCGAAATTCCCTACGAAATCTCGAAAAATTCAGTTACGAAAATGGATAGAGGAAAACGAAAAATCTATGTTAAACGAAAATTTTTTTAAATGTATTTATTTTTCGTTTTCGTATTTTTTTGATTTTCATACGAAGAAATTCCAAACTGTCTAAACATTAAAAAAGAAAATACTTGCATATTTTATCGTTTTCTTGGCGTTAAAAATTGGGTTGAAATTGTTTGTTCTCATCTGATATTTATGACTGAGAATTATGGAGTAGCGACAGTTTGCAAATTTTTCGTATGAAAATCAAAAAAATACGAAAACGAAAAATGAAAAAGAATTAAAAATTCTAAGCATCTGCAAATTAGATTAGAAAATCGAAAACAAATACTTGTATAAAAATGCTACGCGTAAAATTACAAGTAACCTGACTTTCCACGAAATAGAAACGCTGAGGTTTACTTACGGACAGTGCCTAATACAATTTCCACCAAAACCAATGCAATATTTCAAAAAAGGTTATCTGCTGATCCACGTCTTATTTACTACCTTTTTACTCTAACACTTCGAAAAATTTAAATCCTTTTTGAGGGACACACTGTTTGCTGATTTTCATGTATCCGTTCTTTGTTTGTTAAACAGCAAATAAATAACTAATCTATCGATTGTGTTATACTTCCTATTCCAGAAATATGTTATACACAGCATATGCAAGCGAGTAAATTCAAAGTAAATTAAACGGAAAGAAAACGACAATAAGCACCTAAATATTTACAGTGATTCCGTAAAAATTCTTCTTTAATGCAATTATTCTACACTTAAGTGCATACATGAAAACTTAATTTACAGAAAAAGGAAAATGAATGATAAGTAGCTGCTTCTTTTGATAGATTGATCCTTCAATGGGCTGGATATCCGGGTAAGTTTAAAACGGGAAAGGGGGATGAATATTTCTTTTTATTTCAGTAAAAAATGAAAAGTAAACAAGAGAAAATTATATTATAATTTAGATTATCAAGGTTTATTTTTTTCACATGTTGCCGGATATTACACAAGTGCTCCAAATGCGTCCTAGCATCTTGCAACGCTTTCTACTTTTCTCTGAAAGAGCTGTGAGTCTTTCAAATATTCTGCTTCATACCAGATTCTGAAACGCGTCTTAAATCCAAACCGTATGCCAACGATTAGCTGGAGAATACATAACTAACAGGAGAGCACTAAACCAAGATTCCAAATATAATAATCCGAAGAATATAATCTGGTGATTTGTGAAGCTAAAGTAGATACATCATCGACCTATCCATCTGTGACTGGATCCTTCATTTAGTCACAGCTCATCACACCCATTGTGAAAGGGGACAAAAAAAATAAGCATGCGTAGAATCAAATCAGTGGTGATTCTTAAAGAAAAAAAATCTGCATTTCCTTGCAAGCGTTCAATTCGAGATCCGTGTTGACTAAGAATTTATTGCTTATATTACTGTGTTATCCGTAAATTTTGTCCATTTTCGAAATAACTTATGCAGGATGAGAACTTAAAACAGGCCCGACTAACAGTAAAGCTAGCTTAGGAGCGCAGATTTTAGGTTGCCAACTTGTATAAGATAGGGGCATTTATACAGAAATTTGCAAAAAATACACGCATATGTGTTGAACTTACGAGGTGAGTCTTATCTGTGAAACATTCCTGTCGTCCTCATGAATTGCGATAATCTTTAAAACTGGTACACAAGGCGTAAGGAAAAGTGGAGGGGTTTGCGGTGAAAGTCCCTCAACCTTTTTTCTCCTCCTCCCTCCCCCATTTGCTTCTTCACTTCAATGTATCCGGATGTCAGCTTCTGATTTACGAGAGAATATAAATTCTGTCGGCGTCGAGGCTTCTAAACACACACAATAACCCCACAACGACCCCGAGAAAAAGAGTAAAGGTTCGCAATAAAATTTCAAAAATGAATAAAAATCAACGGGGGAAAAAACCCAAAGACAACCAAAAGGAAAAAAAAAAATCCAACGAATCACATGTCATGGTCTTCTCTCTGCAGCAAGGTGAATCCCAAAATCGTACATCCTAATGACAAGTAAATATTAAATAAACTCGGAGCACTTCAGATGAGCAAAACATCTTACCATATTCATCAAATGAGAAGAAACACGCTTCGAGCTCTACCCTACGTAAATAATGGCGTATTTACATTAAAAAATAAAATAAAAACAAAATGACTATTTTTCCGGTTAACTAATTAAACTTGATAAGTAATTAAAAAAGACACACAAAAGCCAAGGAAAAGGAAAGGCCTTTGTCATAAATTTTCATCACATTTAACACCCATCCAGCCCAACTTCTCTCTCCCTCTTCGCGAACGCGCTAATGAGCCGTAAAATGGTTAGGTAACATACTTAAAGTACACTTTATAAATACACTTCGCCATAAATCACCGCCTATTATTATTTATTCCTAAAAAGCAACCAAGCAGAGTAAGACAAATGTAAAGTTTCACCCAAGATGGACAGAGAAAAAGGAACAAACCGGAGATCAGAGAAAAAAAAAGTTCATGTTTATATTCCCTCGAGTTGTTGCCCTCGTCTACCCGAGGGTCCAACGTTTGTTAAAGTTGGCTTGTTTCATTCGTCTGAAGGGTCATAGTTCACGAGTGATTCGCAGGTGTCCCAACGCACGAGGGCGCATCAGGTGAGGCCACGAGGTGAGATGTATTTCATTTCTGCAGTCTCAACTCCGCCGTGAGGTGGCAACACTATTTTTCTTGTGCGTGTGTGTATTTATCAACCCCCCTGCTCCTCCTGCCATCCTCTTTTCCAAATTCCACCTCCTTTTCCTTTCAATCGTCCCCGATAACCCGCGGTCTTATCTCAACAGTATTGACACCCGAAAATTGGATTGAAATTTATGAGGGGAAAAAAGTTTTCTGCGAATCACAGTGGAAAATTCTTACAGTTAAAAATAAATCTTTCTGTAATGCTTAAAGAGACGATGGAATCTCTCATATCATTCATGTGATATTTGAAAACTGAACAATGCGTGTGGCCGTGCACAGTAGTAGATTGGCGTCGGACGGGCCTTTTCCATCTCATCCAGCTCATTAATTGGAGTTCATACAGCCAAGTCAAAGGCCAATGAAAAAAAAAGCCGAAATCACCCAAATGATCTAGTACGACGCCGATCCAGTGAATAGAGTGCATTATCATTATCCTGTTGGAAAACACCATTAACAAAGTTAGTAGAAAAAAAAAACAACAAAAAAAAAACACCAACACCAAACACGTAGAAGTATGAACGTGATTTGCACGGCAAGGTGGAAGGGGTGGTGGGTGGGTTAAAAGGGTTTCTCTTCTACAATCTGCTTAATGCAAACAACAAACAACGTGAGTTTTGTGAGCAATAAAGTTTTCTCTCGTCATCTTTAATCCAATCTAAATGTTTTGTGCCCAACCAAAATGCAATTATCTTGTAACATGCAATTATGAAAATGAGATGTCCAAGTGGCCTACAAAATATTCCTTGAGTGATACTTGGTTAAGTAATTTGCTCCAAAGAAGCTGACCTACATCGTATGCGACTTGCACCTCAAGTATCCACCATGTTGTAATATTTCATGAAGTGGTTGCTCTTGCCGCACATTACCAAACGTTTCACAGCAATAGAAAAACTATTTCAGGAATCTTGGTACCTACAATCTTGATTATGAATAAAAATTACTTAGAGGAAATTCTAAAATGCCATCCCACTATCCGGAAAATTCGGGAATTTATCTACTAATTATGTGATAAATATACTCAAAAGTTAAGGGATTTACAAGATTGGGCAATTCCGGACCGAGAAATGTCATCAAACTTTGTGCAGAGAGAGAGAGAGAGAGAGTAATCTTTATTAACATAACATATACAGAAAACAAAAATGTGGTAGCATCGCTGCATGCAAACAAAGTGCCACCAACACATCCTTCTGCGAAGATTGTTTACAGTGCACATTTGATGGCCAGTCCATGCTTTGTGGAAAGCGCAGATGATGTTCAATAGGCCGTAAGCATCTAAATGCTACACATGCTGCTCAATGCCATGGCAAACTTATCTGACGAAATTCTCGAAACATTATCAAAAAGCGGAAAGAAAATTTCGCTCTTATACAATATGGCAGGTCTGAGAGATCGAGTGTCGCCAAACATTTTTAGAAACAGGTAGCAGTATAAGTTTAGATATTTTAAGCAATTTAAGTCTATCAATTCAAGAAATCAATTATATAATGAGATTTTTCCCTCTTATACAGGTTTTCCATTCCGTTCCATTTATATTCTTCTAATGAAACATTCCATTCTTCAGCTGGTAATGGGATAATTACCTTACTCGTTGCAGCAAATGTACGACCAACCGATGAGCAGTTGTTGTTCATTAAAAATAAAAATGAAATTGTTGGTCTATGAAATGAAAATTATTTATAAATAAACAAAGATTTGTGTGTATTCGGTGCTCGGTAACAAAAAACATATTATACCTCCAAAAACTAGAGAGTAATATATCGATACTCGTCCTTGATTGTTCATCTACTTGACGCACCTTCATTAGTTTTACCCCTTTTTGCTCCAAACTGAAAGAGAAGAGGTTTCAACTCAAAATCAAGTTTTTGATGGTTTTTCACGCAAAAAGCACACCCTAAAAGGGTTGCCAATGTGTATGCTGCAAAAAGAATTACTAAATTATGGAGGCCCCACAAAGTGGTGAATAGATCCGAAACGGGTGAGCCATTATAATTTAATTTGATGTTAATTAACTCTTTTAATAGATTCTTCTAATGGTGAGTAAAATTTAATTGAAAGAAAATGAAGACTGAAGAATCTTAATTTTTTTCCATTTCCAGCATATACTGATGAGCACATTCTCGTTTTAAGAAAATTGTATGTTTTATTGCGTATGGAGCAACAATTAAGTGATTGCGCCGATTTTTAATTTTTTTCCGACAAGTAATGAAACGCGTGCAGATATTCTATGGGTTAGAAAAATAAAATATTACATAATGCTTAAAAAAATTACATGTGTAGATAATTTTGTTCTACCGCTTATATCGCATGCTGCTTTAGATCATTATGTGGATAGTGACAGTACGCACACCCAATGTTGTTGTTCATTGAAAATAAAAACGAAATTGTTTGTTTATGAAATGAAAATTATTTTATTTATAAATTACTCCACTTGAGAAATAAATAAACAAAAACTTGGATATAAAAACTTGTGAACAAAAAAATTCATTATTTTCTACTAAGCGAAATTTGATAAGGAATTGTAGGTTTTAAAACTCGGTTTATACCTTACACAAATTACGAACACATCAGATCTGAATACGTCACAAATATAGTAAACTCAAAGACAATTTTTTATAACATATACTCCATAACTTATAGAGAATAAGCCATGTCGATTGCCTTCTCCAGTGAACTGGTTTATAAATATTTTTAAAATGGATGGCAAATTGATTCACGTTAATAATCATGAACAACGCAAGCTTTCCTAATTTGACTTTAAGCCTTTGTTGTAGGAAACCATTTACGATCTCAGAATTAAAGAAATCGCAACAATGCGTAAAACCTTATCTATAAGTAGAAACACCATTTCACCAAACCATCATCCTATTCCTTTAAATTCTACCTACTTCTCTGTTTCTCTTGTTTCACAGATCCTCCCCCTTCATCGTCATCTTTCTTTCCTCCTGTTTATCCCGCGTTCTACAAACCTGGTTTCCCCAACTTTTATTTCGCATACTTTCACCCTCACCTCTCAAAACAAACCTATTCCTTCAACACTTCTTCAACTCTTTCCTCCTTCATTTCTAAAATAAAACTTCCTTCATAATCGCGACCGCCGCCTCCAAACTTATTAAACCCCAGCAACCCACATTCTTCATCTATACACACAAACACCTCAACCAACATCCTCCTTCGTTTTTGTTCCTTCTCCCAAGATTTAATGAATGAACAATGGTCGTGATGAAACGGACGCTGGCGGCGCACCCGCCTACGCAACTGTCACTGGACGCGCGTCGGAAATTTCGCCAGGCGAGAGGAAGGAATTCCCATCACTCTTTGCGGTCACGTGTCACAGGTAAAAGAAAAAAAAACAAGGAGAGGAGGCAGACAAGAGCTGTTTCGTTCCATTCACTTGCAAACAGACTCCCCCTCCATTCTTCTTCTTCTGCACACTATGGTAATGTTCTCGATGCATAATGCACGAGATCAGGTAATAAATTCTAGAGCGGCGATTGGCCCGACTGGGTCTGTCTGCTCGTGGCCCTCCCTCTCCCAAATGGTCGTTCGACCCCATCTAGACCAACCGAAAGAAAGAAAAATGAAGGAAAAGAAGAAAGGCAAAGGGAGGAGGTGGAGAGAGAGAGAGGAAAAAAATACCATCGAGCCGGGCCACCCAGGTTCAAAAACTAAAATGTTCAGCGCTTGAAGAATTGATGGTAACCTTTGATTATCTACCTAATTGCCTTTGTAATAAATGGAATATTCAATCCACTTACTTCACATTACCTCCAAAATATTCTTTAAACAGATAGGTCTCCCCACCCTCGCTAATAAATTATATTTAATTAACGCACAGAAAGAGAAGACCGTTGCGGATCCACGTGCGTTCGGAATCACTTCGGTGTCTAATAACAATTAGGAGCACAGTCATTAAAAATATAGTGTAGTCATCCTGAAGAAGGAATACGCTTTGAATACTCGAATTAGAATCAGCCGATCTTTCCCCTTCTACAGCATGCTCAAATGATAAGATGAAAAATTGAAAAAGACTTTCATACTTTTAACTACACAAGGACAAATAACGAATCTCGTTCTGCGATGGCCCTCTAGTGCTAAAATCTCGCCTCTATCGAGATACCAAGAGTTTTATATTCAAAGTTTCTCTATATTCAAACTAGAATGTTCACAAATCAAAAGCCTCCCCGACATATTTTCAATTCGCATTTAGCGAAGATTAGTTTCGGCAGTTCATTATTCTAGATTCTCCTCCATAGACGTCCAGTCTATTACTGTCCTTCAGCGAAATGAACATTTGATGACAAAGTAATAAAGAAAATACTAGAAAAAAATGCTCCAGCACTTGATAAACATTTTAAGAGTGGAAAATGAAAGGAAAAATTCCGCGACCTGGAGTCGAACCTGGGGCCACACGCATCGATTATTTTGCATACAGGGTGTCCCCAAATTCCAGTCTCAGAAAACGTTGCAGACTGAGAATACACAGATAAGTATAATGTAGCGATATTATAGCATTCGTTTCAAATTGATGCCCCTTTTGAGCCTTGTTTCGCTTGCATTATGTACTTTCCACCCATTGCCTCCATTTCATCTGTTAACACACAATACTTCATTTGTTCAGTTATTCCACGTTCCTACCCGAAACAAAGGCTATAATATAGCTTTTTTATACTTATTCAACTAAGTGTAATTTACATTTGCTACATTTGAATGTCCCCTACGAGACACCCTATAATGTTGTAATGGCCTGGAACTACACCCATTCATATATCGCATGATTCCTTGATGCTGTTGTAATTTTCACAAACAGTAGTGTACTGGCCAAGGAAAAAATGTATGGCTATTGACAAGAAACCTACCAAAAGCAGATAAGTATATTCAGATGCCCCTTGTCTATTTATCCATGCCAGTCTCCAAATCATTATACAATGGCGTTACAAAAAAAAACCAACAAAATCTGAACACCCTCGTAATCGATACAGTCAGCTCTCGTTTTAATGACGTCTCCAAAACTTGATATCTCTACATTCATCCAATATTGCTGTTAAGTTTAAAAAATGTAGGTAATAACGAAACGGTCCGTTTTTATTTTTTATTTTTTAGAACTATAGCAGAAAAATGCTTTCCTTGTATATGCAATAACTAGGAAAAATAATTTAATCTCTTTTTTAACATTTATCATCAGGAACAACATCTTAACAGTTTTTATCCACTTTAGAGAAAGCAATTGGCAGCATCGATTACTAAGAAATAAGCCATTTCGTCGACTGGCTTCATTTTCTACGGATAAAAAAATCTCTGTAGTTTTCATTACATTAAACACACTTTGTTTAAGCGATAAAAAGCCAATGTATAAACCGTATGTCCTATTCAACTATATATTTTCTGTCGTATAAACCATTTAAATTCCACCCTTCTCATTTATGAAGAAAGGTATAAATTTCAAATTAGCCAGATACACATCCCCTAAAGAAATTATTCATTTTGTTATGACAAAGAAATCACTTAAGTCTACCCACATGATTTCATTCAAAACGTATCATCAAGAGGTTGTTCCACATGCGCAGACATCATATTATGCCCCCTACTCTTTCTCTGGATCACCTTTTCTTTGTCATCCTAATAACAACCAGATAAGATCTCTTCAGCTGACTTTATTAGCCAGACAATGATTAAGTCGTAATTGTTCTGAATCAAACCCCAAATAAATAAAAGCCAACGACGAGGGCCATCCCCTCGGCGCCGAAACCCAATATGTATACACGACGACACGACTTAAATAAATGTCGCGAGACAACGCCATTAAAGAAACGTTGCACGAATCTGTTATCTTGCAACAAAAAAGTCACCTTCACCCCCAGTGAAATAAATTAGCGTAGCTTTGCAGACATCATTTGCTTTTATTTCGCTTCCCAATTACATATATATACAAACCGACTTAGAAGTCTACGACTTAATCGCAAAGACAATAGACAACCGATGGCGGGACAAAACTTCATGTACAATTTGTAGGCAATTCAGCAACGTAATCACTCAATTTGTATCTTTCAACTGCTCGTATCGATGGCTGTAGTGTATATCAATAGCGGATAATAAAAGTCTCTTAAGTTATTTATTAACAAATTCTCATGACAGGCATTAACATTTAAACACTCTTCGACAGTGGTAATGGCTTTCTCAATTAGCTTTTGGCCAAGACACAACAGGCAATCTCCAAGACTTGCTGTTCCGTATCCGCGATAGCCCGGTTGGCAGAGGCAACGAGCGTGATACTCATGGTCTCTGGTTCGAGTCCAGGTCGCGGAATATTTCCTTCCATTTTTTTCTCATTAATATTTATTTATTTATTTATTTAATGGAATCCAATGCATCCATCCAGGATCTGTATGGCCAGAGGCCGACGAGATGGATCCTTGGATGAAATGGATTGTTGACTGCTGTATGATGGTCGCAGCAGGTGAAGATCGTGTGTCACTAATGGGCGCCCATCCAGTAACTAGCTGTGCCTGATATTTCTTAACTTCACAGAATTGGTGTGTTCAGTGAAAGCTCACCAGGCCACGGGCTCCCCAAAAATGATTGAAGCATTAACTCCAGTTTTCATTTATTAATTTCTTTATTTAGTCAAACCTCTGAATAATGGATACCTCGGGAAAAATTTTTGTGTCCATTATTGGGAGGTCTCCACTACTGGGAGGTGTGGACTTGCTGGCACTTAAATATTCTTGTTCAGCCTGTTAATTAAATCAACTTTCTCAGAAAAAGTTAAAAATTTCGTTTTCGTTGATTTTGGGCTACAGGTATCCATCATAAATGTTCATTGTCCTGCTGCTGTTGCTATTGTATTCCTGGAAGAACAGGGCAATCAACATTTTGAAAGTTAAACAAAAGAGAGAATTCCAAAATTATTTCAATTTTAATAATGATACATGCACTTTTAATTTACTGTAGTAGGAATCCTTGTCTGTCTGTTTGTACAATTTGATGTTTATTAGGGTCCTATAGGCACTATAAGGTAAATAAACTTTTTAAAGCTAAGAGCATATTAACCTACTGTCTTATCAAAGCTTTCAATAAAAGAATATCAACAATATTACCTCCACTATTGTGAATTCAAATGAACGCTGTAATCTTTACTGGAATACCGTAAATGAATCAGCATTCCTGTACGAACAGGTCAATCAAACGTTTTAAAAGAAAAATCAGAGATGAAGGATATATTAAACCAATAAAGCTAAGACGATATTAATTAACATTTCTTTGGAAAGGGCTAATGTATTTACAATATATGGAAAAACTAATGTACAAGGTCCTTTATAATTAAAGTTCCATTTTGACATGGCCATAAAAAAACTACTGCACCAAAAGCTATAATACTTGGTAATATTATACAAGAGGGCATGGGAAGTTCATACCCACTAAAAAAAATTAGTTCAAAAGGTCACCACCAGCATGGAACGGCGCTCTATGCAATATTCGTATACGAAATTAGACACGAAGACACAGGTTAACAATGTGGTTTATGCACATGCGCTTTACAAGTCATTTGGTTTTCAGAAATAAGAAAGGGAGCCTCGTTGTCAGTACGCCTCATTTGTTACTAGTCGACGATGCCTGTTACCATGCAAGACCATGCGTTTCTGGTTAAATGTTATTATGAATGCAATAGCAATGTACAGCAGGCTTTGCAACATTATCGTACCGTTCGACGAATACATGTACGTCGGGGGCCAATGACACCGCAGAGTTTGAAGAAGATAATGACAAAGTTTGAAGCCACAGGTTTGTTATCGGTAGCACCTGGCCGAGGAAGGAAACTCGTCTCTGAGGCAACCGTGGAGGCTGTTTCAGTAGCCGTAGAGGAAGCAAAAATGGAAACCTCACAAGGGGCGTGCAGCATAAGTGCTGTTGCACGTCGAATGGACTTACCACTAAGTACGGTGTACAAGATCGTACGTAAAGTGCTGCGGTACTACCCATACAAAATCCACCTTGTCCAACAACTCGAACCTAACGATCTTCCTCGTAGAGAAACCTTCGCATTGGAATTCCTTGCGCGGATGGAGGTGGACGAGCATTGGCCATGGAACATTTTGTGGACGGACGAGGCCTATTTTTACCTGAATGGGGATGTCAACACCCATAACTGCAGGATTTGGGTCACCAATCCCCCTCATGTTCTCAACCAAATTCCATTGCATTCTCCTAAAGTTACCGTGTGGTGTGGTATGACAGCAAATGTCATAATTGGACCGTATTTTTTTGAAGAGCAGTCGAGAGATGGACTCGTGACATACACTGTGACTGCTGCTTGCATGGCGTCGATGCTAAGAAGTTTTGTGACTTCAGCAATGTGGCATTTTAGACAACGATTTTTATGCAGGATGGGGCTCCACCTCATATTGGTACATGTGTCAAACAGTTACTTCAGCAACATTTCACAGATGAACGGATTATAGGCCGAAACTTCCCCCTTTCATGGCCCCGGTCGCCAGATATCAACCCCTGTGACTTCTGGCTCTGGGGTTACCTCAAAGCCACTGTTTATGGTGATACGTCAGGAATTTAGTGGAAATGAAAGATGCAATACGCCGACAGGTCGCAACATTCCTCCTGATATGCTACGAGCTACAGTTGAGAACGCAGTAATCCGGTGTAACATGCTTTCAGTAAATGGTGGAGGCCACATTCAATATGGAACTAATTTTAGTAACGATTAAAGACTTGTTAACCTGTGTCTTCGTGTCTAATTTCGTATACGAGTATTGTATAGAGCGCCATTCCATCCTGGTGGTGACCTTTTGAACTAATTTTTTTTTGGTGGGTATGAACTTCCCATGCCCTCTTGTATAATATTACAAAGTATTATAGATTTTGGTCCAGTAGTTTTTTTTTATGGCCATGTCAAAATGGAAGTTTAATTAAAAAGACCTTGTATTTGTCCATTGTGAGAGGCCTTGCTACTGTGGAATGACTCTGAAAATACCTATTTATGTCCATTGTTACGAGTATCCATTATTCAGAGAATATTAAACAATTTTGTAAGTAGGATTTTTTTTGGATACAAAATTTCTGTCCACTGTTTACAGGAGTCCATTATTGAGAATGTCCATTATAGGGGGTTTGACTCTATCTGTGCTTGATGCTAATATTTTGTTATACTCAAACCGGACGAAATTAATGTAAAACAAAAATTATCCTATGGTGCCCTTCCTGAACAGTTCTTGATCCCGCAATTGGACGTAGAACTACATGTTCTTTAAAGATGGTGAATCACTACTGAGTCCGCCGTTACATGAATGAACGTCTGCCTCACCGATCAATTGGCGGAAGTAATGCCAACGACTCGCATTTCGCAAATGGCACTGTTGTCACCTGCCTTTACTCACTGTAAATTTATATTTGCGTTGTTTATGTTCCACCTATGCCACAAACTGTGTCCGAATTAAAATGGCGAATTTCTTCTGCCACTGAAACCATTAATGTTTATGTGCTGGTTTCTGAATGGTATTAATAACTACTATCACCAGGCAATTACCGTTTGCTAAAGGGCTCTCACATTGAATCCCTTTTATGATGTAGGTAAACTTGAAAGTAGTTCATTGATACTAATGTGTTATTCATTAATTAATAGTCTTTGTACTGACTGGTTTCATTCATTTAGAATTACCCTGTGTAACGGTCAAATGTCAAACTAGAACAATTCTAAATAAGATCGAGAATTGTCCAAATGAGGTTTTCGGGCAAGTCAAAAAGAAAGATATCTTAACTGATAATGAGCATATTTATTATATATTTTTTTGTATTATAATAGAGTTTAATTTATTTAGTCTTCAAATCTAAAGGTTTGTTAAGTATAAGGAGAAACATATGTAAATTTTACCGACAGCATCATTACTTTCAGTTACAAAAAAAATTCTATCCTTATAAGGTAAAAAAAATAATTGGACCGAAATTTTGTTTCAAATGCAGAATAATTTTTTATTTCTATAAGAAACTAACTATTTGCAACAAGATAAAAATAGAGAATTACATTTTTAGTACCGAGGATTATTTTATTTTTTCATATTTAGTATTGAGTTTGATTGTGAACAGTGTTGCTAAGAAGCAGAAAACAGATTTGTCCGCTTACAGTTATTTCCCGTACAGATATTCCCAGGGTCACTTCCAATCTGCCAGGGCATTTTTAAATATATCATATATGAATATATGCATTACTAAAAAGACTAAACGCGTATAAGCGTATGTTTGCAACTTTAAACTGCAACTATATGCTTACAGAGATGTTATCTATGTTCTCTATTGGTTGAAAGCCAAAGCTTGTTTACAATTTATTTAGAATTTTGTCGATTCGTGCATTTCAATGGAACATTATGTACATTTTCCTAGTGGAAAAGAGCTATAAAAACGTAGGAAACGAGCCGAAAATGCCAAAAGGATGCCACTCTGAATGCCATTTCGGTCATTAAAACATGTGAATTCTTCTTCTGCAACTTCATGCGTGTTAAATACTATTTCTTACGCAGAACAACCACGCGAAAGAAGATTATTCAGAAGAAACAAAAACATCAGAGAAAATGCAAAAGAAAGATGATAAATAGGAACTACAACTTTATTGCCAGGAAAAGCATGATTTGTAGTATAAATTTCTAATAAAAGCAAAAGAAGCTTTTTAAAAGTGAAATAAATCTTATTTTCGTAATGTAGATTTTCAATATAGGCAATCTTAAAATATAAGCTATATGGTAATAGCCAACAGGTAAATACATTTTACCCAATTACATCTACGCTCTCATGAATATTTAAGTTTACTCGAGAACTGTTTTATATCAAAATTTTGTTTCCCATTTAGCTTATGGACAAATAACATCGAAACCATTTCGCTTAAAACTGCTACAATCACGGGTTCAATCTCGATGAAACCCTACCTAAGGATGATTTTGGTTTATTCGAAGAACATTGTTCATGACACCTGGTTGAAAGTCTACGAGCATCTGTTTTTAGCTACACCGAAAAATCTAACTAAAGAAGTTTCGGATTATTCCATGAAGAATATATAAAAGTACTTATGTCAGGGTTATCAATTTGCTGAAAGTGAAAGTCGAAAAGTATAAATTAGAGTTTAGTTACTAAAGGTTATTGCCATGAACTATCTTGATAACAATGTCGTGTAATAAAAAAAGCAATTAGAAAGAATAGTAGGGCAAGAAAATTTGGGAGTAAATTTTCAACTTGCTCAAAGATTAACATCAGAAAGAAAGCATGTTGGAAATAAAATACAAATATAAAATAGGCGAAAAGAGCAATAATTAAAATTAAACGCATCGTCTAATTATTGGCCATGAAAACAGATGGTAACCTGTTTAAACATTATAATGCTCAAAAAAATTAACCGAACCTTTGAAATTATAGATATTACCAAACATCGGAGGGAAATTTATTTATTAGATTTGATTTGAAGAGGAGATATTTGAGCCAGTTTAGGCGAAAACCAAACCTCCAAAATTATAGGTAATAAACGGAGGGCGAAAAAGCCAAATAAAAATTGAGCCTCCCAACGGGTGGAAGATATAGAATCGCCGGAAGACAGGAGGAGTCAGGAGCAAACAAAATTACTTATTACACCAATTTACATAACACCATTTTCTTTTTTCTTCTTCTTTGAATCAGTTGTCGATAGCAAAGAGACATTAAAATATTTTTAATGACAAGAGATTATAGTGACGAGGTCTTTTCAGCGGTCTGCTTAAATGTCATTTCGATTTAAGAACACCAGCGAAGGATGTGCTATAGAAAGATAGAAACAAGAATTTATAGTGACACTGCGAATTTAACTCAACAGAATTTAAATAACCATTAATTTTAACGAAAAATAATAACCTTCTTGAAAGATAAAATCTTATAATAAACCTTTTAAAAAAATTATTAAAACACCAGCAAAAAGTGGGTACCTTTGTTTTTCAATGTTACATTTTAAACGAATAGAGAAAACTCTTTGATATACGCAACTTCAAATGAACCATTTAATGGAAACGGAATCTACAAGTCAAATTATGGTAAATTTTACATTGGAAAAACAGAATTTCAAAACTCCAGATACCACAAATTGAAGAAACACTGGAAATCTTAAAAAAAAAATACCAAAGATCTTACAAAATGCACCATATTTGAAAATTTAGAAATCTACAAATGGCACTGGTTGACAAAGTACTCTATTTTCAAAATATTTTGAAGCTGAATTGAAGTAATTTTTTGAAAAAACAAAAATATTATTTAATGTTACATAATCAAAGAAAAATTAAATTTAGGGAATTTTAGAAGTCTTACAATTCAGAATATTTAAAAAATATTCTAAATGTCCACAAATATCTTTTTTAACATTATATTTTAAATATTTTTTAATAAACACGTCAATTAACAATCTCATGAAAGGCAAACAATGAAAAAATTCAATATTAAAAAAATATTAAAAAATTATTTTAATGATAATTGGAGTTGAAGTTATATAATGAAGTTTATGGAGGACTTACAGTACATAACACAAGATTTCCCGACCGGTTTCGCCGTTTATTCCAGGCTTTATCAAGGGTATATATGAAAGGCTTGCTAGCCCTTAAGGACTGTAAGGCCTCCATAAACTTCATTAAGAAGAAAGTATAATGAACCATATTTTTTTATAGTGAAGTTATATAAGCCGGCCTAGTAGCCGAGAGCGTTAAGGCTTGTCGCTGAAGGCATGGAGGTTTGTGCTTGTCCCTTTATTAAGAACCTTAGAGGACAAGGCAAAACTGATCTCCTGCTAGGTTAAATTTCAAATAGATCCAAATAGATCCTGGACACCGAAAGAGATAAATGAGAATAATAAAAGAAAAAAAGATATAATAAATCGTCGTCGAAATGCAATTCATATATTCTTGATGATTTAGAAATTGCGAAACACTTTCGAGGAAGCACAAGCTGCCATTTCAAGAGTCTTTCTTCATTGGAAGAAACTAGTAAAAGACCCCTTTTATCTTTACTATAATCATGGTCAGACTTAACTACAAAACCTGAAGAGCATTTTCAGAAAATACTTGAAAGCATTTAGTAAGAGTAGAAGAAATTAATCCCCCCGAGGACGGCATAGGAAAGTAGTGGAATAACTGAGTTCATCTATATTTTACCCCTTTTATCTGCACTTTTTAACCCTCGTTTTTCTATAAAAAATTTATTTTCTCAAATCTGGTATTTAAAAAATGTAAACGAGCTCTATCTTGTATTGTTTCTCATCATTTCCGATCGAATGACATATCACGTGCCGTATGGTGCCATTTGAAAACATTAAAATTTCCAAAGACCACGTGACTGATACCCCCACAACTACGACCCCCAACGGAACAATTTGGCCCAAGCTTGCCTCGAGGAATCTGCAACCCAAATTTCACTACTTTACCATACAGATCAGATGGCCCCCCTCTAATTCCCACCCCCGTAACTCCGATCCCATTGGGCCAATAATTAACTACATTCCGAATTTCAACCTTCTACGTCAAAAAATGCAAAATTACGATGGGGACAGACGGCATTCTAAAACCAATGAGTAGCTCCAATGTTCTGCTACTTAATAATCAGGAGAAAAATGCACTGACGAAGGTCTCCATTAAAAATAAGCTTAATTCTTGGCGATCAATGGACTACTTATAGACATCGAAGCCTTCTAGTGAGAGCAGTTTTTCCAAATTATGTTTTTAACAATGGATAACAATGGAGTTGACCAACCTCTAATTTCTAATACCCATGACAAAATTAATCTCAGCAAATGGAACTAGCCTATAAAATGACAATTTCAATGTTGAACAAATACCAATAATCATTCTTAAAAAAGAACAACGGCAAACATTTAAATTGTTTAAAAATTTATTAATCTTTAATTATATATAAAATGTCATTGCCAGCTATTCAATAATAAAAAAATATATCCAAAGTAACAAAGAAGGGTAGACCAACAGATAACGTTGAAAGCGGGGGAGGAGTAAAAGGATATTTCTGAATGATTCTATGGAGGTTATAATGTGACTCATAATAACAGACACAGCCTTGTTGAAAAAAAAATAACCAAGACAGCCTCTCCCATCCTTGTATTGGTTTTCTCCTCCCTACTCGATACTGTGGTGGAAAGCAGAGAGAGGCAAGAAAAAAAAGGAGAGAGTCCTGCCCAGGACCGCCCTCTTGTGGAGGAAACCCGAACATAAGGGGGGTCAAGGAAGAGAAGAATAAGATGACGACTCCCGAAGACAAACAAGGAAAATAAAAAATAAAAAAAAGCAGACGAATGGAAGGTGGTTCCACCAGAGAGGGAAGTTTCGAACACAACGACTTATAAAAAATGAAATGGAGGGAAACGAGGAAGAAAAGAAATGAATCAGGCCGAATATGATCGATGAGGGAAAACTCTCACTACTGATCCATTTTCTTTTGTATTTGATTTAGCCCTGTAATAAACAAAAACGAGGTATCGAAAGTCAACACCAATTCCAAACAATATCAAATATCAAATAGATTTCCCATTGCATCTTTCCGTACATTATATAATTCAATAACAACGACTTCTTATGCAATCTAAATATGGGTATAATGTGAGATGAAAAAGAGCTTGTGTAAATGAAGAATCACAAATTGCGGTAAGGCACATAATATTCAATATTTTACATTTGACTATTCCTAATGCAAACGAGCCTCTTTCGGAAAAGTCCTTTTCATAATAAGAATAATTATACAAAAATGACATCGACATTATTAACACTGTTTTTAAGAGGTAGGATATGCGCATCAAACAACTCTGCATTGTTCAAACCGAAACATTCAATTGCCGAATTTATAACTACTTAGCTCAATCATATAGAAATATTCATAATAAACACCAATTCTATCACGCAAACGCATCCACCTTTTCTTTTCTGAGAACATCACAAACGTGACCTCGCAATTAATTTAACCTCAATTCAAACATGACTCAATTGAGCACATCATAATCCAAAAACAGCAACCGCGAATCCATAGGTTGGGCCATTTGATAAAGTAATAATGACACAAAAAGCAGTTTTCAAACATGATGTCAAAAATCCATAGCATTCCTGGATCGAGTCATAGCAATAGCGATAAATTGTTCTTAAGCACACACAGAATCTTAATAGCCCCATAAAGATAATTTCCAACAAAACAACTCTGTATACAGCAGACGAAGATTAAGACAATTCTATTACAATTTACATTCCCGATAAAATACGACTAGCTAAAACCCGTCAAATGACATTCGCACAAAAAAAGAATCCTAATGTTACTGTTTGGTAAAGTATAGAATTACCCGAAGATAATCTGCCTGGTGATAGTTGAAATTTGGGAAAAGATAAAATGTGCATGTTCCAAAATTTGTAGTGGACGTGTCCTGCTTCCACTTTAGTGTGACAAATATTAATTCTCAACTTATTTATTAAAGCCTAAAAAGTTCAAAAGATTAGCTTAAATTATAAAAGAAAACTTCTTCCCTGGGACTAATATAAAAATTACCTATCTCTACAGCAATAAAGCTTTTAGTACAAAAAGAAATCCAAAACGTACCCGATGACGGACCCAAAAATAACCGGACTTTTTCTCTGAAAAGTTAATTTATTAAGTTTTTTTAAAAATTTTTTTCAGTCTCTTTCAAAGTACTCTCCATTAGACGCGATGCACTTGTCCAGTCTTCTTTCCCACTGTTTGAAGAACCTCTGGAACACTTAAAATTCGATATCGTCTAGCGCCCGCTGCGAAGCTGTTTTTACAACATCCACATCATCGAAACGCTTCTCTTTTAGATTTCTTTTCATTCTCGGGAATAGAAAAAAGTTACACGAAGCTAGGTCTGATGAATACGGAGGGTGGGAACAATAGTCCATCCCTGAGAGCCTAAATAGCGATTGACAGACAAGGCCGTGTGTGCTGGGGCGTTGTCATGATGGACGATCCTCGTTGATGTTTTGGCGGATTTTTTTCGACGTTTTCGTCGTTTCGAGACGTCCAGAACGAGCAAGATCTTCAACACTCATCTCACCACGTTGAAAGCATCAAAACCACTCAAAAACTTGTGTAAGGCTCATAGCATCCTTCTTAAGTGCGTGTTGAAGCATTTGGTAAGCTTCCGTTGCCGATTTTTCAAGCAGGAACAAAATTTCAAACACACTCTTTGTTCCTTTAAATCTGCCATAACGATTTCGCAAGCGGCAAACGAGAACATTAGAGAACAACAACACTACGATCAAACATTAACCTCCTACGCAGACGCCGATTGGCCAACTGATTTGGGAAGGTCTCTACTAGAGCCACCTAGCGGGAGAATTCTCTACTACGCCTAGAAACGGCCGTGCGCTTTCAATCCGGTTACTTTTGGGTCACTTCGTATTTCAATTAAAAGATTTTAAAATTAAAAATAAAGAAAATGGAAATGCTAAATACAATGAACATACAGAAAAATCCCGTTTAACGCACATTTCAAAATAACGTTCAAATGTAAAACCCACAGTGGATATCTTGCTCTTTTAATATTAAAAAAAGTTTTAGTCTAACGTATCTCAAATTAACGTAGAATTCAGATTCACCTTCTAATTTTAACGTTCGCTAGGTAAGCTATCCTTTCAATACAACGATTAAAAGCCTTGGTCCGATTGGTCAACACCAGCAAGTCTCGTTGTTTCAAAGGCGTCGTTTCTTTACCGCATGTTTACAAGAATAATGCCAAGGCATGGATGTCAAGAGAAATTTTCCACGTATGCGCATTAAAATTAGATTAGTATAAGGGTAAAGAAAAGAGAAAAATAATTTCGTTGATAGACAATTGTTCTGCGCATTTCGTTAACGTACGTTTAAGCAACGTTGATTAGATTTTCTTCCACCGAATTGCACATGTACAGTACAACCGTTGGACCAAGTCTTCATAAAAAAAACAACGTAAAATACCATTTCCGGAAACGTTTATTGACTAATGAATGGCTGCAAATTACAGAAACAATAAACATTAAAGACCCAAATGCTTCCACGTGCTTGGAATTGTGTCCAATCAACAGTGTTTGTGAAATATATTACGGCTGTATAATATAATGCAAACTTTTATATTTATTATATTATAAAAGTCAAACTAAAATTTTCGTTTAACATTCTTTCCATTTTTCTCTTCATTGTAACGCATGCACACATAAGAGTTAAACTTAAAATTCAACTGTTTAACACAAACAAAAATCTGAATTTGCGTGTATGTTAGATTTGCAATTATAGCAGTTAAATTAATTTAACTCAGTTTATTCGTGAAATTATATAACAGTGCATTGTCATCTTTGTATGTCATCGCATCGTCGAAAAACGCGTCAAATATGAATAATGAAAATTCGAGAGTTTAAAAAAAATTGCAATCACCTGTAGCCACCAAAACTAATCTAGACTATTAATTCAAGATGTTTAGAATAATACAAAACTTTTTGTCTATCTAACACTAAATAGATTGATGCTAAGCCAATGAAATGAATTAGAAGTTATTTAGTCATTAATAGATATCATTAACAATTAGAGCAGGCAGTGAGGATTAACTGTGAGGGAAATCGCTTATTTAGCAATTAGGCAAGAATACAGTTGAAATGTTAGAACATTTTAAAACCCCTGATCTACCAAAGCATTCTGCACGAAAATAGTCGGGTTTCAAGTTGTCGCCAGACCACTGCTACCAATGTTGTTGAAAAAAAAATACCAACTGTCCAGCGGTCCTACCCCCAAGTGAGACGCTATATTCACTTGGCTTCATTATTTCCTTTGTTGCCTGTCACTTGTTCGAAGAGGACAAGAAAAACATTACGAGGGATCTCGACGAAAGAATGAAAAGAGGGAGAGAGTGAGTGAGCTCCATTTCCATTCCATTATGCGAGTGGAAGGGGTGAAACAAGTCGAAGGTTGCACGAAAAGAGAAGAGAGAGAGAAGAGAGAAACTTCCCTGATGACAAGCAAAAGAAAAAAAATAATGAAAGAAAAGGAGGGCGCCAAACAAGCAAAAGCGGTCCAATTCTCTCGCGCTCTTCTCTTCGTTCTTTACATCATTCCATTTCCTAATGACAGAAGAACAATATGGCCCAATAGAATTAGGACGAGAAAAGCGAGGGAGAGAAGCGGAATTTCGAACGTTGCCACTTTATTAAAATCCAAACACTTGTCGCTGCGGGGGAGGAGAACCGAAACGAGATATTTTGTCACCGGTCCAAGAGTGAGTGTTTTATATGCGCACACGTGACAGAGAACAATGGTTCCTGACAAATCCACTCCCGAATGAAAACGAGAAAAAGGAGGTGGTGGTTCAAAATGAGGGCGGGAGACCAGATTGGGTGGGTGCGACAACGACAGGCACAAACAGACAAGCAACCCTTTCCTGCCTGCCAGACAAACGTCTTAAGCAAGTCGTAAAGATATAAAAGACGAAAAGGACGACGAAACAATTAAGTTCAGATGAAACCCTCCACCCTCTGTTACAGAAATAACAATAAAATCCACATGCAGTTCACTTTGCACACGTAACTCAATTCCTAAGGAACAAATAGAATGACTATATGAACTAATCCTTTCATAGAAAATTTTCTCAGAGCTAACTATTATTATTGAACGTGATTTCAATTTAAGTTTTCAGAAGCGTCTTCCTTTAATGTACATTTATACGATCAGATGGAGAATAAAAGGAATGGTTAATCAGAGTTCTAGACGGAAGAGCAATCTATATAATCTTATCAAATACAAGCAACGACCTATTGCAACATTTACATAAAACCGCTTCTGACTGCTTTAAAGGACAGTAGTGTCTTCATCTGTTTCCAACTGGTATTTCCAAACGGTCTCCGTTGTCGAAAATCTGCAGTAATCTCTCTACATATGCACTGCCAATGGGGAACACTGTAGATTATTCCTCACAGAAGACACCAACCAGATGGTGTGATTGTACTATGCCCCCTCAGGTAGCCATTTTTAATGTTAACTATTCGGAAAACGACGGATTTAATTGAATTTTTGTAATTATGAGGAAGGAAAATTCGGTTTTTAAAGATTAATAGAAATTCTATACCAAATAGAAAAAAATAAATAACTTTTATATGTGCCAGATGGATTTGCTTCGGAAAATTCACATAAGAAAACTGCTCTTTTTTGATCATCATTTTGCTCAGTTACATAATTTAAAATTCCATACGAATGTTTAGCCTGTCACTTTTTATTTTTAGAAAGCAATGACTATAACAAACATTAAATTTGTACTTCTGTCATATATTTTATTATAAATTTATTTTAGAAATTCAGTTCAATTAGTTTTGTTTAAAAAAGAACGAAATTTGGGCAGAATACTGTATGTTAATTTTTTACTCTGGTGAAGTTCTCCAGGGCTTTAAATGATAACTGATAGAACACTAGCGCCACGGACAAAACTGATACTACGCGATGTTCACCATTAAGCGCTATTGAAGAGCAATCCTGTTTTTTTAAATTAAAGGAACCAAATACTACAAACATTAAATAAAAAATAAAATCATACTATTCTGGTGTAATTATTAGTGATGAGTTACCTGCTTATGGATTCACGCTCATTTTTAGCATAAATTCGTAAAAATTAGCATATTTTATGCGATGGTTTGTCTAGATATCCGTCCGTCCATAATCTTACAGTTAAGTTTGAAATGAAAAACCACAAGTGAACATAACAGTCTCGTTTTCTCAGACTAAAGAACCTTACAATTTTTTATACTACTACCATCCTAAGTATCATTTTAGATATTCTAAGGTTCTAAGGTTTACTGAAGTTTAAACATGTTAAGATAAAAAACGGAAGAAAACATTTCGCGATCTGGACGCGAACCAGGGACTAGAAGTATCAAAGCTCGTCGCCGCTATAGCTATAGTATACCAACAGGGACACTTAGTTATGAGATTTCATCAGCTTTCTTATGGTTTAGAAAGGAGTAGGAGATTTCATCAGCTTTCCTGATCTGCGAGCTGGGAGCTTCCCTCTCAGTGGGCTTCCAACTGTATAAAGAAAGTATAGACCAGTGTTTCCAACCGGGGGGGCCCACGCCCCACCGGGGGGCAATTCAAAATCTATGTTACAGTGTTTGCTCAATAATTTCCTAGTGATTTCTTCCAAAAACTGTCATTCATGTTTCTTCAATGAACATTGAAAAAATTATATTTGGGGGGGGGGGGGGTATATGAATTTTAAAAAGGTTTAGGTGGGGCATAGCACAAAAAAGGTTGGGAAACACTGGTATAGACAATTCACTGTTGCAGGTAGCCATTTTGACTCCTATTTCATATGATTACTTCTTGTTTTGCAGCAAATTCAAACTTCAGAGGCACATTCCCCTTAACTTTGTCAAAAAGTAAGTGTTCAATCTGCACGTTTGAATTTACTGCAAAACAAGAAGCAATGAAATAGGAATCAAGATAGCTCCTGCAACAATGAGTGTCCATACTTTCTTTATTTAGTACTTTACTTAGAGGTCCTAAAACTGGAAGGTTCTTGCTCCTTATTAGGAGCTTTAGATAAAAGCTACTTATAAGAATGCACGCTTGGTTCGTCTGCAGGTTTATCCGCCCGGCCGTCCGCAATTTGCACGGTAACTTCAAAGCGAATTAACTTTTTCAAATTCTGTTTTCGACAAAATGATCATCAAAGTCTTAGCTCGGCTGTATCAAATTTTTGCGCTTTTTTTGGACCCCTTCAAGTCGATTGCACGTGCAAGTGATCGTTAAGAATACCAAGATAATGGCTTAAAATAACAAATCGATTCGTCAAGAATGAATACACTTACTTTCTGTTTATCTTTTAAGCATTGTTGACATGGGCACGCGCACATGCTCGCTTTGACCACAGCAAGGGACTTGGAATGATTTATTTAAAATTATCTGACAATGAAGTCTAGTTTGGTAAGAAGAACTAAATGAAAGGAAACGTGTCTCTCTTAATAAATTCGATATGCTGATCATGAATCTGATCGTCTTTCATCTGCAAATTGTGTTATTTTGGAGATAAACGTAGTTGAAGTTGAAAAAAAATCAATGGTTTTAAAAAATTTTTTGGCCATGATTTTACATGCCAATACCAATAAAATTAAGAAAAAATAATTTTAGAATTATCTTTCTCAATATTCTCTCTGTGTTGTATAGATTATGGTGTGTTAAATTAATTCACAATTTATCTATTCGCGCTCACATCATCTAGCGGAGAATAATGAATATATATAACATACATATCTTGCAATAAACATCGAAAATAATAAAGCTTTTACTATTATCGGCATATAAAATCATAGCGCAATAAAATATTTAAAATGAAGTTAAACCCCGATTTTAACGTTTTCAGCGATTTTTGTTTTAAAAAATATGACGTCATATCCACTCTAAAATCAAAAACCGAAGTAAATCCCAAACAGCGGAATTTTTCAGATCTGTTCACAAAACCGTGGTTTCACAAAAGCAATAAGATTTCGGTCACGTTTTCGCGCACTTACTACAAGTCTTTGAAAGCAGTGATCTGTTCAGTTATTTTCGATACACAATTTCTAACAATAAATGTTTTACATTTTTTTTTTCTGAATCTTAACCTGCACCAGTGAGCACCTTGATGAATATTTCAAACCGATTAACCGCCTGAAAAACCTATTAAAACGGTGAAATATGCACAATATTTTTCCTTTCATTGGTTCTCCGTACCAAAATATTGTGCATTGTTCGTAATCAATTTTTATTTATACAAAAATGTTCCAATTAAGTTTTATTAACAAATTTTTCACCATTATAAAGTTTTATTTTATTATATAATGACAGTCAATAAATTTACCAGTTTCTATTCCCCCCCCCCCCCCCCCCAAGTGGATTAAAACTATAGATAACCTTTCAGTCTTTATTTAAAACTTTCAAAAATTATCCACGGCTAATGTCTCAATCAGTATGATATGAAAACATGCCCATGACGGTGAAATATTCATAAGAAAATGACGGTAAGGTAATAAAATAAATACCATTTAACGAGAATTTCTAGCATATTTTAATTAAAAAGTAACACTCAAAAGAAAATGAAAGTCGGCGACCTCTATAAAAATGAAACGATAAAACAATTCAATTTTTAAAGCAATTAGCAAAACAGTCAGTAATTTTTACTAACATTGCTCAACAAAAATTACTATTGAGCAATTTCGTTGAGTAAAAATTTTTTAACGTTTTCCCACATAAAATTAAGGATTATCATAATCATTTAACCAGCACTTGCTTAGAATCATTAATTAAACATCTCCAGCAATTTAAATAGCAGAAGAAATGTGCGGGCCTCTATTAAATTATTCTACGTGACGTTGTCTATAAAAATTATCTTTAAGATAACTTCGTCTCATTACAACAAACTGAGATCATTTCTCATCATTCCTCTGAAAAACGACCATCTCTAAAAAAAACCTGAAGACTTTTCCTTTCAAGAGAAGGAAAAAAAATCTCCATTCCTTATCAATGTAATGTCAAAACATTTTTTAATGACGTCTTTTATTTTGAAATATTAATTTATTATCTAATAAATGAGCCGAACGGCTAAGGGGAGAAAAATTGGCTTTTTTAAAAAAAATGAAAAAAAACCTCCAGAAAATGAAGAAATAAAAAAACAAAACTTGAAACCACCATCATAACAACAACAACAATACAGACAAAGAGGGAAAATAAGGAGCGAAAAAAAAAGGTGAAAAAGTCGAGAGCGACGAGCACTGACAATCAATGGAGTGGCCAAAGGAGCAAGCAAGAGCGGCAGCCATAGACGTAAAGGAATGCGGTAAAT
Source organism: Rhysida immarginata (assembly GCA_023313115.1). NCBI lineage: Eukaryota > Metazoa > Arthropoda > Chilopoda > Scolopendromorpha > Scolopendridae > Rhysida > Rhysida immarginata. The sequence goes on along the minus strand of JAHWFO010038550.1, from coordinate 934,680 downwards.
CTAGATGACCCAGGAAAAAGAGGGAAAGAAGAAGGATGAGGGGGGAAGGGAAAGAGAACAAATGCCGTACAGAGAGCTGAAGTGCGGTTCAAGATGGACTGATAGGTTTGAATAGGATGATGGTCGAACCAGACAGACAGACAGACAGAGCGAGAAAGGACGCACCAAACCAAGGGTGACAATAGAAGAGCGTGCTCCCGCGGCGTGACTCACTATCTTTTCCCTGACTCTCAAGCCAGGTCAGAGGTTATTTCACCTGGACAGCTAAATCGTTTTAAGACCATTGCCAAGGAGGAAAAAAGAAGAGGGAAGCAGGCCACCGGCAGACAACAAGGCCAAAGAGAGAGAGAGAGAGAGAGAGAGAGAGAGAGAGAGAGAAAAGCATATACAGAAGAGACGTCAGGCATTTTGGACACGAGAGAAGGAGGACGAGCCACAATGCGGATTATGTTTTGACACTGGAATGTTATTTTTTTCCTTTACCTTAAGTAAATTTAGAAAAACTATACAAGTTAGGGATCTTTATGTCATTGCAAAGAGCAAACGACTCCAAATTTTGTATACTACTGAGTTTAACAAAAAGAACTAATGTTACACGGGGATGTTCAATTACCTATAATCCATTAGTATACACTTCAACTTTATTTTATAGGCATGACTGCATAATCTGCTGAATAATATAAGATAATACCAGAAAAAATAAGATATCGATAAATAAGAATTAAAAACGAAATAACGCGAAGACTCTCCCATCCCCTTCCAATATAGACAACAGTTTTCAATCAAGTGAAGTTGCCAGTTACTAAAGATAAGGTTCAAATAATTGCGAATTCTAAGTAAAATGATCTCCAATACGTCGAATTCTGGTTTGGTTGCAGGCTATCACATTCCAAATGTGATCAATAGGACAGAGTTCTGGAGATCTGGCTTGATAAGGTTGTGTGTTGCAAGCACAGAGACAATCGCGAACAAGCGTAACGTATGTGAACAGGCATTATCTTATTGAAAAGGCCAACGGCTGCAGAATCAATAACAGCACAATAAATCGTAAATATCCTCAACGTACCGTTCTGTGAAAGTGCCAGGAAGGACTACGAAAGGGATCAGACCATCAAAAGAAATAGCACCCCTGACCGTAACTCTCATAAACATCTCTATAATTTTGATTATTTGCATGTGAAGTTACGTTACGATCGATTGTTTTTTTTATCATAGACTATAAAACAAAGGAAAATAAATTGAAGTTCAACGATGAAATAAGAACTACAGGGCAATTCAAAACGGTTTATCCAATTCCAAGCGTTATAACTATCAACCGTGCATTAACTAAACATATACCAAATTAGACAAGTTTTAGAAGGTACTGCATGTTCGTAAATTCCTCAATTACTTCGTTGGAAGAATTTAATGACTAGGTTTCTACAGCTGTTCGTAAGCCGTATTTTTTTTTCTTTTCGGGATACAATAACTATGATATATACAGTTGCCCACAATATGGATGACATTTATGACAACTAATCTGTTTGATGCGAGTGGCATAAAAACAATGGTTTTGGTCTTGCAATTCCAAAGTGAAGGGAATTGGAAGCAATAATCGAAAATCTTTTTTTGAACCTATTAGGAATGACCCTAATTCATGCAAATTTATGGATTTCTGAATGAAACGGAACGTGCATTTAAGAGGGGGAAACATTTGATTCTGAAATTGATTCTTAATTATGTAACATCAATTTGGCGCCTCGTATATACTGCGCCCGAGGACAAATGTACCCACTTGTCCCCCCCCCCCGCTTCGTCACTGCTTAACACTTATGTATAAATGACATGAAAAATATCCGATTTCTCATATCAATTCTTTGTGATTAGATATTCTATTCTAATCATAAAATATTTACACTTTTGGCTAACTATACAAACAAACCAACAAATAAAAAAACAAGCAAACAAGCAAATCTATTGAGTCTCAAAGATTCAAGAGTGAAGTTCATATCGCGAAATTTAAGTGTGATGTTCCAGGGATAAGTGTTTTATATTTTCGTTGGTGAACACGAATCACTTTGCGTGTGTTAAAATCAAAAATACAGTCGCTTGAAATTGGATGAATCATTTTAAAGAAGTCAGTATTCGTTCAGGCTAAGAAAAGAAAGCAAAGGAAAGGAGAGGGCGGGTCAAATCAATTTAGCCGAAATTCAGCCAACCCCTCCTCCTCTTTCCTCTCTCTTCTATTCCCATTCTGTGGTGCAATCGTTTCCCTATAGAACCGTAATCGTATTTGCACAGTTTCACTTCATTAAGCTTTGAAAGGATACAAAAGAGTCTGGGCGAAGAAGAAACGCACATTCAAACACCCCGTGGAAATGACAACTCCACAACACACTACACATGAATAGGTAAAAGAAAAATAATAAACGAAGAGAGAGAAAGAGAGAGAGAGAGAGAAAGAGAGGGAGGGAGGGAAATACTGAAGGTGATTGGGGGAATAGGGAAAAGAAAAGATAAAGCAGAGAAGGGAGGATGTGGAGGACTCCACCACAAGAGTGAACAATGAGAGGAAGGTTCCGTGTGGAAGAGGAGGAAAAAGAGAGGAGGGTTCCAGTTCAGAGGGGTGCCATACCAGTCTGGATGCTCCACTTTACTTTCGGCCCACCCACAGGGACACGGCACAGGGAAGTAGTGATGATGGTGGATGGAAGAGAGTAGAAAAAGGCAATAGAGGGGCAAGGGAGAAGATGGAAGAGAAGGGGGGGGGGGGTTGAGGTGGAGCACAATGTCCACGTGAGCTACAAGTAACGAGCAAGTCGGCGGTTGTTGAGGGTCAAGGGCGCCCATTCACTGGGTCAAAAGCAAAGAGGGCCGGGGAAGATGAAGAAACACAGGTGGGAGGAAAAGGAGGATCACCCTAAATGGAACAGCCAAAAAGGAACGATTTTCACAGTGATGCACACATGCATGCATTGAGGGGGAATAAAAAGATCGCTTTCTAGGATTTTTTTTATCTCTAGCAAAGCTCACCAATAACAATTTACGTCCGGGCTCGGGAAGTCAATTAACCTTCATTAACAACCATTGTTCAGGAAATAAAATCAAAGTAAGTCGAGAAGAAGAAAGCGATCTCGTTTTCTCGTCACTTCACAAAAGGAAAATAAAATTCAAGCGGGGATAAGAAAAATAAATTATCGATCAATCATTCAGATTATTATACACAAAGCCCTTTAACTAACTGACATTAATTAATTTTTTAATTAAACAGAGCGCCTTCAGTTATGAAAAGAATAAACAATTACTTCTATCTATTGCTTTGACTACAAAACGACGCTGCATACACAAACGCTGATAATAAGAGCGAGTCAGCTTATTCAAGTTTCCTTAGCTAAGCCAAGTTCTAGTATTAAATTCATATATAAAGAATATATCATTTATTTACAAGTAAATTCTGATTGGGATTTTAGTGTGATATTTAGCAGATGCCAAATCCTTACTAAAGCGGAACTAAGGATCAATTGAAGTCTGCAAAGATATAGTGAAGAACGCTAACGTCAGTAAACTGGATATTGTTATTAACCAGCCTTCAAGAAAAACTAAGAATTCATAAAAAATTATTACCAAATTAACAAAATTCGTTCAGCCAAAGTTTATTACTGATGGTCTTTAAAAAATTTAAAGAATAATAATTGGATGTTCTATGAGGATTTTTATACACGCCATACCTCAGATGTTTAAATTATTGATGAACAATAGAAAAGAAAATTCCATAGCCTGGGATCGAACCAGGAACCTTCTGCTCACCGTGCAGATGCACCAGCCAATTGCGCCACTGCGGACATGGAAGCATTACGCTATCTACAGGGTTGTGCATAACCTTTTGCTAGGGGTCTGGAAAATAAACAAAACTAAGTGGAATGTTCTGCGGTTGATAATCAAAAAGTACGTTTATTTCTGCTTTTATCACATCAATATTTAGTGTGGCCACCACCTGCTTCTCGAACAGCACGCATCCGTTTCGGGTAGGAGCGGAGGAGTGTCTCAAACAGAGCAGTATCGTACTCCATGTCCTTCAGCACAGATGTCAGGTGTCCCATTAGAAGGTCTCGAGAATACCGATTTTCACCACGTTCTTGAATCATTAAAGATTCCACTGCGTCTTTTAACACGGCTCCAAAATGTTCAGCAACGTTTAGGTCAGGGGATGCACCGGGCCATTCGTTTGATGAGAAGAAATCGATAGCACTTTCTCTTAGGATTTGCTGTGTTGCATTAGCCTTAAAGCAAGGTGCCTTATCGTGCAAAAAACAAACTTCATGCGTGTCGATAGTGTTGTTTGGATCTCGAAGAAACGGAAAAACATCATTTGTTAGCAAATTCCGAAAATAATCACCATTCCATGACTCACCCTGCTCCTTGAATCTCCACATCATTCGCTTGGCGGTGAAACACACGAAGATGCCAATGCAGTCAGGCTTCTTGGACAGCTCTTGATAGTGTTCATCGTCAGAAATATCTGTAATCGATAAGCTCCAGACCCTATCGTTTTGGTAATTCGGACGTCTCATAGTCCACACAAAGAACTCGTCGCTCGGGGCAAGGTGCATGAAGTCGTCTTCCACCCAATCCCGCAGGTAGTCGCAAAACCAGAGCCGGTCTTCGATGTTTAATGCAGTCTTCATCGGCTTCGGAATAACATGGAATGGCTTGATGTTTGCACGCTCACGATGTCTTTGAACTGTTGAACAAGAAATTGTTTTTCCACGCTTGGCTTTAATTTCTTGTACAACGTTGACACAGCTGCGACGTCTTTTGCCACTGTTATTAGCAATGATGTTTTTGCTTTCCTGTGATAATTTCTCGGGCCTACCCTCAGCAAATTCGGCATGGCAGTTATCATAACCTTTCTTCCAATTGTCCGTCACCCATCTATCAGATCGGTTTAACTTGTTCGCAACCCATTTGCGATTAATAAAAGACGCACCTGCTTCCATTGCCTCTCGATATGCATTTGCACGAACTCTATCCATGAAACGCTGCTCTTCACTGTCATTTATTAAACCAGCCATATTTGTTTGATACCAATAGACGCACAATGAACTACTCTCTGCCGAAGCGTCATAAGAGTGTGCTACAACGCTGCGGTTTAAGTCGCAGCCCCCTAGCAAAAGGTTATGCACAACCCCGTACATGCCCTTTGGGCTGGCTGGCGCAATTCCATGTCCGCAGTGGCGCAATTGGCTGGCGCATCTGCACGGTAAGCAGAAGGTTCCTGGTTCGATCCCAGGCTGTGGAATTTTCTTTCCTATTTTTCATCAATAAAAAATTTAAGTTGCCACAATGGAACATTATAGTGAATGTTATAAAAATAGTGTTATTTTATCGGTTAAAATTCCTGCATAATGGTAGTTAGGAGAAAACCCTGCACAGTGCTATACAGTATATTCCTAACTTTGGGCTTTGGACAATGTCTGTCAAGGGATTAGGCTGACGTATCCGATAGATGGAAACTTATCAGCGATCTCGTCTTTGTGGAGAATACAAGCATTATCGCCGCTATCATCGAAAGGAATTTCGCTTTCTTCAACAACTCAGCGCCAAAAAACTTAAGTAATTATAGATATTCTAAGGATGCACGAACATTATTTTTCATAGGGAAAAAATCTGATCATTTGAAAGGTTCAAAATAGGTTTAAAGAGTATCTAAATTTTCAGTAGAACTATCGTTATTGCGCATTGCGGATTACTTTAGCAAACTAGGGTTCTTCTTTCACGTAACAAAGTTTGATGTATTTAAGCTACATTTAGAGAGTCAGACAGAGTGTATTAATTTAAAGGATTAAATTAATTTATACACATCTTAAAATTAATTTATACTCATTCCTGAGGAATATTTAAGGAGATCATTTTTCTTAAAGAAAATAAAGGGTAAACGGAGTCAACAAGCCAAAACTCATACCAATCGTTTTCCCACAGCAATATAAAATATTGATAGTCATTGATAGACTGCACAGAAGTAACATGTAAAAATATACTTAACTAAAAGTATAAAAGACGCTAAAGGTCTACATTGAAGATATTTGCTATTATCATCAGTAAATATCACAATAAATCAAACAATTTCGAGAAATGCCAGTAATAGCGTTACACTGCTGACTATTTGATTGACTGCGAGAAAAATAGCGTTTTTGATTGACTTAATTTGATTTAAATCCATCTAGCGGAATTCATTCGAAGTATTGTAGTTAGATTTTCTTTTCTATTCCTCTTTTACCTTTTCGGTCTCGAGGATGTTAATAGCCATTGGATCTATCTGAAATTTAACCTAATATGAAATCAGCCTGCAGAGGCTTCCAAATTTGTTCGTAAAGGAACGAGCACAAACATCCATAACCTCAGTGGGATTCGAACCGCTGACCAGTTGTAAATGGATTTTCAAAAAGTAAATAAAACTAAATGGCTTGATGAATTGAGTTTTGAAATAACAAAGAACGCATGATTACCGAAGAGCTACTCGATCAATTACGAAAAAAGTTCGTTAAATGGTAAAAACAAAAATGGCTCGAGGACTGATGATCATTTCATAAACTAATTCAAACCTTTGCATTTTATGGATACGAGTACATTTTTTGTAGTTAAAATTGTTGCATAATAAGGGTTGTGATTGACTATTATATAAAAGGCCACAATCAAGAAGAGGAAAACCAGTATAATTTTTTTCTTAACTCAGACTTTGGAGTATCCATCAATTGGAAATACAGCAGCAATCTCATCTTATGGAGCCTGGTTTTACGAGATAATGTCATAAAGCTGGTTGTTAGATCCTGTTTGGTGAAGAAATAGTAGATGTAAAATTACTAATGCTGCAATTACGAATGGGAATAGAAAGTGAAAAGTAAAAAATCGTGTTAGCGTAAGATTATCAACAGCAAATCCCCCTGATACTCATTGTACTAAATAAGGTACTGCAGATAGGAGATTAGTAATTACTGTTGCCCCTCAAAATAATATTTGTCCTCATGGTAATATTTCTATTCTAATGAATATCAACAGCACCCGTGAGCGCTGCTTTACATCTATAAATATCCTACTGAACATGAAGATGTTTTCCTATGAACTCGTAGAATATTTGCATTTCTATCCATCTTTCAGTTGATGACGTGTAAAGACTGGGCACACTCTACTGCTATTTCTACAATCATTACACCAAAGTAGATTATTTTATAAAACTCAAATATCCACTTTCTTATTGTTGCGAGTAGATATATTTATTCCAGCGAGGAATGAATTAACTTGAATAGAACTCTCTGGAATTTATTTCCTGACGATGGAAATCAGCAAGTATTAGAGCAAATGTTTCAGGTAAGCACAGATAAGATTCAACCAGATAAATACCTGTAATGTGCAAAGTAATACTGAGATAACTGGGGCCCAAACGAATTTTTAAAACAATTTTAATCATTTTATTAAAAAAATTCAAACTATTTTCCAAACGTATCTAAACTTTTGGCTAAAACTAAAATTATTTCATAAAAAATTTAAAATATATATATGCAAGCAAAGACTACTTAAAATTACGTAAAAAAATATAGAGAAGAAGAAGAACGAAGGGCCATTTTAATCAAAGGGAGAAAGGGTCTTTGGTTGTTGTTCTTTTCAGGTTGGTCTGGTTTCTGTCGATTCGTTGCATGATTAACACTTAGTATGCACAATCTATATTTACAAATATTATTAATCGAGTTAAAAAAAAAAGAAGAAACGTGCACCTTCGTTCAATGTCCCAGCCTAGTTTTTATTATTCCATAACTTTCTATGGACAATTTCCTTTGACAGATGAAATAAAAGCGGCAACGATCAAGAAAGGGAGGGAGACTTTTTAAACAATATTTCAGGATAACATAAAATTACTTTTCAAACTGATCCATTTTTCCTGATTAAAAAGGGGAAGGAAAAAACATTCCGACTACAAAATGTCTCTGCCCAGCCTTCAGGCGATGATCGGGTCCGAAACATAAATAATTCAATTAGAAAATGAATTTAAAATGAATAATAATTTTGTTAAGTTACTTCTGTCTTAGACATAGCACTGATATGGAATCTTAAATTCATTTGAAGATTAGGTAAGACTTAATTAAGCAATGCCATTCAGTGTATAAAACGTAAGAACATAAAAGGCTCTTGAGGCTAAAACTCCTACCATTTCAAATAACAAGAAGGCAATTTAAAGTAAAAGCGTGTGGAAAGCTACATAATTATCAATTCTTTTAAGAGCTGTTAACATGTAACAGGCAGTATACAGACAGACAAAAGAAAAAAAATTCTCATTAGACATCAGCATGCGGGCCAATGCGTAATATTTATTCTACGGGCAATGAATGTCGAAAGAAATCAAGGGGTTTTCAATCATAATTCATTAGGAGCCCGCATCGGAGTCGTTCTCGCTAAATTAAAAAAGAAATAAGAAAAGAAAAAAGGTGCAGGGTTGTTAAACCACTGGGGGTTTTTCGTTCAGCATTCCCATCCCCTTTCTTGGGTAAGTGAAAAGCTACTCCCTAAACCGCCTCCCGACTTCAAAGGGAAAAGAAATTAGGTGTTAATGTCACTTGCCACGCTTAATACAATTCCACAGTTTCATCAAGATGGTGGTGGTGGTGGAAGTGGTGGGTGATGATTTTTGTTGTTGTTGTCGGTGTTGTTGTTGTTGTGTGGTTGGACGTGTTTTCGAAAGGCGACTGATTTTATCGGCAGTCAGAGTTATAAGGTGCCAGAGGTTGTTTATTAAGCGGACGAAAAGGTTTGCTCTCTCTCCACCGAAGGGGCAAAGAAACTTAATTAACGACGGTCGGACGCCCCCGCCTAGAGCCAACTCGAAATGGATCTAGCGATCAATGACTGCTTTGGAACGATTGAGAAAAACGCAGCGCCGAAGAGAGAGAGAGACCGTCGATAAATTAAGTCAAGCGTTGCTCGTAATTAGACTCTCGAAGGACTCTCTCTCTCTCTTTCTATTGCCTAAAACACCCGCTGCTCTCATTCCTTCGCGAAGGAAACAAAATAAAAAAAGAGAGGGGAGACGGCGATGACATTTAAGCCTTTAGTCTAAATGGACACGTGCAACTCAATAGCCCATTAAGACGCCTCCGCCTTTTCGACCAATGATAGTTTTCCTCGAGTCCCGTCCTACCATCTCCCCTTCCACTCGCTTAAATCGCATAAAGAGAATCTGAAGAGATTTTTATTCCATTATCATGGTCGTCTTTCTTTTTTATTCTTTAATGACTCCTCCAATGAAATTTTATTAGAAAAAGTCCCCATGATTTCCTCGAACGCTAAAGATTTCAACTATCATCTTCCTTTCTCTTCTTGCTTCCTATGTGAGCTAACTAGGAATTAAAAAATATCTGACAAATTATAATCCAACTATGTATGCTAATAAGTGTTGAAAAAAAATTGCATGTTTTCTATACACATTTACTTAAACATGAGCAAATTCTGAATACAACACCTTCAATAAACACAACAGAAACAAATGAAGGTGCATACTGGGGCATTCAAAAAATACTTGAATTATGGTATTGTTTGAAGCATCGGCAAAAGGCTTGTTTTGGAATCTTCCGGAGTTTCGTCGTCGCCTTCCGTGGTTGCGAAATAGTTCTTTTCCAAAGTAGGGAATAGATAAAATTCATTAGGAGAACAGTGGTTGAGTGATGACAAATTTTTTCTAGACGGTGTGTGGCTCGGTGCGTTTTCGTGAAGCAGAAACCATTCTCCTTACCATATCCTTCAAACCGCTGCAAAACCTGCGCGTAGTAATGATCAGTGACAGTCTGTCCCGGTGGTAGGAACATCTCCGGATGACCATCACCCACGTCATAACTGGAACGGAACAGAACTAAAGAATGCATGCCGAAATCTTCCATAAGCTATTGGCAAATGTGAGCCGACATGTTAAGCATTGAAATTCAACAACATGGTAATTCAACTTGTGACTTACGCTTGAAGGCTGGGCAATTATGCTAGAGAATTCTTTTCATCTTTTGTATATCTACTTGGAGCAATCGGCAGAATATATAGATATATGTCTTGAAAACAAATGCCTTGCACAAATGAATAAACAAGCAAGACTGGAAAAGCAATGCTAGAGCTTTCCCTGCGCAACTACTGATTGACGATGCTATGTACAAAATGAAAAGAAAGGACAAACATTTTATTGAAAATATCCTCAAACAGCACAATGAACTGATTTACAAGATGATGTTTCCCCATGTAGAAAATTCTGAATATCTACACAAACCGCAAACGAGCATAAAGAAAAGACGGACAATTTGGAAAGCAACCTATATGGCCAGTAAAATGTGGTGAACCAGTCATGACCTTCATCCCAGAAAAAAATTCTCAGGGGAAAGAAACTGAAATTTCTTCCAAATGCTAATAAAAGTGTAAAGTCATTAGTATGTTTGGCCAACATCTACAAAACAGTGAATCTTCTGTAATTAAATTCTGATGTTTTAATTGTTACAAAAACTGTGCAAGCTTCTCAAACTCGCATTACAATTTTTGTCAGAGAGGACGCAGATCTTTTGATCTTGTTTTTTTACCACGCTACTTACAATACTTTTTAATTTTATCTCCAAGTGAAATTAGCGCTACTAAGAGTGCCAAAATACACACACAATATTGATTTATATGGCACTTGGAAAACAGTCACAGAGAAAGAGTCGCACTTTATGGAAAAGAGTCACAACGAGTAGCACTATATGGAGGGAGAGCAAGATCCTCCCAGGATTAGCATTGTAGTTCCTTTCCATCCAGACTGGCCGGCCAGGTGGCCGA
>JAHWFO010038550.1:908888-923465 GCA_023313115.1 Rhysida immarginata | reverse complement strand
AATACCCCCTTTAAGTATTTTACATTCGATGTAAATCACCCTGTATATACCAAGACTATTGGGTTGTTAGAAAAGTGGTCGCTTTTAACACAACGAAGGGTCGTGTCTTTTTCCTGTCTGAGCCCTCACATTGCTGCCATCTACCGTCCACTGCGTCAAAATATTCGGGTAACAGAGCGCGCAGTCTATCTTTCATTTGAACAACATTGTTGGAAAGAAATCACGATTCAAGAAACTTCTTCACAGTGGAAGTCTCAAAGACTGTGTTTAAAGTTTTGCAAACGGAATCAAAGCATAGCAGTCATATAAACTATGCTGTTCTTATACAGGGTCTCTGAACTGTCTGTACATATTTTTGAAGTGCTATCTGGCAGGACCAAGAACAAAAAAAGTCCAGTGAACATATGCCCGGAAATGCATACTTTTGCGGGCGAATCCCTCACAGCTCCAAAATCGTATAAAAGCTTAATGCGTCTATCAGATGGCCAATCGCTGTGACATCAGAGCTCAGTACCTTTCACTTTTACCAGCGAATCTTCAGAGTCGCCTAGCGGCGAAGTATGCATTTCAGGACATACGTTCACTAGACATCTTTAGTTCCTTGTCCTGCCAGATAGCACCTCCCAAATTTTGTATTTGTAATTCAGTGACACCCTGTATAGAAGAAAAAAAATCACTGAATGTCTCCATCGGCTGCGCATTCTTATAGTCAAGGAAAAGATGGAACGATTGGTCCATTATTCAGCAAATGTTAACAAAAACTAGGTGACTAATGTAGGAAAAAACTGCAATATATATATTACTGCATACCTCAATAAAAGTTTCTTGACCAATCAAAGTCAGGTGTAACTTGTTTTTTGAATCACCTACCTGACTACTAATACCAACAGAATATATTCTTCAGCCAAATGTTCAAAAACATCTTCAGCTTGAAAAAGAAATCAAAAAACAAAAAATTGAGCAAGACTGCTAAGAAGTTGCGTTTCGGTTTTATTTTTTTTTTCCATTTTTAACATTTTCGTATATTTTTGAATCAAATTTCTGATCTCACAATTCAAGAATTAAGTACCTGTATTTTTTTAAATCGAGAAACATTTTCTATACATTAAGTAATCATTATAAGAAAACGACCTCCAGTGTTCAGGAAAAGCGCTATTAGAGTTATAAATTCCAGGAAATGAGTTTGCTCCAGTTGCTCTCCTTGCACGTCAATCACCTGAGGAATCGTGTGTGTAAAAACGCTTAAAAGATTTCAGTGACACTTTTATAATCCGACAAATTTCGTATTCTAAGCACCGTCTTCCCCGCTTCTATCCGTAGCATCGTTTCTTTAATCCAGTGATGTAGTTGTCACATGACCAAAGTCGATCTGAATTCTTCTAAGCTCCACATTAATAGGTACGCACACCTGGACTCATCTCAGTCGCTCCTAGGACAAAAACGTTTAGGCGTTATCCTTACTTGAACGAATTTTTTTTTCAAGACATGAAGACTGTTTTACTACACATATTCTCATGCGCATTTGGTAACCCAAGAACTTTCTCCATATGTACTTAATGTTCTGTTTCTCAAAGTTCATTTTCACTGCGATGAAAAGAAAAATTCAGAAAACCAAGGTCACTACAAATTAAAAGAGCTTAAAAATAGCCATCTTAAGAGGTGAGAGAGACGGCTAAACCTTCACAAAAAATAAACTGGATGATACCGGTTGGCTCATTAAATAATACAACTTAATCTAGATTACTAAACACGTATCGGATTGCTATTTTTTGCCACCGTTTTATGAAAAAAAAAGAAAAGAAACTAATTAAAAACCGTGCCTTACAAAGAAAAAAACGAGCTTGTTACGAGACATAGCAATTTCGATGCAATCACTTTCTGGCATTTACATTCAGCTGTCAGTTAATGGTGGCGATAAGAGATCGCGGGAACGCCGTTCACTTCTCTTTTAATTAAATTAAAATAAGAACAAGCACAAGGAGAGTGCGCTTTCAAAGCAATCCAACATGAACATGCACTAGACTAAGACAGAGGTAATTACTGCATAAAAGGTAAATAAATATTCGCGATATTCATTAATGTTTCTCTGACAACTTTTCAAACTAACTAGCCACTTTTATACCAAATACACTCCAACTAAACCTTCAATCCGTTATTTAAAGAAAGTAGACAATATATACTATCAACTATTGAAATAAAGCAAATCTCATCAATAAGATCACAAAGGAAGAAGGGTATCCTTCAAAGATTAGCCTGGACAGTCGCCGTTTAAGCTGACGAACAAACCCCTGACAGCCATTTCGCTCAAACCTTACACAGTCACGAGAAACAGATATTATTTCGAGATAACAAGAGGGAAATAACTTCATCCGTCGGCTGGAAGCGGAATAGATCCATTCGTAAGGAGAGTCCTCCACCTTCTTTAAGTTTATTCAACAGCCTAAAAATCCACTTGAACTAATGAGGAATAAAACGTTTAAAAACATGCAACCAACTGGTCCGATATCATCAGATGTATTATTCGTCAGTTCACTGGGGTTAACAAAATCAACATCACGACTTCATCTTGTTAACAGATGTAATAAGAACAGCAGGTGTACAGGATAGCGAAATACAACTTAAAGAAATTTTTGTTTTAAACCTCTGAATTAGGGTTAAGCCCAAGGGACTTAATTGAAGAGAGGGGAATGGTTGGGTCAATGAAAGTACGTCAAATGTCTAGTGAAGGAATTTCCTTACAATACATATAAAAACCTAAAAAAGCTCAATCTCTATCCGGCGATTTTTCCACCGTAAACATTCTTGAGACGGCATAAAATGCAGCTAAATGTATTTAAACGTGCCTTTTGATAGTTTCGAATTTTAAAAACAATTTATTAAAGGATGGTTTTTATGAAAGTCCACTAAACCAACCTGCAACCGAATGGTTATTATGAAAGAGTGGAGCAATTTGTGAGGGCAATGGAAACTTCCAGAAGCCAAAATGAATGTCATTTAAAATGTTTCATAACAGAGTTTTCCAAAACCAGTATATGCTTACTCTATAATTAGGTACAATAGGACCCAGTTAATATGAAAATCCGGATAATCCGAACAAGGTTTCCAAGAAAAAACAGCATAGAATTTCGACAAAGCGCACGTTATCAATCTCAATTCAGACTTGTTACGTCGCAGCTCACCAGTGAAACCTGTTTAAAAAAAAAAAGATTTTTTTTTTTCAATAAAGGCTATAACTGTCTTCAGTCCAATTTTCCACGAGGACATCCCCGCTGCATCCAGACAAACCTCCAGCCATACGTCTGACTCGGCCGTTCAATTTATGTTGGATTTAGAAGATGAAGCTTGAATTCACGTTATACCTTTTCTTGATATCCTTGCCAAGCCACCAGATGCATTCCCGATGGATTTCTGTGGATTTAGATTATTGAAACGAGCCCTTGCTCGACGCCGTGCAACAACTATTGACGGTCTCTGGAAAGCCTGCAAACAGGAATGGAACAACATCAGCCTCGCCGTTCTGCAGATATCTCTTTTACAGCGGAAGATACGGCAATAGTCCACAACCAAGGCCACTATATAGAACACAATCTTTCATCAATAATAAGAACACAATCGTTGATAGAGAAAGGGGTTTTCTTCGTAGACTTACTCCAAATCGTTACCATAGATCGTAATCAATCTTCTGTGTAAATGGATTTAATATTGCTGCAGCTATTGAGAGTAGTCAGAAAAATTCTTTTGTTTTTCCCCAATGTTATCTGAATTATTGACAACACGAAAAATATTTTTTATCGTTATATTATATGACTTTTAATAGTCTTATTACTCGTCTACGACTTCTGCTCATCGTTTTAATTTAACTTTAATGTTTTCAGCCAAGTAACTGACGATGGAGTGCCAAGTAGGCATTGATGAGCATTTTGGACACCTACTTCTTTTTGTTTTCATTCCAAGTTGCTCCAGATGTTTGTGCTGTGAAAGAACTGCACTGAAATGGATTTTACGCTTCAAGGAGAGATAATTCAACGGATCTGCGTTTAGTGGATTATTAGCAGCACTAGAGCACATGGCCATGGCAGTCATTTCCTTAACTATGTACTCACCCATCGTACTGCATAATGACTTGCACATATGTAAATGTGGAATTTTATGCCTATTGAGCCGGAAGAAGACGCTACTGTGAAAACCTACAGAAATTGGATGGGCATTTGACATGATTTGCATGTAGAAATGTTTCAATTTCATTTTTAAGCGATCGATTCATCCGAATATGATGCATTTTTTATTGCTTCTTCATAATTGGATGCGGAACAAGTTAGTAATTGGGACTTGGTCTCCATCTGTAACGGTTTATGAAACAAATTTTGAATATGTCCAAATTTTCATGATCACATCATCGGAAAATCGCCAACCGATAACCCATCACGACTTCTTATTTATTGGCTGCAATAGATATGGGATATCTCCATTTTCTGCATAGATTGGATGGGTGGAGCAGACTTAGTCAAGTGGTATTATAATTTTCCTCTTTTTTTATACATTGTAAATACGAAATGTTAAAAAAAGTTTCTTCAAATTTCTTCAATTTTCTTAAGCCCTATTTTTACCTAATAAAAACATGACCTAGGTAATGCCAACACACATCGTAATATATATATTACGATTATGTATATCGTAATGCCAATACACAATCATTGTATTGTGAATAAATACTTAATCACATATCGATCTCATCTGGTCTTTGAAACGGGCATTAACTTGTAAATTGTACATATTGCAAAAAACTGCTTGGAAAGCACAAAGTAATGATCAAATTTTGGATTTTTGAAATTCTGACCTGGGATTCTTAAAGACCATTAAAAAGTAGAATAGGAATGTCTGTAAGACCCACTCTCTATATCTTTGTCTTCATCGATAAAATTGGGTTCAAAACTTTAAAAGTTCCACACTTTAAGGGCCTCTATCTCCTAAACGGATGAATCAATTGAAAAATCGCCAAGAATAAAACATTTCTCGAATATTGTGTACAGTCTGAATATATCATTAAAAATAGGGGTTCCTATTTAAGATTTCAAAGTTACCCCCACAAGGGGGGGGGGGGTGTAGTTTTTTAACTAATAAATTTCCCCCGCGAAATAATTCACTTTTGATTTTGGACATTTTTTTCGTACAATGCTTAGTTTCCGAGATATTCAGTTGTCAAAAGATTAATGCCTCACCCTATATATTGTTGATCCCTGCATAGTGTTGGTGAATTGCGTATTGAAGTTGCACAAACTTTTCCTTGCATTGGTGGTCATGAGATATACATTCTTGGTTCGTGCAGAGTGTTTGTGAATTGCGTATTGATACCATTGTTGATAACTATTGTTGCACGATCTCTGCCTTGCATTGTTGGTCATGAGATATGTCTTATTAATATGCCCTTCCATCATTATGAATATCGATTTATTATCGATAATTATTATTTTTTCGAAATCCGAGGTAGACAGTGACCTTCCTCATGCTTGAAGGTCAAGTATGCAAAATTTCATCAAGATTGGAATACAACTGTAGAATTGCATAAAATACAATCACACCCACCCA
Organism: Rhysida immarginata; assembly: GCA_023313115.1. Taxonomy (NCBI): domain Eukaryota; kingdom Metazoa; phylum Arthropoda; class Chilopoda; order Scolopendromorpha; family Scolopendridae; genus Rhysida; species Rhysida immarginata. The sequence goes on along the minus strand of JAHWFO010038550.1, from coordinate 917,879 downwards.
CCCACAAACAAACAAGCAATTATATATATTATATCTAATATATATAGATACTAGCAGAGGACCCGGCGTTGCACGGAATAATTACACTTGTAGGTAAACAGAACAATCTCAAAAAAGTTAAATTATAACTCCAAATTGGTTAAATAATAACTCAATCAATACAACACAGAGACTATCCATTCTACGAAAAATCCGAAAAAAGGAATTCTAGATGATATACCGGGATTTTATATTAACTCTTCTTGATTTGCCTCAGATTAAAACAATGTTCATCTTCACCACCGGAGAATATCACTGGAAATTTTTTTATTTTTATTTTATTTAATTAATTTAGAATCCAATACGTCCAACCAGAGTCTATATGGCCTGAGGCCGACGAGTTGGGTCCCTGGATGGACCTGGATTAACGACTGCTGTATGTCACAGTATCCGGGGGGGGGCGCCGGCGATGATCGTGAATCGCTGATGAGTCGCCCATCAAGTGACTAGCCGTGCCTGGTGTTGCTTAACTTCACAGAAGTTGTATTTCAGTGAAATCCCACCAGGCCACGACCTCCCCCCAACTTTTTCTTGCCCTTACGTAGAAGCTCGTATACCCTCTTGCTCTATTCGAAACCCTCGTTGTTCAGATGTTTCCAATGCCCATGTAGCCTTTTCTGTTTTAGCTGCAGAGTTTCTCTGACCAATACTCGTTCTTTCTCTTTCCTTTCCAGACACAAATTTTTGCCAGTCATCTGGACGTTTGATAGGCAGCTCAAGGGAGACACGTGTGACTCCTTTTCCTCCTCTTAGATGCTCCCTTATCTATCTCCTGTCACTGCATCATTTTTTCTGCTTATAATTAATAATTCTTGGAAATGAACGTTCAATCACCGCATTATCAGCATCTCAGTTTCCAAAATATTAACATTCACAACATTTCGTAAAAATGTTTGGATCTGCTATGTCGGACTTTTTTTTTTCTGGTTAAATTTTGCAATATCTTAAAAACTTAAAAATAAACACATGCAAACGCTTACAATTAATAAATATTCATAATTAAAATTCGAAAAAAATGCTCACAATGGGTGGACCTCTCCAAGTATGCCACAACTAGCCTAAATAATTTCTTAGTCACATAATCTTACTTTAGATGTACACTTGATGTTGTTGCAATCCCCACTCTGCTCTCGATGTCTTGAAGGAAAATTGGCCATTCATCACTTTGTGTAGTCTAGCAGTCGCCGATTCTTCTAGTGACATGCTTACCATTTGCTCAATACAGCACGGAGCTAAAAGACTGTTTCTTCTGTCGTCTTTCCACTCTTTCTCAATAGTCTGCTCACTCTCCATTTCTCCAGTTACTGATCATTTTTAAAGATTTTCAAGAAATTGTTATGTACTAAGTACTCTCAATTCTAAGAAAAGCCTGAATTACAGGAATTCTATGCATTGTTACAAATTGAAACTTATCCATATTGCACAAACTTTGCCTTGCATTGTTGGTCTTGAGATATATATTGTTGATCTCTGCATAATGTTGGTGCATTGCGTGTTGATACCATTGTCGATACCTATTGTTGCACAAACGTTTCCTTGCATTGTTGGTCATGATATATATATTTTTGAACCGTGCAGAGTGTTTGTGAATTGCGTGTTGATATCATTGTTGATAACTACTGTTGCACGAAATTTGCCTTGCATTGCTGGTCATGAGATATTTCTCATGAATATGCCCTGCCGTCATTATGAATATCGATTTATTATCGATAATTATTATTTTTTCGAAATCTGAAGTAGACAGTGACCTTCCTCATGCTTTGAAGGTCAAGTATGCAAAATTTCATAAAGATCGGAATAAAACTGTAGATTTGTATAAGAAACAAACAAACCCACAAACATTCTTCTTTACAGAAAGAAGAAAGACAGACATGGAAACCACTGTTTCCACAAAATTATTATTCGACTATTAAATAATTTTGTAGAAGAAGTGGTTTCCTTGTTTCTTTTGTTATACAGTGCATTACATTTCTATGCCACTTCACAATACCAATTACGTACATGAAAATCAGTAAATGACACGAAACCACAATTCCACAGTAAGATATTTTAATGACCCAGATGTACATTTCGGGGGCCATGTACAATGAAGGGAGCGTAGCCCCTGAAATGTACATCTAGATCGTTAAAATATCTTATTGTGGAATTGTGGTTTCGAGTTGGCGTATATCGTTTGCATCTTATGTAATAAATATTAAGAGGAATAAACAAAGGATTTTTTCACACCACACTTTGATTATGTTTTATTATATCTCTTCAAGCCGGCGACAACAATTTGTAAAACTAATTGTATGGTCTAACAATTAATCAATTCTTAAAAAATTTTCCCTTCTAAAGGGACGACCGAAATGAATTTGCGCCCTAGAATGCGTTCCAGTTAACAGATTTGAATTTTTTTTCCTTTAACTCGCATTGTCATCGGTCCTGAATGTGTATCAAGTTTCAGCTCTCTAGCTTGTCGGGAAATTGGGTTAGTATTGGATGCAATAGACAGACAACCAGACAAGAGAGACGTTAATTTAAATAAAAGTGTGTAAAAAGATAAAAATTCTTATATTCCAAATTAAATCTAAAACAGCAAAAATATACAGCTGAATTGCAGGTTAAAACTATAATTGTCCTCATCTGCCAGACAAACCTGAAATATTCAACCGGGATCAATTCTACGTAAAATAACAGAAAAATTTTAAAAATGCTGTAAATAGACGCTTAACATAGTGTTCATAAATTAGTATCAATTTTCCAGATTCTTACGTAATTCGATTTTTAAAATGAATTTTGATAAGGCATCCATTCAATACTAGGATTTTTTTACGAACAGCCTGCAACAGCTGCATTGCTTCTACAGTTAAATATCGATTTAATCCGAGGAGATTTCGTAAAAGAGCCAAACGAATTTTACTCCATAGAAGTACAGAGTTGATCACGCCTATCAACAACCCTTTAACAATCGTATTATTCGATTGTTGATAACAAAGTCTATGTTCAGCGACTCTTGTAATGTGTTTATGTTTGTAACTGTTATTGTACTCGGTGCATTCATTGAAGTTCAAAATATAAACATACAATCATCTTTTGACACTACGATATGAACTTCATAAAAGCTCAAAAATGACAAGGCTTCTTATACACAAAACTTCAACAACTAAAACCACTATAAAATTATGCAAATAATGAACCGAAGAGATTTCCATGATAAGAAATGTCAGATATTCAATACAGCCTATACCAAAAGTTGATATCCCGTCCAATTTCTGATGATGTTCACTTTGATTTTTAACATTTAATAATATCTGTCGAATGCATGGTTAGAGTTAATGGCAATGAGATTCAAGGTTGTTGGTTCGAAGGAATAAACCATCCATAACTCTTCGCTTAATTATTATCGCATAAATTTAGCGTGTTATATAAAACCCCACATGTCCTTTATAACGAGATTGCATCGCAATTTCTATTGAGTGGGCCTAATAGATTTTCGGTCCACTCCTTCCACCTCGATTCTCTTTTCCATTTTTCATCTCCATATTTAAGCGCTCGTCCTTGGGGAAAACAGATCAGGACAACTGACGCAAAAGTAAAGAATAGCATCGGCGGAGCCTTCCATTCATTCACGTCGAGCAAACGAAAACTACACACAAATGTATATATACAAAACCGTCCGCAAAGACCTACATGTGGGGTTGTAATTTAAACATATTTACTCGAACATTTATGACGAAGAAATTTTCGAATACTTTTCTTTTTTTTTATTTTTACTTTCTTGATGTCGTAATAAACAAGAGCAGACACCTTCAAATGTTTATTAAATTAAATTTCAGATAAAAAGGCAATAAATTTGACATATTAAACAAAATAAAATGGATAAATTAGGTGGAGCATAAATCTTTCAGTTTATGTTAGATTATGTCCGTTATCTTAATTCTGAGTCATCAACAACATCATTGCTGCCTCATCCTCGTTGCTACACGTGGCTTTCAATTCGTCTTCGTTGCAATTTCAGAGAAATCAACTCGAACCACAAAAGAGTAACGGCGTGCGAGAAGAAGTCCTTGCACCTCAAGGGCCAAGTACAAATGGCGATCCAATGAGCGTCGCGGGGGCCAAGACCTTCCTTCGCCTACAAAAAGGGCGCATCACAGCGCTATCATCAGCCACATGAAATAAAACAATAAATTAAAAATATAAAATTCTATATAAAAAAAACAACTTTCTCTCTTTTCTGTTGCTTCCAGGTTGGCACACCCTCTTTCATCCTCCTCCTCCTCCTACTTCCTCTGTTATCGAACCATCTAATTCCATTTTCTCCCAGTCTATTTTTTTTTTTGCAGTTGAGGTAGGTTTTGTTTAATTGAATTTGTTTCCCCCTTAAATTTAATCACTGTTTCTCCGTCTGTCGAAAGGCGACTCAATTGCCCTTTGTTTGCCCAGCGAATGATCGGGGCGGCATTCCACCTGAAGGTAAGAAAATCCGATTAGATAAACCCACGGACGCCCTCCGACTAATAAACCACAGACGGCCGAGACAATCTATAAGCCTCCCCCGTCCAATATGGCCGTGCTAATTGCATGAATGTAAAAGAAAATTTTTTTCATCGAATTATTTCATACTCTTCGTAATCCTGCCGAAGATAAAAATTTCTTCTAATTTTGACGAAGACAAAAGGGGAAATAGATAGAATTAAATCTCAGAAATGGTTTTAAGAAGCCGTAAACCATAAATAAGCCCCATTTGGAAATTATACCCATCTACATTATGATGGTTTAAGTCGCGATGCACCATTCGAGCACTTCAGATGAACTAGACGTCTAAAAATCGAATGTGAAGACATGGAAGCACGATGGTATATCTAAAGAAAGAAAAGGCCAAGAAGTATCCAAACATAGGATGCTTCAGATCCTACGCTCATGCTGCAAAAGAAAATCAGAAAGTTGTGATTAAATCGTCATGGCATTTCTCAAATGCACCTTTTAAACTACGACAACGTAAAAATTATATAATGTTAAGTTTGTCCATGCGGAAAAACTCGAAACTTGGTGGAACATGACAAAGAGCCCTGTCAAGAAACATTAAAAGATCTTGTTCCATCTTTAACATCGCTATGAAGTACACTGAGCTGCCATTTTTTAGGTACACCTCACAAAATATGCAAATTGAGTGACTGTCTGATTTGCATGTCACATGAACACAAATCACGGTATAAATATCCTGAAGCAATTTTTCTACTGTCAGTTAAGCGTGAACTATAGTAAAAGTGGGGAAAGCCAGTGATCTGACTGATTTCCAGCGTGGCATGGTGGTAGGTGCAAGAAACTGCGACTCTTCTGAACTTTTCACGTACCACAGTTTCAAGGGTTTATCGAGAGTGTTTCAAGAAACAAAAAATTTGTAGCCATCGTGACTCCTCTGGACGGAAAACCCTTGTTGATTGAAAAGAGGCTACAGGAGAATGTGCGCGAAAACAGAAAGGCAGCAATCGCATAAATTACTGCTCATTATAACACAGGTAGCCAGAAAACAATATCAGAATGGACAACTATTTGCCTCTCCGATCCATCTCGGGTACCAATGCTGTCAGAGAAGAACAAGAATCGGAAAAAGGTTGCCTGGTCAGACGAATCTACGAGGGGCGATTGATAAATAAGGTCTCCATGGCTGTAACTTTTTTATTTGTTAACCGATTTTCAAAATTCTTTTTGTATCTTATACTCCCATTTGTCCTCTATGTAATGCACTATTCACTTTTCGACATAGTCCCCATTCCTTTCCAAGCATTGCGCCAACGCGTGACTAGTTGGGTGAACCCGTCGGAGAGGAATTCCGGAGTTGTTGTCGTAGAATCGATGGAAGTGCAGGTAAGGAGATTCAACACACAATTAGAAAAGTGTACAGGAGGTTCAACAGGCAGCTCAGTGAAGTATATTCACCTGGTAATTCATTTAGTGCTATATCTATCTGCATAATCTACGGTAATTATGTTAGAGTCGCTGCTTGTAAGCCACATATGATCACCTTGAATGCAAGAGCCGTATGGACTAGCGTTTCCGTTATTTTCGGAACTGTAAACGATTGGAACGCTCTTTATAACAGTAATGAAAAATGCTTTGTACTCTTTCTATCTAATAGACCGTTTAGGTTGGCAACAGATGGCGAATGACTTTCTCGTATTATTTTTTCCCAACTGTACGCATATTCTTCGTGAATGGAGCTCAGGCACTTTGATACCATACCAAACAAAAACCTTGAAATATAAAATGTACTCCGACGTTCTGGATAATTCTGCATTGAACAATTATCTAATTGCTTGAAAATGAAGTGAATTTTTTGAGCAGCCTGTTCAAAATTCTGATCTTAATCCTATAGAGAACCCCCGAGACGAACTACAGGAACCACAATGACAGTTGTCGCTAGCATTCCTGTCGACACAACTCAACCCTAGACGCGCAAAATATAGGATCGAGTAATAAAGCCATTCTTCCAAAAACAATGAGGTGTCCTTTAATAACATAGCGTATAAATACATTGCGGAAAAATCGGACGCCGACGTAGCAAAATAAAATTCATTTTTGATTGGCCAGATATTGTCGAACTAAAGATTGTTGCATATTCCAAAGTATATTTGCATATAATTTTTCAGAGGTATTGTGTATGACACGTATCATAACCATTCATTCGGTTATGCTATCATATTCATTCATCAAACTATGAACAATGGATGCGAATGGAATGGATTAAATGTGAACACTTGTTTGATATATCATTTAATATATCATTTAATAATAATGGCCATAACATTTTTATTTTCTAAAGAAATAAGAAGAGGTTTCATTTTAATCTACTCTCTTTCGCTTTAATTTTAATTTTTTAATATCGGCTATATATGTATGAATTATAGAGAAGTTTCTGCTAAGTATATATTAAGATGGTGGAAATTAACCTGAAAAGAAAATCGACTGTTATATATTTTAAAATTTTAAATTCCGACAGAAAAGGTAGGCATACATTTCTCGTTCTCTTTACAATCTGCATTGATTTAATAGTACATCAAAAATTGTAGACCAATGAAGTTAACAAGAAAATATAACGGAATATAATCAAAGTTTTCCTGAGAAATGGGGCCAATTGATTTGGATTGGACCAACATTTTTCCAGCAGCTATAACTATGACGATTTGAACAATTTTGCATTGACCACATTGTGGAAACATTTGCGATTGAACCATTCTTGTACTAACATGACAATCTTCCTTATTATACGGCAAGAGGTATGCGGGAATGGTTTAAATAGACAGGGGTCGATGAAATAGACTGAACACCTGAGGAATAATTTGGTGCGACGACTACGCCGCCCAACATGTGTCATCAACAATCGGGGAAGGATGAAAGAAAATTATTGAAGCTATCTATCAAAATTTGATGGAAAGTTTTCCTCGGAGAGTAGAGGGCATGATAAAGTAAAAGAGGTTCAACACAATATATATTTTCATGAAATCCTGATGGAAGTGCAAACTACAGGTTTTCGGAAACTTTAGACAAGTTTATTGAAGAAAAACTATTACTTGATAACTTTATTGATTACTTGTGGAGTATTATACCTCACCATATTTTGTTACTATTTGGTTAAGAAGTTTTTAAAATTCGAAGTTCATTCTTCCATCAATAATCAATAAAGTTGTAAAGAAAGTATCCGGAAAAACTGTCACTCGACGTGAAAAAAATAAAAACGTAAACTCTTTTTGCATCGGTTGATCACAGAAGATGAATAGTGGGTCAGGTACGTGAATAATACACGTAAAAGAGCATGGATGAAGCGTGGACAGCCCCCACAGAACACTGCTAAGCCACCCCTTCGTAGACAACCAAGGTTATGCTCTGTGGCTGATTTGATTGCCGCAGCATAATCCTCTATGAACTTTATCCACGTAACCAGGCCATAAAAGTAGACTCTTAATCAGTTGAACCGATTACATTCTGCACTGAAAATTAAGCACCCAGCACTGCTAAATCGACATGCTCCAAAACAACGCGCTGAAAAATTGTCCAAACTGAAATGGGATCTTGCAACATCACTTTCATTTGTCCGGTCTATTTCCAGTTTTCTTGATGGGAAAAATTTACCTATGATGATGAGATAAAACGATGCTAGGATGAATTCTTCCACGTCCCATTCACAAGATGTCTATCGTGATGGAATATATAAACTCATCCATCGATGGAACAGAGTTCTAACTTTCAATGGTGAATGCCTGGACGATTAGGTAAGTTATTTATGAAGCATGAACAATGCTTATGTCTTTCTCTCATTTTTCTCCCGGATACTTTCTTTACAACCTGATAGTAAATTTATAAATAGATTTCTTCCTTACACTACTTTGGAACGATATTTACGCATGTGAAAAATATATAACGCCGTTTACTTAAGTTTTTATTGGCATATACCATTTAAGCTTGATTTATAATAATAAATTATAAAATTTATTTATTTTTACTTAATAGATTTACAATCTCAAAACAATCCACGGGCTCCCCCTAAATCAACTCCACGGGCTATCATTTCGGGGGTGATTTCAGCCATTGTTTCAAATATTCTGTTCTTCAGAGTTTCAATGTCATCAATGTTGGTCTTGTATATATCCCCAGAAGAAAAAATCCAGAGGGTTCGCATCGGGTGAGCGAGGGGGTCAAGGGATTGGCCCATCCATTCCAATCCATCGTCCTGGAAAGTTCGTGTCAAGGCACTGCCTAGCTTGCAGGCCCCAGTGAGGAGGTGCTCGATCTTGTTGGGCTGCAGTTCTTCCGCTTGTGGGCTCGGGTGGTTCTCCAGCATATCTAGGTAGATTGCAGCGGTAATGGTGTCTTCCGCGAAAAAGAAAGGTCCGACTACTCGATCATGCATTAAACCACACTAAAGTACTAGCCCGAACATGGGAGGAAATCGAGTTTCGCTTTGACGTC
>JAHWFO010038550.1:878493-908788 GCA_023313115.1 Rhysida immarginata | reverse complement strand
TTTCATATCAATCCAATTCAAAATTCGATTTCACGGGATCAAAATGTCAAATGGACTATTTCAATGCATTAAGGAGACAATCAAATAAAACATAATAAAGTTTTTCTTTCAGAATTGCATGCATCATGGGAAGTTATTTGTTTTTCAGTGTAAATTTAAATCAAATATAATGCAATACAGAACTTAGTACTGTAAATTCTTATTAGAGCTTCAAAAATAAATTTTGCAAATTGAGATAGAACTGAGAATAAAAGAAAATTAAAAACGAGATAAAATGTCCAGAACTTTCACTTTGGATAACAAAATCTGTTAATAGACACAAACAGAAACTATTGGGTATAATTTCCTAACTATACACTTTTCACCTAATCTAACTATACACTTTTCCTATTACTTTGCATGTTGTTGTACTATTAACCGAATTGAACTTTTCCTTGCGAGGTTTCGTTTCAATGACCTTAGCTAAAATCCTTTCTCCAATAGTGCAATATCGAAGAGAAAGGAGTGGCAAATGTATTCGACAAGGCACCATCACTCATTTCTCTTCAGCCTGACACCTAGGTTCAAGTCATTAACATCATCGAAACCCTTAACATATAAAAGAGTTTGAAGTCTTTAAATAGGACTCCATACAGCTGCCAATAAATTTTGCCCAAAAATAAGATTAAAAAGGGAGATAAAAAGATAACAATTTGAATAACTTTTCACGTGCTTTAAAAATTACGCAAAATAAACTTCTTACACGTTGTCCAAGACCATTCGAGCTCTAAGTTCCATTTCCACTAGGTTAATGGTTTCGGTGATTATTGAAGCTATTCCCTGCTCAGAAGTAACAACTACATTTGACAATAACAGTTAATATACAATAAATGCAACGAATTATGAATAAACATATAATACGACAAATATAAACATCAAAATGTACATTTCACTGTTCTTGCTGTATGATATTGGAACTAGTGCAATAATAAACCATGTCTTAAACAATTTTAGTTGTTGTCATATACCAATAAAGCCTATAATATCTGATGCTGCTCTCTTAATTCTTCATACAGTATTTAAAGAGGCTGTCTCATTTTATATTAACTGTAAGTAATATCACTACAAGGCTAGTAAATTCGCTATAACTGTAAGCTGGCTCTTTAAGTTGCACACTAGAATTTGGCTTAAGGCACAGGCGTTTATTACGTCTTTTCAACAGCATGTTTTCTAAATTACTCTCTTTAGCAGCGTCAACGATAAACAAAAAAATCTAAATCGATTAAACTGTTCACCAACTTTGAAAATTAATATTATTTTGCTAAACTCAGCAACATTTCCTGGAGGAATCTTGTGTATAAACGTTAACCATTTACGTCTGCTATTCATCCTAATTCAAATCGAAGTGTGGTGAACTCTGCATAAATTCGAACGCAATGCCAATATCCTCATTCCTGAGCACAATACACTTTTGCCAGTTGTGCAAAAAAAAAAAGAAAGAAAGAATAAAGCAGCTTCCGGTGGGCAGTACCAAGCTACTTCGCTTCTTCGTCACTTTCAAATTTCCCGTCATATTTGCCATGGACCCCTACCGAGAGTTTGAATGAAAGGAGAATTTTTTAAAAAGCTTCTATTTATCATTCTTCTAAGATTTAAAAAGAATCAAGCAGGAAGATTACGTGTGGACGAAAAGGTGAATCGGGCGTAGGACCACCCCGAAAGCACCGCCTTCCAATAACAACAACAAGCCGCTGAAAGTGAGAGTTGACGGGGTTTCATTTCAGAGCGAACTCGTGATACATAAGAAACCATTTCAATTATTTTGCCTCCTCAATTTTATTTCTTACAACAAAAAATAAAGAGAACAATTGAATCGAACTACGCTTCAGCTAATACCGGAAGAGCTAATAATAAAAGAATTGCAATAAATTTTACTTCTGATATAAATATTGGGATTCAATATAAGTACTGCTTTAAAAAGGCGTATATTAATGTTTCTCGAAAAATGAACGCAGAAACGATTGGAAAACCCGCTAGGAAATCGGGACTGGATTCGTTTACCTGTAATAGATGCGATGAGCTAACTGGTATCTTTTTCCTAACGACCCTCGCATACTACGTACTAACCGGTCACGTTGCATTACCCCGACTGGATTCAAAAATGGATAACGTATACAGGATCGAATATCTATCAAATGTCTATAATTTATGTGTTTGACTACCTTTTAAATTCAGGCAAACCATATAAATAACTTATACTAAAACTATCATAGCCAAAGTTTCCTGTGCTTCTTTCTTAAAATACATAATCAGACTTATCTATCTTCAAAAAAGGTCGTTAGTAAAATTGCATAAAATATTATTGTTCGAAACACGCTATTCAAGGCAACAAAACCAAGAAACGCCGAGCCTTGATAGCAAAAGGGCAAAAAAGTATGATAGCATTTTAAAGGAATGAAAAACGAAGATCAGTAATTAAAAATTCGATTAAGAAAGGTTTATTTCTGTTTATTAATTAGTTATTGAGGTTATTTAACATTTTCCTCCTGCTTAAACTATGCAAATACAATCAAGGACAGAATAAAAAAGCTGATGCTAAGCGAGAAATGGAATATCAAATCAAATTAACATTTGTTAATTTTTTATCATCGGAAATAATCATCAGAAGACGTCAAAGCTTTTCATGAGATTCCATTAAACTGGCCAAGATCACGTTTCATCATGATAATGTTTTAATTCAAAGAATGATATTAAGAAAAATTGTTTGGAAGAATATCTTTCAAGTTCAGTTTAAGGTACAAGAGTAGATGGGTTCGGGGGAAAACCTTAAACTAGATCATAAAACTTATGAAAACGCTTCAAAACCATTATGCTTAATTAAAGACTTGATATGAATGAAGATAAATTTGTGCAAACAACATGAGGATCATCGCTAAAGATGCAACAGTTTTAATAATACATTTCACCTATTATAGAAATTGAACAATCCTGAATGACAGTTTTTAATTTAAGTCTGGAATTTTGGCTTAGATGTTCTAGAGCAACCAACCAGTTGGAATTTTTAGATCAGTTTTCTTGGACAGCACGTCTACTGCTCAACATGGTCTGTAGGAAGATAACGAGAGAGACACTCTACTTCCACAATAGATTTATTCCGTAATTTGTGTACATTACAGTTTCAGCAGCTATCAGAAACTCGTACGATGGAATAAATCTCTTTATGGACAAGTGGAAAGTTTCTCACGCTATCTTCTTATTAGTAACTGTCCATAGTTTAAGTTTTATTGTTATTTATTTCTGCAGAAATTTAGGGGTTGGTTTGTTAGAAACTTATTTGTTCTGTAGAAATTAGCAGATTAGTTGGTTTATTATGTTTTTAGGCAAATGGAATTCTAGATCAGTCATATAAAAATTAATATTCTCTCTGTCCGAAACAAACAAACAAACATCCATGCCCACGGCGGAATCTAGACTGACTTGAGAACTACGTCTCGCGGCCATCGATCTGACATAGGAATTTGCTATTCCCAACTCTCCATGAATGACAAACATTAGCCCTACAGAAATTCAAAATAATGTGGAATAGTATAAAAAAAATATAGAGAAGCACTTACTTACCATAACGTCCACTAAGCTTAACCGCAAAATCACAGAAACGAAATTACAGAACTTCATTAAGGAAGTTATTCAACGGCAGAAAATAAATAATGCAAAAACAGTGAAAAATACTATTCTTTTGCAAGATCATCATCACAATCAACCATTTGCAATCCACTGCTGGATGAAGGTCTTTCTCTAAACGCTTCCATTCTTCTCTGTTGAAGCTTTGGATTTCCAGTTGACGCCAGCCACCTTCCTTATTTCGTCGAATCACCTTGCATGGGATCGTCCTCTTGGGCGTTTAAAGTCTCGAGGGTACCAATCCAGAATGAAAGTTGTCCATCTCATGTCTTGTCTTGTCTTCTAGCGATGTGGCCAGCCCATTGCCATTTAGAATGTTTGATCCGTTCGATGACGGCAATCACCTTCGTTTGGCTTCTTATCCAGCTGTTGCATTTTCGATCTCTTCTTGTAATTCCCAGCATACATCTTCCCATGCTTCTCTGTGTTGTCTGTAGTCTTTTTGTTGTCCTCCTTGATAAAGTCCATGTTTCAGCTCCATAGGTGAGTGCTGGTAAAACACACTGGTTGAAAACTTTTCGTTTCAAGCTAAGTGGCAAGTTGCTCTTCAAGATAATGTTATTCTTGCCAAAAGCACTCCATGCTGTTCTAATTCGTCTGTTAACTTCATTCAGAATGTTGCCATCCATAGTGATTTCTTGTCCCAGGTAAACGTAGCTCTGTACTTCTTCAATCACAATGCTGCCTGCCATGACCTTCTGTTTTGGAGCAAATGCATTGAACATAACGTTTGTCTTCTGTGTGTTCAGTTTCAGTCCTACACGCAGGCTAGCCTCTGCTAGTTCTTTTAACATTTCCTCCAATTCAGAAGGACTACTACTGGTGAGAACGATGTCATCGGAAAAACGAAGGTGGTTAAGGAATTCACCGTTTATTTTAAGTCCTTTTTTGACCAGTTCAGTTCCTTGAAGACTTCCTCTAAAACTGCTGTGAAGAGTTTTGGTGAGATGGTGTTTCTTTGTCTTACTCCTTTTCCAAGGTTGATCCTTGCTTTTCCTTTATCCAAACGAATGGTAGCAGTCGCTTTACTAAATATCTTCTGGAGAATACTAATATAGCTTCCGGCTATTCCCGTTCTTTCCAGAGCTTCCACTACAGCATGTGCGAACACCGAGTCGATGAAGACAAAGCAAAGTGGCACTTCATATTCGTTGTGGCGTTCGATAGGTTCTCTAATAACTTGAATGTGGTCGATCGTGCTATATCCACTTCGAAAGCCCGCTTGTTCTCTTGGTTGTGCTGAGTCTAGTGCTGAATCAAGTCTGTTTGTCAGGACTTTACTGAAGATCTTATAAACAACTGACAAAAGGCTGATAGGGCGATAGTTCTAGATATTTTCTCGGTCTCCTTTTTTGCAAGATATAAGAAAAAAATAGACGAATATAATGAGACATGTTTAGAGACAATCAGACGGTTGTCAAGACTACGAAAACATGTTTATATGTAAATCTAGTCCGATATCAAACGGTTTTTTTTGCGCCTTTTTTCCATTTGACTAAGAGTGATTAAAGTATTGATTGTGTGTTTTCAAACTTCAAGAAGTCTTTGACAATATTAAAGTTTCCACAAAGAAGAATGGGCAATAGAGATTTATCGCGGAAAAAAAAAAACAAATCATCCCCAAATTATCGAAGACGTTTTCAGAATCAGGTGAAGCTGATTCCGAGGGTTGAGAAGACCAAAGAAAAAGTATGAAGAAAATAATATAATTAAAAAAGCAAAAAACTTTTATACTCTGTCCAACATAAGATCGGATGGCCCTGTCTAGATATCAGAAACAGGTCAGTATAAAATATATCTATAAAACATTATTACGTTTATAATTTGATTCCCGTTTAAATTTTCATCATAAATTAAACCGACTCGTGTTGCTTAATAGAACGGCGAGTAATAACCAACAAAATAGAAGGTGATAGCGATTAACTGATTGTGTGGAATCAATTGAACTTCTCCGGTCCAAATTTAGCTATCATTTCAATGATTTTCATCCAGCTCATTTTATTTCAGAATGGTTAAAAATTTCTTCAGAATATAACTCAAAGAAAACATTGTTTCGAAGAGAACATTATATCATACCTATTTACACGAGAAATTCCTTTCCCTTTTTCCTGGTTTCGTTACGGAATGATTTTCTCTTTGGAATTCGTTAATCTATGCTGTCTTGTGGATTACCTGTCGGTTCTTCAATTAGAAAACGATTGAGATTGAATATAGCTAATACCGGAGGAGGTGTCGTCAAGAAGATATTTATTTATTTATTTATTATTACTAGTTCTCATCCAAGGGAATATTAAATAAAATTAAACAGAAAAGACCAGATAAATATAATATTGAAACAGGTGAAAATAAAAAAAAAAGTTTTATAGTATACTCAAGATAAAATCAAATAATTTGATTTGAAATAAAATGTTGACTTTAAGTGTTTAAAATTAATACATCTCTAACTACATCTAAGAGATGTGTATAAGATTGGAAGCTTTCGCAAGTCTATGCGAAGGGAATTTCATGTAGATATAGTGTTGTATGGGAAGTAGCTAGACTTAAAAACGTGCTAATTATCATGGGAACTTCAAACTTGAATTATCGTGTCATCTGGTAGGATTGAAGCTCCAATAACCCAACCTCTAAGCAGGTTGATTAGAGGTACGAAGAGCAATTGAAAGTTCAATTTGTCTTACAGAGTCGAATGTGGGAAGGTTGTTAGTATTATTATTATAATAGTACATATCGTAGAGATGACGCCAGTAAGTTTGACCTTTAAGGCAGTATTATCTTGTTGTACCAAGAGTTAATTCGTTTGTACGCTGTTTTCATTCTAGTTAAGTTGTATTTGGGGGTAGACGCCCAAAGTATGATATTGTAATTAAGAAACGGGACCATAGACGTCACAGTAAAAACTGTCTTTAGCTCTTTTAATGTTAAGATGGTCCTTAAATCGTTTTATTAAAAACCACTGACGATGAAGATTGAATATATGATCTTGTCACAGTTAAGTTTGGAGTTAAAGGTGAATTCCAATTGGCAAACAGAATTGTTCATATTCTTGGTTTTAGATACACTAATCACAATATTAGTTTTGCTTGAAGAATATATGAAGAAAACTAAATGCGTGAACAAAGAGAAGCAAGTCAACATAGACGAATTAATCATTAGTTAAAGGACAATTCCCGCCTAAAAACACATTTTTTTAAGATTTATAAAAGTTTATAATCCACAATACCAAAAAAATTAATTAATCGCTTCAAAACTGGCTTCCAAAGTTCCAAAAATCAATTTCGCCGCATCTGTTCCTCAGCTCAAGCGGATGCTGCCTCACAAATATGTGTGTCTAGAACGCCTCGTTTTCATGTCCCATAGAGAATCATTGGAGGGCCAGAACATGTGTAATAAATTTAATATTTGTGACGTCGCAGAGCGAAACATTCGATCCAACACGGCTTCCCCTTGGGTTTACAGAATTCGCATATAAACCAGGTTTTTGCATAATTTTAATTTGTTTATAGAATTTTTAATATCAGGCCATATAATATTTAGAATAAAAATTGTTTTTGGGTGGGAATTATCCTTTAAAAGTACATGCAGTAATATAGGATTACCAAAGTTGTTAAATTAATGTGGGCTATGTTGGACATCTTCAAAGGGATTAAGTATAATTAAATAAATTATATGTGCAGGAAATGCATTAAATACATTCTCTTCTAATTGAGGTGGTACATACATGTAGCTCTCCAGCATATCCATTTCGATAGGTCCGATGTCAGCGCCACTTACAGGCTTTGACTCCTAAAGAACCATCCGTTAAAAAAAACCTTTTGAGATGAAGAACACAAAACAAAAAAACTTTTTTCTATCAATATTTTTGTATTATTAAATCTCTTTTTCAGAGAGAGACTTTCTGATCACCCTGTCTATGTTAGGACTGCTGTAAACAGGCCACAGAAAAATTTTCTTTTGTTGAACATGCAATAAAAGGACAGCAGAACGCTTTCAAATTCAATTATAAACACTTTAATTAATTCAAGCTAGTCTTGAAAAAGAGATATAAAAATTTAATGACCAGCTAAACGTTTTATTTTACGTATGATGGCGTTCTACAAAATACTTATGTCAGACGGCAGAGGTTATTGAACAATTTTGTCTTCGACCGCTGAATAAATCGTCGCTTTATCATCTACTGAAATCAAAGCGTAAACGAGTGATCAGGGGAGGAGAGGGGACTGAAAGGGAGATATATAAAAACCATTTCATCTTAGCTCATCCCGAAGAGAATGTTATAGAAGCAACTATCTTATAAATAAACATTCGATGCCAGAGAGCCAAATATTAGAAGGCTAGATAGAAGGGGAAGACCGAAAGACAGAAGCGCTGTAATTTCCCGTTGAAAACGTTCCGATCGGAATCGATTTGCCACGGGCAGCCCATCTCATTCACGACACGAAAAATAACAGGCAGTAGCCACAAGCCATAAAGGGAGTAGAAGAGGGGTTGAGAATAAGGTCTAATTAAAAAAAAAAAGGAAGAACGAAAGCATTTATTTAATCTACAGCAGCGTGGAGTTATTGAGGAAGGAAAAAAGTGCTACACTTTTCATTTAGAAGGGAGCAGCAGCAGCGAGCGTTGGAATGCCGCCCCGCGGTCCCCGCCAAAAAACGCATTTTGTCGCCGAGTCGTAACGTTGTCCAGCCCCGGAGGGCTTCCACTCAAACGGACCGGGACCCCGCCCTTCGCCCACCCTATAATCTGTAACGATCTGTTACACGTATCTTTTGCTGATGAAGGATAAATGCAATAGATTCAAATTAAAACGGCATTTTTTTTCTCAATCTGGTTCTTCCCCTCTTTCAAAAGCAGGGAACGACATACTCAATGGCCGGTGGTGGGGAAAATACATCCATCATTTGGCATGATACAGCCTCCGGCTTTCCACAATGGAAAATCGACCGATTAAAAAGATAGCGCCATTTTGTGCATCGATTATTTCGACCTGTTTGAGTCAAATATGATTGAAGAGGGTAGGAGGGAAAGTGAAGAAGCAATAAATTGTTATTATTACTTTTGCTGCTTTAATAACTACACGAACGAAAGATGAGCATTGGTATTATGATAAAGCTATCAGAATACGTACATACGATTAATATTTCTTTTTAAAATTAACATAAATAAGAAATAGGAATCTCATGAATTAACAAAAGAATTTTTTCGTATATACTAGAAGGGCTCGCTAATCTACAACACACTTTTTTAATTCACTCCTCTCTTCATAATCAACGATTTCTTAATTTTTTTTTTTTTATAATTTTCAAGTTTCAATACAAGTTTAGCCGATCATTCTAAAAGCATTGCCATTCAACAGCAAAACAATTTGCAAGACAATTAAAATGACCGCATGACATTCTAAGATTTACCTTGCATCAGTTGCCGAAATCAAAAATCATTTTCCTTACTAGGTTATTCTGACTTTTCTAATCTTTTAGCTGGAAAAACCGCGGCTTTGGATCATAATTTATCATACAAGTGGTAGGAAGAAAACGCATGATAATCTGGGATAAATTAGGAGAGAAATATATACATGCATGTGGAATCTCCGTCCTATCGATATTCTGTTATTAAGTAGCGAAAGAATGAAGCTACTTACTGGTTTTAAAATGCCCGGCTACCTGTCTATCCCCTTCAAATTATCTACATTTTTGATGTAGAAAGTTGAATTAGGAATGTAGCTTACCATAGGCATGTCTCTTTCATTATTTAGTTTAATTTTGATTGGGGTCGAAGTTACGGGGATGGGAGTTAGAGGGAACCTTGTGATCTATATGGTATTTAGGTCTCTTTCACACGGTCCGGGCGTTTGCCCGTCACCCGGACAAATAGCAATACATGCCAAAGACAGGGTGTTGCCCATCCGGGCGAGGGCACGGGTCCGGAGCTTCCCTGCTGCCCCTTGAGTCTACCTTGTTGAGGCTTCTCTGCATTTCTTTATACGAAAAACACCCGGATCATGTGAAGGCACTCGCTTTCACAGAGTGCAGTCCGGGGAAACGCCCGTCCGAGATCCGGAGATTTGTAGCAGGGAAATCTGGGAGTTTCCTTCACCCGGACGGGCGTTTGCCCGTGCCCGGATAATGTGAAAGAACCTTGTCTTTGCCATGTATTGCTATTTGTCCGGGTGACGGGCAAACGCCCGGACCGTGTGAAAGAGGCCTAAAGTTTGGGTCCGGTGAAGAAGGAGTGGGGTAGCAGTCACGTGGTCTCTAAAATTATTAACGTTTTCAAATGGCAACATACGGCATATGTCATTCGATTGAAATTGACGAGAAACGTACGAAAATACAGCTCTGTTTCATTTTCTAAACACTATAATAAATAGTTGAACTCAGTGCTTCCGCTACTTTCCTATACCATCCTGGGAGGAATGAATTAATTTCTTATAAAAAGTTCTTTAATCAATGCACATACACGAAATCGTCATTTACTCTTTAATATAACTATGTATGCAACACAAAAAAATATATATTCATGATGATTGGAGATTGCATTAAGACTTTCAGAGTTTGACACTTTGACAAAAAAAAATCGACGCATCAAATATGCAAATGACACGAAAGTTGGTACATGGATTATACATATAAAGAAGATGCAATAAACTTTCAGAACAATTGGATGATTTATTGAACAGAAAGCATTATATAAAATGAGCAAATCAACGTGGTCCATCTCTGCCCTGGATTCATAAGATTGGCTGATAGTGTTGTCAGGGATATCTTGCCAAAGAACTCCAACTGACAGGCTAATTCGTCTCAGACACGCCCAATTATATCCCAAATATGCTCAACTCCAGAGACTTGGCGATCTGGCAAATAAGGGTGTATTGCAAGCACAGAGCTAATCCATAGAGAGGGTGTCTTTTGTGACTGAGAGTTATCTTGTTGAAAAGAACGTCAGTTGAAAAGAACGTCAGCTCAACTGCACGTATAATGTCCTCAAGAAATCGCTGTGCTGTGAGGGTGCTACGGAGAATTATCACGGTGGTCTGGCTATCAAACGAAAGGGATTGCAAACGATAATTCCCTGTTGTCGAGCTGTGTGGAATGTGGCACGCACAGTAGGGTCCGATCAATATCCAAATAAGTCTGAAAAATTTTAACCATTTGGATATCCCATCGAAAGGTACTTGAATGTGAAGTTTCATTATGATCACTCCATTAAGGAAGCGTCGAATTTTGTTGTCAAAGACCGGAATAACGAATAATGAGAGACCTGGAGTAATTAGAATAGGACGCAATTGCTTAAACAGGCTGAGGGAGGTGCGCAGTCACAATTTTCTTTTACTGCGTTGGAATTCAGTATATGGCTCAAATTTAATAGCATAACTTTGAATGTTATAAACAAATACAATTTTAATATAAAAAAGCCAGATATTTATAATAATATTCATTCTAAAAGTTGGCCTAAATCAGTGGGGCATTCAAGTATCATCATTTAGGGAGGAGATTGTGATTTGTTTTATTCAAAAAGCTTGTAGCATTATTTTTTTTAATTTAAAAGATTTGATTAAAGGAGGCCAAATACCTGCGTCTGTGGAATCATTTTATGCTCCCTTCTCGAATTATGTAACTTGATATAAAATGCATCATTACTAAGAAAAGCTGAACACGTATTTCAATTTTCTTGAGGTTTACAAGACTTAATTCCTTATGCAAACATTTTCCCCGAATTTTTGATAGCCACAAATGAGAGACTTAACCACGCTATTCAATCTTCCGCGAAGTAGAAACGTGTCAATTCAAAAAATATTTTTCTTATTTTAAAATCGGTTGACGTAAATTTTTATTTTAAAAGTAAAAATTACAATATATTTAAACATTATATAAGATGATTTCTCAATAAATGCATATTAAATAGATATTCATCGTTTTAATAAATAGTGTAGCCTGCAGTTTATTATATAAAATTTAACAAGCAAATCGTTTATATTGGGAGTTGTTTAATATCCAAAAATTTATAATTATACCTATACTTGCGAGGCACAAATATAAAAGAAATTGAAAAACACATGTTACCTCTTTTACATTCTAGAAAGAGAGGCAAACAGAGAGAAGGAGGCTGTAGACGAGGCAGCAAAAGGCAAAAAAGGGAGGAGAGGTGTGGCTACTGTTTTTCGGTCGTGATGCCAACGGGCAGTGGGAGAGGAGAGCTGCTAATTTAGATGTCACGCATCGAGTTAAGTGATGAAGGTGGTGGAGGAAAAAGATGGAGAGAAAAAACGATGAAGAAGAAAAGGAAGGAATAATGGAAGGCAGGGAGGTAGGCAGAGAGAAGGAGGGGACAAAAGCTGAACACGGTGCGGGAGCGGCAATCGACGAAAACCTTGAGCCTCGTGTCTCTCTTCTGGTTGTCCTCCTCAATGTCCTCTTTTTAAAAATAAGCCAGTCTCATTTGTTTCAAGAGACAATTCAATTTATGATTATCCGATGCAATGATCTTCCATAATGCAATACTGCCTTTCCGCGAAATAGGTGCCATCTCTTAGCCTTCACCGATGTTAAATACATTATTTACGAAGTACAACCAATTTTTACAAATGTTCAAACAATGTTGTTCATAAATCAATTTTTTTTTCAGTCCGCCATCCATTATGCCCTCCGAAACTGATTTCTTAATAGTTTTTTTTGGCAACATGGATCCATTATGAAGCGATGTTAGTTCTAGTCATATATGAATGGTTCTGTATATTTTTTTTGATTTTTATTACATAAAGGGATACACAGTGGAGTAAATTATGTTCTAATATTATGGCAATATCACACACATTAAATTAATTTTCTCTGATGATCATTATGAAACAAAATCCAAATATTCAACAGAAAACATCTTTCAAAATAGAGTATTCAAACTATGAAAAACCATGACATCAAAATTATTTTAAGCATTTAAATAAATCAAGTCTTAAAAGCTCAATTTCATATTGGTTCACATCAACAAGAACCCCCCCCCCCAAAAAAAAGAGCTTCTAGTTAGGAGGGCTTGTGAAACCTCACTTCACCTCTGTATGATTTACTAGCTTCATGAAAACTAACCTTACATATCCACCTTGCCAGAAGATTGAACATTAGATATACAATGTGGATAAGTTAGAGTAATCAGATAGTCCGTAATCTGTTCTCCGGGGGAAAATAATGCTGTAAAAAAACAGTTTCATTAGATAGTCAAATCTATGTTTGTACTTATGTTCTGCTTCCTCTTCTTCTTTGGTCCTTAGCGGGCGGCTATTGCAGATTGATTTCTTATGGAGATTACAGAATTTTGGTAATGCTAATCCATGGTGGACGACCCAAGACTAAATTTAGATCCATGTATTAGTATTAACCGAGTTTTCGTTTCTTCAAGTATCTTCCCCCACTACCTTCACCCATGTTTTCTTGGACTCATTCTGTTATAGGGTCGATACCTCCGGAATAGTTTATGTGACTAATAAGTCAATCTAAAAATAAGCTCAATACATAAACTTTCTCTCTAGAAATTTAAATATAACAATTCAATAGAAGCATGTCTTTCATTTACAAATTCAATTTTTAGATAAAATAATCCCTACTGCATCAACAATAAACAATCACAAGTTGCCATCTGCTGTAATGGTGGTGAAAGCAATAGATCATTTACTGCAATCCAACATTAATATTTAACTTTGAGTAAAAGAGATACATATTGAGAACATTACAATCTATAATACGCTCAACAATGAGCGCAAACTAAATTTCATGAAACTCCCACGTTCAATATCGTCTGCCACACAGTTTCCATGCGGTTCTTCTCAACTACAAAAATTTACGGACGCGTTGAGGCCATCTGTTAAAACAAGCAGAAACAGCTGCCTATAGAGTGGAAAAAAATTACCACCATGTAGGAAGACGTTCATATCACAAACTTTTCTTCAGGTTATTTCCACGCCACCCGTACTAGATTGACAATGCACCTGGTGAATTTTTCATTACTCCTGACAACAATGAGACAGAAAAATAACCAGTGGGCTTCATATGTTTACAAAAAAAAACCCTCGCAGCTTCTAGGAGATTAAGCTGAAAAATTAAGATATCTATACTTTGTCCATTATACGAAAATGCATATGAAGAGTTCAAAACAGGATATCATTTTATGTAGGATTTTTATCCATCACTGTATATTAGGTTTTATTTCTTCAATGTTTGTTGCATCTTGAACAACTTATTAAGTTAATAGAAGACATGTGCAGCGTTTCCAAAAGCATCTTCACAAACACACTCTGCGAGAACTGTGGGACACTGCATTTCTTCGACGTAGTATTTAAGTAAAGAAATTATGTTCGTTGTGCAAGAAGCCTGCTGCAGTAATTGGAATATAAATGCGTTGCTGATTCTACGTATTTGTGAAATAGTTTTGATAAAAATAAATGTTCCTAATTCATTTGCATATTTAATTAATTTTACAGCTTATCTAACTTTCTCTCTCAATTAATACGCAAAGAGCGAATCATAAATTACATAAATTTCTAATTTTCTTTCATATATTACAATACTTCAAACCAAGTTAATCAATAACTCAAACATTATTAATAAACAGACTTAGCAAACAAAGACGCACAACAGTGAAAATTGCTTTATGCGACTGGTTAATTCTTTCTTATCTGCCCGTTCGTGAAGAACTTTGGCTTATAATTATGGAACCTCAACCAGATCTGTCCGCTGTGGGGGATGCGACAGTCCAAAAATCGTCCAGGAACAGAATATTGTCAAAAATATATATTTTTTTTTTGCAATTTGATGCAGAATTAACAGTTGATTTTCATGTGGATTTTGCTAATAATTTAAAATTTAATAAAATGTATCAGACGGAAGGTTAATGAAACTTACGCATTTAAAGATCATCAAAAAGTATAACAGGAATGTTTCATAGCCAGCTTATCTACAAATATTTCTTAAGGAACACCCCCAAAATGATAAGTATTGAGCGAGCTATAAAATATAACTTAATGGAGATCATATAATTTTATAAGAATTATAATTTTCCCTGATCATTTCTTTTAGTCTCCTAATCTAAATATTATGATTAGTCTCAATCTTGCCGTTGATTATGAAGGCATAGCTTATTTTGAATACATGTACAGCGTTTCATATCTCGGATGTTCTTTTGTAGTAAGGTTTTTTTCCTTCATATACAGGGTGTTGCAGATAACTACAGGGCAGTATAACGGGAAGCCTACCCGCTCGATTGCAGGGGCCGGCTCGACATCAAATGATAATTGGGTAATTTTATCAAAAACATGACAGTTTTGACGTTCACCCACCCTCCCCGATTGTAGAAACTGCTGGCTGCTGCAGGCCATCTTCATCTCCCTCCATTCTGCCAATCGACCGAGCCGGCCCCTGCATTCAAGCGGATAGGCTTCCCGTTATACTGCCCTGTAGTTATCTGCAACATCCTGTACATCAAAAAGTAGAATAGGAACGTTTCAAAGATTGATCATCAATCAGTTGAACTCAACATAAGGAGCCAATGGATATCCTGTTCCATTTTATAGAATTTTTTCTTGTTGTGCTTTCTTTTTCCATAGACTGTTCTCTAGTGTGTTCTTGATTCATTTAACATGAGGAGTTACGCATTTTATTCAGTTTGAATGTCAACTTTCAAACAAAGTTGGAATGGATGGCCCAACAACTTTGCCACAGCGATCATCACATCTTATTTCTCTTGACTTCTTTCTGAGGCGATGCTGTTAAAGACAAAATGTTTAGACACTCATTCCCGATATTAAAGTCTGAAGGAAAGGATAAGAGGTGCTGTAGTTAGAATGACTGCAGAGAAAGAACACACGGTAAGAACTTGGGTGTCGCTTACTTGGTCCAGGCAACCAACAGAGCATATGCTGGAGTGAAAGAATAAAGTTAAAAAATATATAATTTGAGGTACGATTTGTAAAAACGACATGTCTGTATCTAACGAAGCTTTTGTTTTAGGATTCAGCGAAAAATTTGTGCTCATCCTATACAAGATGGAAGTGAATTTAAATGTACAGTTTTTATTGCAGATATTGTATCGCAACCGTAAAATATTCAAAAACATTTTTTATAAATAAAAGAATCCAATTATTGTAAATCTTTTGAATATCCCCTTAGTCAAGAAAACTTTATACAATTACATAATGTAATTAAATTTAATAAATAGTTAACGTATACTGAAAGCTCGGTACGGTATAATATCGGCTCACAAACATATAATTTTCATTACTCTCGATAAGAGTTGCACTCAAGACAGGTTTTCCGTTTTCTTTGCTCGAACTCTCAATTTCGATTGTACGAGTACGGCCTTAGGAAGGCCAAGTTAGACACGAATTATCCCCCCCCCCCTTCAACATCATCATATTCTTTAACCATTTTTATTTTTAAATAGCGATGCCTTGAGATGTGAACAAAATAAACGGCCCCCGGTCACACGTACATGCTCAATTATAACGCATTTAAAACTGGTCATTATCTAAATACGTTGCGAAAAGCTTTTGAACAGAAAACATCTCATTATCCTTTACAGTAACTACAAAACGAGCGAATGCGTTGTTCAACTCATTCAAAGCCAAACGATTAAAAAAAAAAAAAATGACGGTCAACTCGTTTGCTTGTTTTAACGACGCATTAATGAAATATTTAAATGGGACAATTTATTCACTGTAGATTTAAAAATCTCCATGAAAAAGTAAGAGAAAAAATAAACAATAAAATTTTTATTGTCCCCGTCTATTTATGACTGCATAAATCAAGAATAACATTTCGAAATCGCTCTAATGAACGTAGAAAACGCAACTGAAGTCCACTAAGGAAAGCAATTACTATCGACAGCGACAAGAACGACTTTCCTAATCGAATTCAATTAGTAGCAATTTGAGAGAAATATTCGAAGGTTACAATACTTCAAAAGATTTAATCAAAGATTGTCCTCTCTATTTATTATAAAACAAACATTATTAAAATTAATTATTATTATTATTATTTTCCTTGTGTACAGTTATAACTTGTGTAAAAGGCGCAAAATGACCTTAGTAGTCGACGCCAAAATTTCTAATAAAATATTCCCGACGTATTAAACCCATTTCAGATATTTTAACATTATCATCCTTTAATCGAGTTCAGATTATTTATGTCATTTGAATAATGAAAATATTGAATGAATAAAAATAATTTAGTCAAAGAAATTAAGCCAATTTTCAATATTAAGATTTTACACCTCATAAGTGTGCAAAATTAAGAGTACCTATCTAATTTCGTGTTGAACCACCTTATAAATGGCCATATTTACCACCACGGGTTAATCTGAGGGTTAATCCGTATTTACCGCTAACATGTAACATGTTGGACCACCTTTTTTACATTTACGGCTACAACACGACGAGGAAGGCTGTCGACAAGTTCTTTTACAGTCTTCTGCGGGACACTTGCTACGTGGCCTTTAAACGTTTCCGGTAAAGGACGATAATAAGTGGTTGGTGGCTTGTGCATCCGCCTGCGGCGCCCGGCACATCCCACATGAGTTCAATCGCGTTTAAATCCGGACTCTGGGCAGCCCATGCACAGCCTGCACGACGACTGTTTTGCTGGATTTCTCCTGTTGGCACATTGCCAAAATTTCTAAAGCCGATTACCTCGCAAGAAAGCTCGTGTAGAGTGGTGCAAGCGATATCAAAACTGGAGTGTAGACGGCTGGAAACGCGTGATTTGTGTCAGATGAATCAAAGTTCTGTCTTTATTCAAATGACAGTCGTGTGCATAGAAGAAGCAATGAAGCCTTTCACTCTGATTACGTCCAAGGTGTGGTACAGGCGGATGATGGATCTGTGATTGTGTGGGCAAGTGTTCAGTACAATGAACAGGACCTCTCGTTGAAATTAGCACCAGGCTTAACCAGTATAACTATCGTGACATTATGGATGGACCACTGCTGCCTTTTGTGGATCACGTTAAGGATGTCTATGACCTGAAATATGTCTTACTATCAAGACAATAACTGCAGGGTTAACAGGGCTAGATCTGTGATGAGTAGTTCGACGAGCATAATTAGACCATACAACACCTCGATTGGCCTACTATTAATGGTGCGCTGCACATCCCTTCGCTTTAAACACAGCTTTAGTGCATTTGGGCATTGGATGTACGAATGTCTTTAGATAGTCCTTATCTAGCTCCAACCATGTTGTAATACAATTTTTTTGCGCGGTGTGCTTCTACAGGGTATTTCTAAAGGTAGTTACTAAACGTTACACACAAGGGACACCAAAACAAACAGTTTTTACCATAGCATGGAGGGTCGGAATCATACCATTATCCGGCTATGGGGGATAGAAGTGATCACACAGGTATTATGAAAATGAATGCACATGCCAAAAAGATGTGCATGCATTAAAAATTCCTGATAAAAGGGATATTCACACAACATTATTTGGAATCATTAACAGGAGTTGCGTTCTTCTGATGTGCATCTCTCCATGATCAAGTTTATAAGTGAAACTCCACCTATCCTCTTCCTTTCACATTAGACATCTCTGCAGCGAGCGACCGACCGATCGTCATTTTTTAACGTCACGCGATCGATTTTTGGACACGATGTGTCCATTCACATACATGCGAGCGAGCAAGCGACGAAAGTTCAACCGGTTGATCTTTTGTCGCATCGCTTCAATAGTATTGCTTGAAAAGAACCAATCACAGCATTTCATCCAGAATTCAAAGCGCTTTAAAACGAGGAGCGTGGTTGTGTTGGGATCCGCCATTGCGATTTCAACCATTGCGCATTTTCCTGCGCAAGGAGGCGAGCGAGCGATACGTTGAGTAATGTGAAAAGGTGCAGCGACTAGTCGTGACGATTGAGCGACTCGATGACCGATAATCGTGCTAGCCCCGCGATGGTAATGTGAAACAGGCTTTACTGTTCGCCTCAGTGGACATAACTACCTTCACTTTATCGTTGATGTGCTGCCCGAGCTCCTGGAGGATGTACCGCTGAATATTCTGAGACGGATATGTTTCCAACATGATGGGGCGCCCGCACATTTCACCTGTGCTGTGCGTGATTATCTTAATGACACATTCGATAATTGTTGAATGGGTAGAAGTGGACTAGTTGCATGGCCTCCCAGGACACGGGATCTTACTGTCCTTGACTTTTTTCTATGAGATCACATGAAGGCAGTCGTCTACTCCATACTTGTCACTACCATTGAAGAGCTGGCTGCCCGCAGTGCGGTCGCCAGCGAAGAAGTTCGTAAAATGCCAGGACTTTGGCAACATACGGGGGTCAATGTTGCGACGATGGCTGGTGGACACTTTGAGCAGCTTTTGTAAGCGTTGTTTTCACTTGTCAATAAACTAATTGATATTATTGTTTTTTCATTTGCACATTACATCACTTCTCACCCCCATAGCCAGATAATGTAGAGTTCCGATCCCCTAAACTTGGGTATACGGTAAAAGCTATTTGTTTTGGTGTCCCCTAACTGTGTGTAACGATTGGTAACTACCTTTAGAAATACCGTGTAAATCAATCGAAAACTGTCGATTTGAACCTACCACAGAATGATCCAAAAGTCGCGCACATCGAAAACAGATCCGCATTCTCTAAAACGGGCGAATTAATCTCGTTATGGTTGAGTTGTTAGGACTGCCACACCAGTTTATTAGGAGCTTTAGCATAAAAGCTACTTATAAGAATGCGCCCTTGGTCTGTAAGTTTATCCGGCCGGCCGTCCGCCGTTTGCACGATAACTTGAAAACGAATTAACTTTTTCAAATTCTGTTTTCAGAAATATGATCATCAAAGTCTTTAGCTCGGCCGTATCAACTTTTCAGAATTTTTCGTGGACCCCTTC
The DNA here is from genome assembly GCA_023313115.1 of Rhysida immarginata. Classification (NCBI taxonomy): domain Eukaryota; kingdom Metazoa; phylum Arthropoda; class Chilopoda; order Scolopendromorpha; family Scolopendridae; genus Rhysida; species Rhysida immarginata. Next base: position 889,245 of record JAHWFO010038550.1, on the reverse strand, counting down.
AAGTCGAATTCACGTGCTAAAACAGTGAGTGTAAAGAATACCAAGATGTTATAGAACAATCGATTTATCAAGAAGGAATACATTGTTATTTTCTGTTCATCTTTTAAGCATTACTGACATCGGCGGGCGCACGTGAAATCGCTTTGTCGACGAACGATTGCTCAAGTGCTCATTATGTATAATTAAGTAGCGGAAGAATGGAGCTACGTATTGGTTTTATAATGTCTTAACTGTGTACCCCTTCATAATTTCTACATTTTTTGAGGTAGAAGGTTAAAATTCGGAATGTAGCTTACTATGAGCATGCCCATCTGTACTATTTAGTTTGGTTTTGATTGGTACACTGGGGTCGGAATTACGGTGGTGGGATTCAGGGTTGGCAACATGCCTGTGTGCTATTTAGGTTCGTAAAGGCGTGAAATTTGGTATCCAGATTTCTCTAGGCAAGATCTACAGTAGTATGAAGTTTAGGCCCAATTGTTCCAGGGGGGTCGGGATTTGCGGGGGTGGTATTCACTTGGTCCTTAGAACCATGGCAACATATGGCATGTTATATACATACTTTCGGAAATGATAAAAAAGAAAGAAGATACGAGGTTTTTTTACATTTTATACATATTACGTTCGAGAAAATCAATTTTCTTGATTAAAAAACTTGGGGAGAGGTAAAAAGTGCAGATAAAGGGGTAAAAATAGATGACCGCAGGGATCTGCCACTTGCCTTCCCCTACTCGGGGGGGGGGGGGTAATTTCTTTTTAATAAATGTTGAAATGTATTTCTGCTTCACTGCTAAAGCTCCTCCTTGGTATGTTTACAAGACTTTATTTCCTATGAAATTCGTCTGCAACCGTGACCACCGACAGAGAAGGCCTCCGCAATGAAACTGAATACATTGTTATTCTTATTTCTACCCAATGACGTATATTAAAGATAGACTCCGAATCCTATTGTTGTAACTTGAAGCAAATTGGGAAGCTCCATGCCCAGAACTGTCATGGCTGAAAGTGAGTGAAGATGATACAAAACACATGGCTAAACACGAGAGTAGCTGATTAATAATTCTTTCACACGCCGATCATGGACTGATAAGTTTATCTTTTCGTTTACTTTGTATTTGAAGTATTTTATTACATTTTATAAACAATTTTTCGATCATGGTTTCAATTTCAATTTCGTGTCGATTGTCTTTCAGTAACGTATTTTCATTTTAGTTACGTATTTTGATTTATTTTTGTGGAAAATGATTCCTGATCCATTTTCGTGTCTGTTTGTACAGTCGTACGCAGAACAACTTTGAATAATGGTTTTGAATTAATAATTCCTCGGGGCCCAAAATCTTCAAAAAAAAAGCAGCCAGACAGCTAATTAGTCCACGGCTCACTCCTGCCCAGAACTATCATGGCTCAATTTGCTTCACTTTTTGACGCTGTTAACAATAGGATTCGGAGTCTATCTTTAATATACGTCATTGTTTCTACCAATAATAAGCCCTGAATTTGCACTATCTATGATGATGTAACAATGCATCGAGTTTCATTGCGGAGGCCTTCTCTCTCGGTGGTCACGCTGCAACACATGCATAAGAATAACCAGTGGCAATATAATGTTCAACAATGAAAACAGTTTGGATGTGCGCGACTTTTTGATCACCCTGTATTTTGTAAGGAAAAGTTCGTTGGAATATTGATAATTAATTCCCTGGTCCTTTCTCCCTGCTACTAAATAAAATTACTTGCAGTTCATTGTTACTTCGCACTCCTTTTAATCTGTGACGTAGGAGAGAACCTAAAACATGGAATCCGTTACAATATAAAGCCAAATCCGATGAGATTTGGTTTCGATTGCGTCAGAATTTTTACATGAGACAAATTCACATATGCAGCAAGTGACCGTTCGTGTTTAATTTATAATGTTAATTTCCGTTTAATTCCGGTGTACAAGTAATTTTCCATCTGAATCCGAAACCGTATATAGCAGCAATCAAGCTGGATGAGAAGAATTAAGTAGCGATGGGATATCTGCGTGGATTATTTACTTATTCACTTAGAACAACCACTGGAATTTGTAATAAATTAAGTTCACTTTCGTTTCTTGAAACCAAAAATAATGAAGTTTATACAGGGTGAACTTGCAGACCGTTTACCTGTCTTATGCTTAACAGAGGAGTTCACAGAAGGTATCCAGAATGTCCTCCTTCCACTTCTCAGAACAGCTGAATTCTACGACAGATATTTGAGGTAAAGGGGCTTTATGTCACTATGCACAATATAAAATATAATTTCATGTTATAACAATTTGGAGTCAATCATGAAATGGGGAGTTATTTCTGGAAATTATGGAAATGTAAGTTACTTTGACATTTTTAAGAATCTTAAGAAAATCTGAAAACTATAAATAAACAATTTTATAAACCAAAATTATATTCTTCTAAAGAAATGTGTGAGCTTTACATGGAACATTAATGTTATCACAAAAGGAATAACCTTACAGATTGAATTATATTAGGCATAATTTAATAAGTGCGTGGTTCCCCCCCCCCCCTTTCAATTTAGAAACGAGGTTCAAGTCGATGACGATTGTTTTAATTAAAATAAACCCAATTGGATACATTCCGAATTGCAGACATCTCTTCATGAATGAAAAAGAAACTGGGAATACACGTGGGCAATGCGGCGAAGTACGATTAAAAATTCACAAACACAGATTTCTATCATCGACTCCTTTAGCTTAAAGAGTTACTCCCTGGGTCTTCTGTTAAAACCTTTTTAATGAGAAATAGATAAAGCAATTTATAAAGGAACACTCGTCTCGCATGCAATTCAAATCAGATGATAATCATAAACTTCTCTCGAAAAAATTTCCAACACCTTCGCTGGATTTGAACTCACGATCTCGAGAGACTCAACGGTATATAGAAAACAGAATCCAAAGAAAATTAAAAGCGTTCAATTGTTCGAAGGAACGAATTCAGATACAACACGCAATTTAGATAGGCACCTGAGAGCACACAGTCAGTAAAATGAACATATCTAAAATACGAAATTTCTTTTCAAGTGGTTGGCAGAATTTATTCATCATCAAGGTAACTTCAGAAGGTACCTCCACTGATGCAGACAATGGTCGATTTAGATGAGTATTAATGGGTTACTTCATGACAAATATCAAACGTAGGCGGAGGAGAGAACACTGAAAATGCAATAGTCAAGCGGAATAAATGGAAAAGGGTTAAAGGGGCAAAGGGCGCCGAGTTCGTTTGGTGCATAAGCCAATAGACTTTTCCACTGCCTTTGGGCGACGGAGCACCATATTGAGACCTTCCTATCCAGCTTCTTCCCTAAATTGATTAAAACGAGGGGACGTGGCCAATAATAAATCAGCGACAAAAATATATGCAACTATTACAACCGGTTGCAAACAATCGGGGTAAAAATTAACAAACAAAGGGGAACTGGTACAATGCAAAAAAACTGATATAGTTGGTCCTCTGCGGTAACACAACCTTCACTTTATATAGAATAATTTTAAGAAAATCAAAGAAAATTTGATTACTGACTAGACATTTAACACCATTTAATTTTTAATATGATTTCTCTTTATACAGCTTCAGATCTGCTTCAGACAACTGTGAAAAGGTAACTTCGATGCGTGTGGATCTAATTTTATTATACAACGCAGGAAAACAGAAATCATTTACTAAAAAATAAAACAGTGTTTTTTGAAATCTAAATTGCGGTTTTCACTAATCATTATTAAAGCCTTATGATTACAGAAAGCATCAATCGATTTAGCATGATTTTACAAGCAAACGATGGATGAGTACATATATCATTTATTTTTATTTTTTGTAAACTTCAATCACAACAGACAGGTATGAGCGGTTTCCAATGTTTTATGAATTTGGTAATTTTTAATTTTCCTCTAAATTACACCGTAATTTTTCTATATTTTTCTGATCAACTGCATACACTTATCCCAGAGTGAAACAAGGATAAGCCTATGTATCCACTGGATTATAGTTCGGTTTTACGTCATTTAAACCCTGAAATCACACAAAACAACATCGAAGTTTTTACAAGACTACAAGTGCTGCTCAGCGAACTAAGGAAGTTTTAAACGAACTGCGCTGCGAAATGCTCCTATACCCACCTTCGCAGAGGTCTGGCACCCAACGACTACAATCTGCTTCCAAAACTGATTGTGTTAGCTCTGAGAATAACAGCGTTTTCCTAGTTGCAAAATTAGCATTACGTCTGGATTCGCCCAGTAGCTAAATCACATTGATCGGCATCGAGATACATTGTTAGAAAAACAATCAGGATTTGTCTGCTCGAGACCGCATTAGTCCTCGTATGATGGGGATGATGCATGAAATCTTCTCTAAAAATTAAAGTGCTGTTTCCTGTTTCATTGTAATGCTGAATAAAAAATCGTTCTTAAATATTAGACATAATTAAAAAAAATTTATTAAATTCAGCGCTAGATACATGAAACCATACCTTTCAGTGATTTTAAGCGTAAGTGAAACTTGGTATGATGATTAAGCATTGTTGACTATAAGCTTTAACCCGTGATGAACAGGCAAGGCTTACGAGAGAGACAGGCCCAGACATTCAAAAGTCACTTTTCAAACAGAATTCAAACACCTTCACGGTTTCCAACAAACGACAAAGCACTGATTGTTAAAATCCAAGATGGAGACAATGAAGGTTGAATTGTTGTCAGGACAGGCCAGAGCCAACACCTCTTAGAGATAAGGCCTCGGTACCATAGTGGCCCCTTCTATCCACTATACTCGGTACAGAAGACTCTGGCATCATACAGTAGGCAGCAAGGCCAACTATAAATACTATAAATACAGGCTGGGGCAGTCGAAAATCCAGTGGTCTCTTCCACAGATTACGTTTATTCAGATGTTCCACTCAGCGCTGAAGAGGAAATTTGAACGACGCTAACGACCTCTCAGTTGCGTTAAACTCTTGATTTGATATTGTTTAAGAAAATTGCATAATTTATAACGTATAAATGTTTTCTTTCTAAAATCGTGAATTAATTTATGATTTAATATTAATTAAATCTTAAAATACAGTCATGTGATGTTACAGAGTTTGTGACTCTACAAGTTTCAATTTCGAGTCGACGCCATTTGCAACGAAAGTAAGGCAAACGTTTAAAATGCGACGGATTTTTTCGTTTGATTTAATATGGACAGGAAAAGTAATCGCGCTGAAAGTGATTACAGTAAAATGCATCATTTGTGAAAAAACAGGAAAGAAAAGTAAACTAAAGTAATATTTAAATTTAATGTAATTTTTAAAAGGCTTAATTTTGTATTAGCAGTGTAAAACGAATAACGTAATTTGTGATCTACACTTTGACATAACAGATACGTCACGTGACTTCCATAACGTCTGTTGACTGTGCCGCGAGGCCAACAAGATAAGGCCTGGAAGCGAAAAAGTCACCTGACCAACTGGGTGCTAATAACAATCCAACCTTCATTGTTTCCAACAAAACGAAAAACACTGATTGTTAACATCCAAGATGGAGACAATGAAGGTTGGATTGTTGCTAGCACCCAGTTGGTCAGGTGACTTTTTCGCTTCCAGGCCTTGTTATCTCGTGGCCTCAACTGTGACGCCATCTCTGTTGGGTGGCATGCTTTCTGATTGGCTAGCTGGTAATATCAAAATTACAATTGCTATCAGAAGGAGTGGAATATCTGAATAAATGTAATCTGTGGAGTCTTCTGTGCCAAAGGAGGTCTTGCCAGTACCAACACTACCTAGAGTGAAGGCCTGCTCACGGCGTCAAGAAATTTAATGGGACAATGGAACTTTGATTGTAAACAACAAACGAAAAAACACTTGTTGATTTTTCGTTTGTTGTAAACAATGAAAGTTGGATTGTCTGCCTAAGTTTGAAGACGCCGTGAGCAGGCCTTCTCGCAATAATCCTATCTCAGCTTCAGTTGGTAGCCGACGAGAAAGACAGGCCTCGAAGCGGAAAAGTCACTTGACCATCTGGGTCAGAACAACAGTCCAACTTTCATTGTTTCCAACAAAGGGAAAAACACGGATTGTTAACATCCAAGATGGAGACAATGAAGGTTGGATTGTTGTTCGGACCAATGACGTATATTAAAGATAGACTCCGAATTCTATTGTTAACAGCGGCAAAAAGTAAAGCAAATTGAGCCATGTTAGTTCTGGGCAGGAGTGAGCCATGTTAGTAATTAGCTGTCTGGCTGCTTTGTTTTTGAAGATTTTGGGCCTGAGGAATAATTAATTCAAAACCATTCCTCAAAGTTAAACTGCGTACAACTGTACAAACAAACAAAACAAAAGGATCAGGAATCATTTTCCTCAAAAATAAATCAAAAATACGTAACTAAATTGAAGATACCTAACTGAAATACAATCGAAACGCAATTGAAATTGAAACCATAATCGAAAAATTCTTTATAAAATATAATGAAATACTTCAAATACAAAGTAAACGAAAAGATAATCTTATCACTCCGTGATCGGCGTATGAAAGAATTATTAATCAGCTACTCTTCTGTTTAGCCATGTGTTTTGAATCATCTTCACTCACTTTCGGCCATGACAGTTCTGGGCATGGAGCTTCCCAATTTGCTTCAAGTTAAAACAATAGGATTCGGAGTCTATCTTTAATATACGTCATTGGTTCGGACACAGATGTCAGGTGACTTTTCCGCTTCGAGGCCTGTCTTTCTCGTTGGCCTCGTTCAGTTGAGAGTGACGTCACCGAAAAAAAAGTCGCTTATAAGACATAGTACACAACATCGTATCCTACCCCATTAATTTTTTTTATTTAATTTCGTCAAATGATTTTTCTAACCACCGATTTTTTATTATATCGAGGAGAAAAATATGAAATATGATTGCAGACAGAAATTTTGAACTTTTTATACAGAAATTTATTTAAACTATTTCTTCATGCGCACGAGCTGTAACCGCTCACTCCTGATGTCACTCTCAACTAAACTTGAGACAGGGTATAGGTGATGTTTCCAGGGCACTCAGATGACTTCGGGGTCGAGAAAACCAACATCACCTCTACTCAAAGTCTGAGCGCGAAAATTTCATGCATTGTTACATCATCATTCCTAGTCATAATTTAGGGCTTATTATTGGTAGAAATGCGATTAAAGATGACTACCTATGACGTTTTAACAATGTATGACGTTTCCGCGCTCAGGCTTTCTCTTTAGGTGGTGTTGGCAAAACTCAACCTTCATTGTTTCCAAAAACGAAAAAACACTGGGCGAGGTCAAAAATGCAAACACCGAATTGGGTTGGTGAAGGAATGTTTATTGCTCGATTGCTAACGTATTGTTGACTATCGTAGCAACAATGATTTTTTCACTAAATCAACTCGGTGTTAGTATTTTTGACCTCGCTCACTGATTGTTAAAATCCAAGATGAAAACAATGAAGATTGGATTGTTGCTCAGACAACTAAGGTCAGATGACTTGAGTGCCCAGGCAATACCTCCTAGAGAAAAGGCCTGCGGACAAAAACGTCATACATTCTTACATCATCAAGCGTTTATTGTTAATCGTATTTCTACCAATAATAAGCCCTAAATTTGGCCGCTTGATGCGAGGCCAACGAGAGACAGGCCAGGGCACTCAAAAGTCACATGATCATCGGGGTCCGGACAACAATTCATTCTACATTGTCTCCATCTTGGATTTTAACAATCGGTATTTTTTTGTTTGTTGGAAACAATGAAGGATGAATTGTTGCCCGCACCCCGATGATCATGTGACTTTTGAGTGCCCTGGCCTGTCTCTCGTTGGCCTCGGCTTGATGCGAGAAAGACAGGCCGGGGCACTAAAAAGTCACATAACCAAAGGAGATCTAGCAACAATCCAATATTCATTGTTTCCATCTTGGATTTCAACAATCAGTGTTTTTTCGTTTGTTGGAAACAATGAAGATAGGGTTGTTGCTGGATCTACTTTGGTCATGTGACTTTTTGTGTCCCGGCCTGTCTTTTTAGTTGGCTTTGGGCTTGATGATGATGATGTAAGAATATATACAGTTTTTTTTTCGCAGGCCTTCTCTCTAGAAGGTATTGGCCCAGGCCTGTCTTTTTCGTCGGCTGCGAATCATGGCGAAACCAACTAGAAAGACAGGCCGTGACCACCGAGAGAGAAGGCCTCCGCAATGAAACTGAATACATTGTTGCATCACATAGATAGTGCATTGTTATTCGTATTTCTACCAATAATAAGCCCTGAATTTGCACTATCTATGATGACGTAACAATGTATTCAGTTTCATCGCGGAGGCCTTCTCTCTCGGTGGTCACGGACAGGCCGAGGCTATGAAAAATCACATGTGTCATGACCAATGTAGATCTAGCAACAATCCAATCTTCAGTGCTTCCAACAAACAAAAAGAAACAGTGATTGTTGAAATCCAAGATGGAAACAATGGAGGTTGGATTGTTGCTCGATTTACTTCGGTCATGTAACTTTTAGTGCGCCGGCCTGTAATTTTTCGTAGGCTACGAATCAGAGGCTATGATTTACCATTTTCTTGTTGTGTTAAATTTAAAATAAAAATAAAATAACTATAAATTTTTCGCAAAAACGAATCGCTATTCCTTGATATGGATAAATGCAGTAGAGAAGGACGAGACACGAGAACCCTAGAATACAATAACAAATTAAGTGATATTTAATAAAAAATAAAATAAATAAATCAAAAATAAAAATTAAATGCTGACGTTATAATTATTGATATTGATAATGAATACTGTAGAAAACGATAATTTAAAATTTTCATGCACGATCCCCATTTACTTCAATCATTAACATTTTAATAAAGAAAAACACAGTTAATATTTATATTGAAAATATAAATATTTTTATGCAAAAAATTGAATATCATCTATATAAGCAGACTATTGCTTAAAAGCTATAGGAACAAAGATTATGTAGTCTAATATTTCGGTTTATTATGGTTTTAACCTTAGAAAAATTTCTGTTTGCTTTTCATTATTTCTCCCCTGCCAAGATTTATCTTACATGATTAGACCCTACACGGAAATCACCGTTCTCTAGAAAATATAATGTTCCAATACCCTTCATTTCTAACCATTTTCCTATTTGAGAATATAAAACCTTAAAGTATTTTTAAATTTACTATACCCAAGACTGTCTTCACATTCCAATTTTTCTTCCTTAAAAAGGCCTTAAAACGAAGATCTATTTCTTGATGCCTTAGAGAATGATTTTTAAATACCCATGATATATTCTGTTAATACTAAATTTGATGGCGTTCTGAACCATTAGCTTCCCAGTCAAGCCAAATGCTATTAACCGCACAAGAGTGAGCGTCCAAACCGTAAACCCAACAGTAGCATTTATAACAACTAAAAAGAGTGCTAAGAACGCAAACTCACTCTCTCCTTCGACAGGCTCCCATCCCATTCGGGCAGCGACAGTGGCGTAGAGCCGTCGCCCGTATTCGTTGAAGGCGTCGCGATGCTCCGACTGCGCAAGCAGAACGCTCAGCTTGCCCATGCAGTTGCTCACGCTCTTCCACACCGTGTAATTCTCCTCGTTGGCGAACGCCTCCATCAGTTTGAGCGCCTCCACCGACGACGTCTGGCCGCTTTGCACCTATATGCCAACAATAAAAGAAAAAAAAAATTAAAATCCATATAAAATCCATAAATGCCATTACGAATGTTTCCAAATTATCAACATATAAAACCAAAAAATACTAACATCTTCACAAAGAAACACACAAAAGACTTGCACTCTTCACAGAAATAGCTCCCACTTCTTAAATCTAATTCATTATTGCGCACATTTTAATCCCATTAATGCAAATACGCATAACATTAATTATTAATAGCCCCGCCAAGTCACGGCTATTAGCAGCATTCGTGCATAAGCCACGGGCTTAACTTATAAATAGAAAGACGAAGGGGTTTAAAAAATTTCAAGTCCTCGTGTATAGGCCGCACCTATTAAGTTGAGAATGCCAGTCTGTGACCACTGTATTCAAAAATCTCCGTTCCTTGCCCTATGGTTTTCTTTCATCGAATAAAGGTTACTATAGACTTGAACTCTAACGAAATTTTATAATACGTATATACAATTAATTTTCCCTTCTCTCAGTTGTGCAAAATTTTAGGGAAAAAAAAAGCTCAATTCGAAAAATTTTTAATATGCCTACGGTTATTTAATAGAATGGCAATACAACAGAATAACAATATCAGTAAGCATAGTCCAGTATAAAGTCTTTTGTAAATTCCTATCAAGAATTGAAGTGTTTGAAATATCTGAATTCAAGAGAAAATTCCATAAAACTTATGGTGGAATAAAGAAATGCATGAAAGAAAAAATTTGGCGACGCGGGACCGAGCCAGGGATAGCGACTCAACTGAGCTACCGTGGATAGTTTACGTCATGGTCCATGGTTCAATTCCAGATGGCAGAATTTTTCCTCTTATACATTACTTTTTAAACCTTATTAATTTGTTTGGCGTTACTTGGAGGATTGTTTCCTAAGGATACACTAAGACGAAAATGTTCCTGGAAGTTTTTCAATAGACGGGATTCATTTCGAGAAAAATTACTTTGAAATGTGATGACGTCAAGTTTTGCTCGCAACACATGGATTAATAACTCTGCTTCTGTGCACGCTAGCTCCATGAAAATTTGATGGCTTACGGGGAGTACATAGACCGTTAATCGTACATTTGA
>JAHWFO010038550.1:817784-878483 GCA_023313115.1 Rhysida immarginata | reverse complement strand
ATTTGATGGCTTACGGGGAGTACATAGACCGTTAATCGTACATTTGATGGCTTACGGGGAGTACCGTTGATCGTTCCAATTTATGCGTATAAACGTCCATTAGTTCATAACAATCAAGTCTCTCTGCCGGATATGAACGAAGTCTCGCATCGAGCACCTGTCTACGAAACTAATGGACGTACATGCGCATAAATTGGAACGATTAACGGTCTATGTACTCCCCGTAAGCCGTCCAATTTTCGTAGAGATGGGAAACGATCCTCAAGTAGCACCAAACATTTAATTTGCACTAATTTAGTCCCTACAAACAATGAATTTTTATGAAAAAAAAAATCCGCAGAAAATTCTTCTTGCTGCAATACTCCATTGCACTTTAAAAATCAGTTTTATATAGGCTTATCTTAAAACAAATTACAGTTTCCCTACTATTCCATTTCAATAACCGTTAGTTCTTTTTAGAACACCCTGTACATTTTATACAGTCACATAAAGAACCATTAAATTATTATATTCCGAAAATCTGTCTAACTTTAAGTCAGCATTATTGCATTACATAAAATAAATAAATCATGCGATATGGTAGTTAAAACGCGAATGAGTCAAGAAAAATAATTTTACTTGGCCCTCTATAAAATCACCCATCTTTTAAGATGAACACTTTGTGAAAATATCTGAAAAAAAAAATTGCATGATAACACTTTAAGATCAATGTGTATTAAAAAAAACAAAACAAAACATTAACAATGTAAAAAATAAGTGGTTTCGGTTAGACCCCTAATTCTATATTCCATTCGCTTACCTCATCTCCGATGAAGCTTTTAGGTTCAGAAGTAAATATGTATCTTACCATTAATTAAATGTGTCGAATAAATACGACTCCCCTCCATTAAGTATCCAAAAAAGGTAGGGCTTACTCTCATCATAATTAACAGCAAAGCAGTCGGGAAGGAGTATTGAACCCTTCCATTTATCCATAATTAAGATAATAAGAATGAGTCACAATTGGATCGTTATATGTTAATCTTTCCCCTTTTGCATATGGAATGACTCCACTTCATTTCCAAGTTCAACTCTTCAGGACTACTGAAGACTCAATTAAGATATGATGTAAATCGAAAGTGTATAAAGGAGCTGAATTAGACTATGTAATAGGAAGCTTTAGAAATGCTAAAAAGTATATATTGAAACAAAATCAAAAACTATAGAACAATACTAAGTATTCATTTATAAAAGCTATTCTTTTCTATTCGATAGCAACTGTTTTGAAATGATTTAAGACAAACATGAAATAATAGAGGTTTGGAATTTTTAAGAATAAAATATTTTACTAAACAAACTTGTTTATAACAATAAGTTTTAAGTTCTTCTGTTTTCATATTTACATTTAAATTTATCATGTTCAAAATAAAATTTCTCTCTATTATGGATTCTACAGGCAATCTTGCAACCACAGAATGGGTTACACAGGATTCTAACCTAACAACTAAAATTTAGAATGCTTATCATTCGAGTTTTGTGGATAATTATTGTTTTTAATACAATAAAATCAGTTTAAGCTTTTTTTTTTTTCATTGGAAAAAATAAAATCATGTATAATATAAATATATTTAAACCATATTATAAATGTAAATTAATTGTTTATACATTCTCTTTCAAATAAGAAAACGAAATAATCGCATCCTAATTGAAAAATTTTACAATATAAGCAGCCAGTTAATCAACGACACTTAATTACTTGATTACTTTCTTGAGCTAGCAAATATTTTTAGTCCTCTAATGAAATATATCAAGGCTTTAGCTTTATTTGAGTCTTCTCGTACAAAAAAAAAAAAAAAAAAATTACACAGCGCAAAATAAAGAGCTAATTTGTCTTGTTTCACTGATTAGGCTACATAAAATCATGTGTCTTAAAGGAGTCTACTGCACAATCATATCATCAGTTTATACGTAGAAAATACAATTTTATGTTTCTGAAAGACATTGTCCGAAAAATATCTAATAATAATAAATACTTAAAAAATGATTGCAGAAACCGTATAATAACTATCAAAAAAAGAATTGATGAACACAAATATCAAAGAAAAAAATGCAATGAGAATAACCAGTTATTTTTACATAAGAAAAACAAAAATCACGACATTGACTGGGAAAATATAAAAATTCTAGGAACTGAAGAACATTGGCAAAAAAGACTAATTAAAGAAAGTTACCATATAATCAAATCAAAACACTGTCTAGCTCAGCAATACTAGATAAAAAAATGGGAAATACTATAATTGAGATTATATAATGATGCCCTTTTAGTTATTTTAAATTTTACTGTATTAATACATAATATTTAAATAAAAAAATCACAAATTTAAATATAATGATGCCTTATATCTTGTAAAAGTGTCCTTGATTAATTATTTTTCTTTCACTTTTTTAATAATAAATAACAATATAACAATGTTTTGATGTAACTACTGTATTTTTGACAAAACTATATTTGTAACAATGTTTTAATTTTTTAAATTTATTTTCTTAAAACCTTTAATCAGTTGATATTATAATAATGTAATAATGTTCTGGACAATACTATGATTATAACAATGTTTTTTTAACTCTTTAAACTTTGTATTCTTTGAAACTTTCACTGATGAAAAAAATCAGTTGAAGACTTTCAAAAATTTCTACCTGATGAAGGTCCTTGAATAAAAAGACCGAAAGGCCTCGTATTTTTGGTAATGTTTTCTTATTATCTCTATCTTATACATGCATATCTTAAATTTGCCATTTAAAATATAAAAAATTACCAAAAGATTATAATAAAATTTGCAAAAACTCGTTTATTAAGAAAAGGAAATAAAAGCGAATAGGTACATTCAATGCCTTTTTAATTGTTTTCTTTATAAAAAATTCTCATTAATTAAAGTTATGAAAATATCATTAATGAGACTAAAAAATAAATTGAACTAACAGAATAGTACATTCGCACAGGTCTCCCACTTTGACATAAAATTAATACTTCTTGCGTTACCAATTTCATCACATCAAATCTCGACTAAACTTTATTAAAATTAGAGATTTAATTCTGTTATTTCTATGAATATGGGGAAATTTTGTAAAAAAATTTTTTAAAAAATAAAAAATATAAATGGATATTTACCAAATGAGCCTAGTCCATATATTTCGAATTTTTTTTTAACTTTTGTTCTGATATGAATGCTATGGCCATTTTTTTCATATTTAGAAAAAATTAACCAGACTTAAAAAAAACAACTTAACTATTATAAAAATACGTCAAGGTACAATTTAAGAAAAATGATAATACGTAATTTAACACCCTATTTCTGCTGCTTGCAATTTCGGAGCAGTCGGTTGCACAAAATTTTGTTACTGAAGTACATACGCAAATATTTTCGGGAAATTCCAACAAAATTTCGCGAATCATGAGCTTTTAACTCGATATGAGTGAAAAACAGAATTTTAAGTTGAGTTGGAAGAAAACAAACCCATTACCTATAACTTGGTAATCAGCCAAAACGATATGTAAACGGTCACCAATTACATTTTAGCAATAAATTTTGAAGTTTATGCCTGGATCATAAAAGCTACTGAATAATAGAAAATATAGCACCTCAAGAGTGGTAAATTTAAAATTAAAAGTTAAAAAAAATTTAAAAACCATCTTTTGTGAAAAAAGGAGTCGTCACCCTGCGCTTAAGGGACCCATAATCTTGTTGTGAAAAAGGAGATGGATGCTCTAGATTTTCTATTACTGTACTTAGTAATCTATTCTATGTTGTTTTACTTTTCTATAAGGACGGTATTATACTTGCATGTATAATAGAGCGCTTATCGACTTTACTGTACTACAATATACCGTATTTTGCTTTGTATACAAAATTTTAAAAATTGTAAACTATGCACAGATTTATCGATAATAATTTAAAAAGAACTTACGCAAAATTCAAAATTTTTGTATTATTATTTAAAATTATTATTATTTATTAATTTATTCAGATTAAAATTTGAAATTAAAATCTTATAAATGCATGTATTAATGTTTAAGATGTCACAAAAGACAAAAATAAGAAAAAAAAATTTTATATGCGTGATTTTCTGAAACATTATTTTCGTACTTTTAAACAAAAAGAAAAATATTATGTTTATGGTGAAATATTTTTAAAATTTGTCATCGTGCAAATTTACTTATGTCTGTATCTCTTCTTCGCAATCTCCAAAGCAAAAAGAAATCTGAAACGAACGACAGGGCCGTGGGTTAGAAAGATGAAAGAGGAGGAGGGAGGGGTGAAAAAAGAAGAAGAGTGCACGCGCGCCGTGACGCAACCAACATAATTTTCGAGCCGTTCAAAATGAAGTCCTTTGGCATTATTCATAGGGCGCTCGTCGGGAGCATCTCGAGGGCGATTTGATAGGCACGCGGGTCTTTAACCCACCTCTGACAAACCCTCTTCCTTTCTCTCTCTCTTTTCCCATTTGCATGGGCCTCTTCTCTACTCCCCTCCCTCCCTCTATCTTTTTCATTCAACCCATTCAATCCATCTGATTTCTCATTTGGACTTATCGCAGGTCAGTCTGCAAAGGGCAACAGTCAATTCATCAAAAACTCTTATCGCAACTATACCGAAATGTGCATCCGTTAATTATCACTTCGCGCACTCTTCACGACGTTCTTCCATTCTCCACCCCCCCCCCCCCCTTCCACCGCAATCTTTCCAACAATAGACAGCCTTGCAAAATGACCACTTTTCTTTTTATTTTTTTTTAAAACTTCAAGCAACACCATTAATTTTTTTGGTTATAGAACGTACATACACAATCTTACATTTCGATGACACACGCAATCATTCACAGATCCACAAAAGGAACTCCTCCATTAGGTGCAATATGGAATCCCGAGCTTTTTATTTCATTCTCTCATCAGTCAAATTCGAAACAAAGGCGGACGGGCGGGAGAGCTTAACTCATATATACACCTAGGGCGTTTCAAAAGTGTCTAGTCTCCTTGAAATACATTTCCCCGTCATAATCCCAAATACAAAGAAACGCATTTTTCACGTCAGTTATACACTTTTCTGGAATTAAATTTACCCGATGAATCACCGTAGAACAAAAGATATGGGAGCCGTTACAGAGAGGAAAACAAAACAAAAATAAAACTACCTTTTGAGTTAGGCCTATATGGAATAATATAAAATCGAAACCCAAAGCCAATATAACCAAGCTTCGTACAATAATTCAATTTTTACATTTTAAATTAAAAACGAAACCAAAAACTGGGATATGGGTACGACTTTGTGTTAAACACAAACTCAGACATTTTAATATAAAGTTCTAATATATGTTTGGAAATAAACCAGCAGTTTGATGTTTTTAGTACGAGTTTTTGGACGTACACTTTATTATCATGTACATGAATTCAGACAATGCCTCAATTGGTTCTTCAAATTCTGCCAGAGTTCTCTTCTATTTTTGATTTTACCATTTAGCGGTATCAATTCGTAACGGGTAAATTTCTCATGTAGCACTCAGGAATGATTACAAGTTAATTTCGATTAAACACATCAAAACTTGTTTACGTGAATGAAGAACACTGATCGTTTTACTACAACACGCGTTTTACACAATCTCATAATTCTACTGGAAATTCAGGTATAAACATATTTTTAACCTATAATATGACAATTTTTCCCATTAAAATTAACAAAAAATCCTCCTGAGAATGTCTATAACGTCTTTGTCTAAAATTGGTTACGTCTTTGACGCCGAGTTTCGGCTCAAGATAATTAAATTCCTTTCGATGATGTTCGAGCTGTTCGTCATAGATGACAACAGTGCCGTATGAACTGCATGAAAAATATTCAAATGTTACTAATAAATTCGACTTTTCAGTATACGAATATAGACAACTTACCCTGTTAGTTCATGTAAAATTTCGCTTGGTGGCGTCACCAGTTCGAGAGTGTGTAATGCATATGTTAGTGCTTGTTTATGTCCACATTTAAAAAGAAAAATTAAAAACGAATGGAAAGAACAATTTTAATAAGTAAGATAAAAATTTTATCAACTAAAACTGAAAGAAGTCAGTGCAAGCAATTAAAATAAATATAATCCATAAGTTATATTTTCATTTTTTTTTCATAGACACTGCGATAA
Organism: Rhysida immarginata; assembly: GCA_023313115.1. Taxonomy (NCBI): domain Eukaryota; kingdom Metazoa; phylum Arthropoda; class Chilopoda; order Scolopendromorpha; family Scolopendridae; genus Rhysida; species Rhysida immarginata. The sequence continues at coordinate 872,321 of JAHWFO010038550.1, read as the reverse complement.
AAGAAATAATAAATGCTTAAAAATAAATAATCGATTAATAATAAGATCTTCATTGAATCAAAGTTTTTTCTATTTAATTTGGATAACTAGGGTCTTCTGCTTTCGGTAAAAGTTAAAATTTACGATTACTCCTTCTACAACCAGATGCACCGAACCTCACACAGCTCATTGTTTCAAACACACTCTCAAAATGGTGGCCGACGCGAAGCATCTAGGGGCTACTTCGAAAACAGCATAAAGCTAACTTGTCTATAGGCTCCTACGAAATGTAAGTCCAAGATTGCTATTTTTTCATTCAGTTTTCCTATATCAGACGAAATACGCCTGCAAAAATCTTTTCAAATCGTTTTCCCCTGTTAAAGAATAGGAGAGCCGCAGTCTGCGATAGGAGTAGCACTTCTAAATTTCTGAGTATCTTTATAAACTTCCAAATTTTCAGTCTGTTCACGACCTCTTCTTAGACGCTTAGACCATGTAGAACAAAATTTTGCATACCTAGATAATTTGATGCGGTGCTTCGCGTAGGGATAGTGAAAACCGGCCATTGTAAACAGAAGTGACCATGCCAATTGACCAGGTCAATTTTGATCTGCAAAGGGAACCAAGTGACATTATATTCGAAAGTCATTAAAAAATTTCGACCAAGTAACAAAATCTTTAAAAATTGGGTTCAACATGGAAATAAAAAATGATTTTTGCGTAACCATAATATTTTTACAAAGTGCCTTAGAAAGCGGCAAAGAAGGACAAAAGGGAACTAGAGAATAGAGAAGAATCCAAGTTTAAATGAAAACTGACATGTTTAAAACTATTTTTGCGACCTGTTTATCTAATTTAACACACCAGAGGCATTGCAGCGCCTACAGTTCAAAGATGAAAGACTTTGCACCTTGCAACTTTCACCACTTCCCAAAGAAGAAGGAGCACCTTAAGGGACATGAGTTGCGAGGAGGTGAAAGATGGGGAAAGGGATGGGGACTATGTTGAAAAGTGAATAGTGCATTAAATGGAGGACAATTGTAAGCTATCAGATACAAAAAGAATTTTGAAAATCTGTTAACAAATAAAAAAGTTACAGCCATGGAGGCATTACTTTTCGACCAACCCTCGTAGCTAGATTATAGCCTTTATTTCAGGTAAGAACATTAAAAAACTGAACAAGTGAACGAATGCAGATAAAATGAACAACGAGCTTTCCATGCTCGTATCAATACTTGCAAGGCTCAAGAGAGGCATCAATTTGTTGCAGTGATGTTTTTTCTACGGGAAACAAACGCTATAATATCGCTATACATAGTCTATCCCGAAAGTGTTTTGATGACTATTACATTCGTTGTAAAAAGTGTGTTGAGTTCAGTGGGGATTACTTCGAATAAACACAGCTGAAGATTTTCATTTCAGTTCTTAATTATTCAGCTTGTGTATTCTACACCTTGGAACATTTCAAGATTCAAAAATCGATATTCAATCACTTTTCGTTGAGTTGGTGGACCAGTGCAACCACATCTACTGCAAGGAATTGAAAGCCCACGATGCACCGTGACACAGCCCTGCCCTAAAAGCGCGGGGCTTCTTCTGGCGATCCTGGACACAACCATAATAAAGCAAATATCATTGAGAAATACGCTTGCGAAGATTTTGGATATTAGTAAAGAAATAAAAGTGTAAAGCGAGCAATGTAGTAATTGATAATATCCGTCACTATGTTGTGTTACTATTCCACTGGCCATAGAGTCCCTTATCGCTAAAGTTTATGCAGTATTCCTGCCCTTATCTGGTGAAGTTCAGCGATGAAAAAAATAAGAAAAAAATAATAGAATTAAACAATGCCTAATCGTATCGGGTTTTTTCTTAATAGGTTAATCGATTCAGTCCATAAAGACGTCTGCACGCTTTATTATCAATTACAATGAACGATAAGAAAAGCTGAACAAAAAAACTCCGCCATCCCTCCTGAATTAATTCCACACAATCAACCGCGTTAGGAAATGAACTAAAAAGACAATCAATCTATAACACTCTACATGTATAGAGAGTTCACTCGATTCTCTGATCAATCATGCGCATAAAAAAGCAATTAATTCGTTATCGTCGTCATTATGAAAACACTAAATATTCCACCTTCGATTCTAAAGATAGAAAACGACTTGAACAGTTTATCAACGGAAATGTTCGACGCACAAAATGAGCGGAGATATTCATCGCCAGCTCCTCTCGAGTGAAGAAACTTAAACACGCCACACGATATGCAAATACCATCGTCGCCGTATTTGTTTAAGGAAGGCAACGTAAAACACATCCCCCTCCTTCCATTCCATCTATCCATCCTCCTCCTCTGCCTATCTCCATCTATCTCAATTCCACTATTTCTCTCCTGTCTCTTTTCCGGTGATCATTCAAAGAGGAAACGAAAAGAAGGTGATCGCCTAATAAAAGCACCAGCAAGGGGAGGTCACCGTTCGACCTTTTACCCTCACTCTATTGGCAGTTTGTCTTTGGTGCGGCTGTCACCCATTTTCCTTGCGCGAGGGATGAGAGACCGAGGAAGGAAGAGAAAAAAAAAGGAACCCCAAGATGTTCGAACAGGTGAATGAACATATGAAAATAAAACAGGAGGAGGAGCCAAAAAAGGAGGCTCAGAATTACCACCGACGGTAACGCTCCTTCACTACACAAAAGAAGAACACACAAGAAAACAGCTGGGCCCTTTATGCTTAAATTGAACTGGATCCATTCGTTTTAATGATAAATAGATTCTGCTAATCTAGAAAACGAGAGCAAGTAAATAAAATTCTATTGAAAACGACGCCTTCTCTCTTATAACTTCACCCTTTGGAACTTTAAGGTAACCTATTTCGTTTCTTCCATGCTTCTTCCCAACCCCAACCATCCTGTCGAATGGTATCAAGCATTCTTGGCTACTCCTCGTGTTTGCCAATGGAATAACTCATTCGGCACCTGTTGCTAGGAAAACAAAGCACCCAATGGAGGTTGAGTGGCTTATGGAACAACAACTCCCCCTCCGCCGACTCTTTCTCTCATGCTTCTCATACCTCCACCTGGAAACCTGGATTAACAGCGGTGGAGCAAAACATCATAAAACTGCACTCCTTCGTTCAACAGTCGAATCCGAACGTGCTCGGCATGAAATAATCATATACGACAAAAACCCTCCCCTCAGCTTCGTCCTCTACCATTTTCCCTTCTCTCACATGGCGTGCTTTATTTCGATTACTTTCAAGTGGGGAAGCATTCAATTCAAAACGCTACAAAAACAGCGCTCTTTCAATAGAAAGAATAGGACATAAAACATATCAGATCAATAAAAAACTCGTTAACTCCAAATAAAACGAAGGCAATGTATTGGGAAAAATCAATTAAAAACATCAATTCGGACTTGAACGAATTTTTAAAGCAAAAACAGTGCAATGGCCAATTCATAGTCAGTGCCATATATGCTCGCATACTCTTTTACCAAAGGTGCATTATCAAAAACCTTTAGGAAAAAGTAGGAAAAGATATTCATATTTCAAATTAACAATGTCATTCGTTATCAACAACATGAGATAATTGGATTAATAGTAAAGTGTAATTTCTATTTAGTAATTCGTTATTTTCTGTTCATCTCGCATACAACTCCTTATATTAGCGACAATGTAACGCACTTTTAGGTACTGCAGATATAAAGGATAAATAGTTAGGTTAATTCTTTTAAACTCTTATCATGTATTAACCATGTTTACTGTGGTAATTATTTAATTCCAAATTATTTCTAATGAATTTTATAAAAGCTTGATCATGGATGCCAACGGCTCAGCGATCAATACAGTAAGCAAACCGAAGTAAAGGGGATGCAGCAAATGTTTATACATTTAAAGAGACTACGTAAACAAGACCTTATTGAACCAAGAGATCTGCTTAGCATCTTCTATAGTATTTCCGCAGGAATGACGGTGCATGCAAATTACAATTCACCAAGAAGGAAATCTATCACTGTTTTAGGCACAGACTTTGATATATAATTGACCTTTCAAGATCATATTCAAAAACTAATTCGAAGAATTACAAAACAAAATGTAATTTGTTTTATCGTCTTAGTAAACTTTTAAATTCTAAAAAGCAAGTCAATTTAATACGATATAGATATATGCTACCACTGAATATGGCATTTGCTTATGGCTTTCGACTAAAAATGTTAAACTGTAGTGAACCAATGCATTAGATTAGCCTTTAGACTTAACCATTAATATTCAATTTTCCGAGCATTGTTACAAAATTGGTATGTTGCTCTTTGAGGCCTTCGTGATTGAAATCATTGGCTAATTCTTTACGTTACTATGAAATCCATATCATTTTATCCTTCAATATTTTGATAGCTCTATAGATATTCGTCAACCTCAAAGATTTAAATTTGTCACTCCCAAATGATTTTTATGACTTGCCAAATTATGTGCGAAGTCGCCTTTTTGTTTGTTCTCGTTCTAAATGTATCCATAATTGCACACATTTTAATAATAAAAGTATATTTTGTAAAAAACCGTAAAAACTTTCAACTTTCTTAATCTAACCATTGTGATCTAGATTGTAATCTTAACTAAGTGATATTATGTTGTAATACTCCAAGGGAGTGCTTATAAATAAATAAATACATAAATAAATAAATAAATATTATTATTAATAATAAAAGGACAAGTGAGGGATGCAAATATTCGATTACAATTATAATTTTCGAACCTACGCGACAAGCCACATTAACCTATAATTTTCGAACCTATAACATTATTTTTAAAGATACAACAGAATAACCGCTCGTTTAATCGAAGCTTTGCATGGCAGAAGTTTCAAAATGGCAAAATTAAGCGTATTTAAAAATGATTGCAGCGGTTTGACAGGATGATGTTCAAGAAATCAAGACTTGCCAGTGAAAGTGTTAGCAGAGCTTCCGATTCATAAGTTTGCAGCCGTGGTATGAGCCAATTTTCAAGAATGTCCAGATAAGTGCACATTGTCACAGTTTCTTCCACAAAGCCAAACAGGGCGTAAATTTTGAATTTTGAGATGGCGGGCAATTTAAGTTATAGACTTCTTTTACAGTGCCAACTCATCATCACAATGCTAATACAACGGGTGCAAGAAATCTAGAACTCTGCTGCAATCCTTTGCAAATACCCTTTATACGGTACAAGTTCGAATTGTGGACATTAACGGCTTTTTTCTTTTTTTCTTCTTTTTTCCTATTAGATATTGACAAAATCTTCCTCAATGTCTCCTTGTCATGAAAACGATTAATTATTATGATGAGCATTATGCCAATGTTAGCGCACTGTCATTTGATTGTGACAATGCCAATGTTTGTAAATAATATCTTTCAAAGTCCCAAAAAGATAAACAGAAAATAACGTTTTATTCATTCTTGACTCGCTACTTCGAATCTATTGTTACATGACATGCTATATATTGGCATTCTTAACGGCCAATGTTAGACCACGTGCAATCGACTTGAAGGGGTCCACGAAAGAGCCTGAAAAGTTGAAACAACCGAGCTAAGACCTTGATAATCATATTGTCGAAAACAGAATTTGTAAGTTATTTTACACAATTTGATACAATCGCTACAAATAAAAAGGACGTAGTTTTGGATTAATCTGTTTATTGTTAGGGTATTCTAAGATATTCTAATAGAAGTTAAGAACAAAATAAAAAAAAAATATAGCAAGAGTTAATCTACTGAATATCACATCTCCTCTCACGGATTCTTTGCTGTAATTCTTTTATAACAATTATATTTAGGCTATAGTTGGAAGTGCATCTTCTCTTTTGTTCTATCGTTTCAGAGAGATATAGTCCAATTTTCACATGCTCGGAAAATATTTTATTTATATATTAGTGTTTGGACCACACTTTACTTATGAGGCATCTGCTGAAAAAAAAATACCCGTTTGTCATTTTCATCGAAAAAATTAATCCAAAAGTATGCCTTTATACGACAAAAACAGAGGAAATTATTCTTGCATGACTGACAAAATTTACATTTTTAGGTTCGATAAGATCATGAAGCAGAAACAACGGGCAGCCATCGACTTCTGGACCAAATAAGATTGTAGTGACAAAAGACTTAGAAATATCTTCTAGGCTGAAGCGACAATAATGTGCGAAGATGATTGGAAATATTAAAGAAGATGAAACCAATGCCGAAAACAAAGCGCAGAGTGAAAGGAAGACCATCGAGTACCCGAAAGAGTTATTCCAAAGTGGATTTGACAAGCGAGTTCAAAGGTGGTGCAAAGGAATCGCCACAGGTAGAAACTATTTTGAACGATACCTATGCTGTAGGACAAAGAGGACCTCACAGTTGTTATTTATCATTAAATCCTCGTATTTATTTAGTGAGAAGAATTCAAGATAAGGTTTTAAAAAATAATTATAATCAAAGTGAAATATGTCTAAATTAATTAAATTCAAATTTTCAATTAAATTATTTATATACAACATCATCTATTAAGAATTATAATAAATAATATCCAATGCAAATGTTTATATAACAGGTTTCTAATAAAGTACACATATACCAGGTTAAATCAAATCGACCATCCTTTATTGAACAGAAAAGTTCAAATCTTTCCAGAGGAATATGTATGAAAAACAAAACGTGCGACAGTCATAAAACAGGAAGTTTTCCAGCGAGCATTAGTAAAAAGTACAAGGTGTAAAAAATTCACTACTGTAAAAGGATAAAGAGGGGGCGAGAGAAGAAGACATGTCATCCGACAGTTGTAAAAAAACAAAAAAAAAAAAAAAAAAAAAAACAAGAAGCAGCGAATTCTTAGGAACACCCAAAGCGAATGTTCTCTCATCCCCCCATTTGCAATTCAAATGCTTACAACATAATGGTGTTCTGCGAAACAGACACGGAGAAAAGAAATCACGCAGACCCCAAAGTATGTAATCGAGCGTTTCCTCGTTCGTCGAGAGCGAGAGTGTTGGAATTGGGCATCCGCGCGGGGAGGGCGCGACGGAGCTGTATTAGCATAACTCTCAATGACAAGTGTCCCCGTATCTCGTCGTGACGGTGTAAATCATGCGGGTGGACACCGGCGAGGTCCCCGCTCTCGCTCCCTCCCCGGCCTTAATTTACGGCGAAACCAGACAGAGGAGCCAGCGGTTGGTTCGTCAGCCACCTGACGCTTTATTTATGACCGCAACCAACAGAGTGCGACGGCTCGTTCAACAACGACGACGGTCGGGAGGATTCCCAGCTGCCGCCCCCGCATCGCACCCCACCAAAAGACAAGGGACTAGGGGTTGCGGTCAGTCGACAACGATACAGCAACGATCGGGTCACATATCGCACGTGCGCATTTTCAACCACGACGTTGTTAAACAAGTTTACTTTCTACGTCAGAACGTTTACTGCTAAAACATATGATAGTCGTCTAAAATAGATAAGATGATCAGATAAAAAGAAAATTTGAGGGCCATCCATAATATTATTACTATAATATTCCCAGAGAATATTAATCACAAACCCCCAGGTTTCCCTCTTTTCAGAATATGGAATTATTGATAATTTACATGAAATTTAACAAATATGCAAGTAATATCTACTGAAACACTCTGAAAGAAACTAGTTACACACATACATTATGCAAGTTTACTAGTAATTAAGTCAACAACTATTAAATTATAAAATGAACACCAATCAACAATTATCACTAATACAGTATCGTAATTAAAGTAAGTAATAAAGAAAAATTTTATTCATCTAAGGAATTTTTACACAGAACATTTCAAAAAGACGTATATAACTATATAAAATTTGTAACACTATTTTATACATACTTATGTACGATTCGGTTGTACAGTATATCATACGCGATATTACAATTTTGTCCTTTCTATTTTGGGTGCACATTTTTCAAATGTTTTAATAAATTTTAATTAGAAGCATAAAAAAAGACCGCATTTTTTGCATGTTCTGTTTGCCATACCTAAGGATAGAACCAATTTTAAGAGACTTGGAGGAAAATCTCTTGTTTCAGGCTGAAGTTATTCACAGATAGACTTGTGTTTGCTTGTGCTATAACTCCTTTGGCTCTTGCATTCTTAATGTTGGAGGTAAAAGTCCGTTAGGAGTAAATATCGCAAAACTGCTCTCGATCTTGCTGCAACATTCTTTATCTAAATACCTAACAAAGTTGCAACAAATACTGATTTCGCGTACGTTTGCTATGTCAATCATCTGCTAATACTTCAATCATGCGTCCTCTTTGGAGTCCTCCACCGTCGCATCCAGTACTTTGCTTATTTGTTGTTATTGTTAATTCATGATTATTAAGTAACGGAAGAATGGAGTTTTACCATATCCGTCTGTCCCCTTCATATTTTATACATTTTTTGACGTAGAAGGTTGAAATTCGGAATGTAGCTTACTACGGGCATGTGTAACTTCACTATTTAGTTTGGTTTTGATTGACCAACTGGGAGCTAACTGGGGTCCTCTGTCTATGCAGAATAAAGGTATACCTATATATACGTACAGTAGTAAAATTTACATATACATAAAGTATCCAAATGGATATGCAGATTCCTTTAAACAACGGGTTAGAAATTTTGGCGTCGACTACAACGGTCATTTTGCGCCTTTTACACAAGTTATAACAGTACGCAGCCCGAGACAAACACAAACATCCATGCCCACGGCGGGATTCGAACCTAGAAAGCCTACGCCCTAGCCCTCTCGGCCACCTGGCCGGCCGATGGGGTCGGAGTTATGGGAGTAGCGGTAGCGTGGCTTTTGCTTTCAAATGGTAACTCATGGCAAATGATATGTCATTCGATCGGAAATTACACAGGTCAACAAAAAAAAACTTTTTAAAAACTTTTTAAACGTTAAAAGAGTTCTTATACTTTTTTTGTGCTGAATCCGTATCTGATCTCAGTTTTTTTCTATCATCCAGAGATTTCTTGTTTTTAATGAAACATTTTAAATTATTCAGAGGGCACAATAAACCCACAAGACTAAGGTAAATTCATTCAAAAAGTTTTTTCATCGTTGGCCTGTGTTATGACAAAAGAAAGAAGCTAGAGCTCTTCTCCATTTTGTAAATACTACGTCGAGAAAATTAATTTTTTGCTTTAAAAACGGGGGTTAAATATATAATACAGATGAAAGGGGTAAAAAAAATTGGACGCAATTAGGGATTCCGCTACTTTTCTATACCCTCCTCAGGGAGGATTAATTTCTTGTTTTCATGTCGTGTGTAGCACTCTCTAAACAAATAATACATTACTAGAAGTCGTGCTTGCGAACAATTTCGCAAGATTTAAATGCTACGGTTACTTGGCCGCTGCCTGCTCGCTTTATTACATGTATTTCTTGCCGTACGTGTTATGTACACAAAGACAGTCAACGTATATGTGTATTGCCGCAAAGGCTATTCTTTTATTGCTTGGCAATTGTTCTACCAATAGCAACACACGTACGCATAAGAAAAACAATATAAGGATGTCTCTATATAAAATTTGTATATTTAATGATAACGATTTAAGTGCTATTTAAAGCTAATACGTGCACGCAGAGGTCATGAAGACTTATATAGTATATAACTTCATATACCCCTGGTACACGATATTTCGATTTAAACTAATCTAAGCTCTTTCTAAGCTAATATCAAGAGGGTTAAATTGCATGAGGAAAGAGTAATGTAGAGTTGAAACAAATTTTACGCAACAAATTCGATGTTCGAACAGCAATGTAGAGTCGAGACAAAATTTATGGTCCAGTATTTCTTATTTGAACACATATTTTTTCCTTTTATAAAGCTCTTTTAATTTTAATTATTATTAATTTCCATTAATTTAACTTCGATTTATGTAGGGGAACGACATCCTACGTCACTTCTCGCCTACGGAATCTGGGTAGGATGAAAACGGAGGCTAACGAGAAAGACAGGCTCCGGCACTGAAAAGTCACCTGACCAAGATAGGTCTATTAACAATGTAACTTTCATTGTTTCCATCTTCTATTTTAACAATCAGTGTTTTTTTCCTTTGTTGGAAACAATGAAGGTTGGATTGTTAATAGACCTATCTTCGTCAGGTGACTTTTCAGTGCCGGAGCCTTATTTCTCGTTAGCCTCGTAGCCTACGGCATCTGGGTGGGATGAAAACTAAAACATACTTTTTTGAAATTTTCCGCGTGAGAACAATAACAAGACGACATGCGGTGAAAGCAGAGAGCTTTGTTGACAACAATCAATCGACGTTCTAAATGGCCACCTCATTGTAACGTCCCGTGGTTGACGCTACTCTATAGACCTTTTTAGAGCTACTATACAGGGTGATTTCCATCGAATGTAAAATACTTAAAGGGGGTATTATAGAGGTTAAGATAAACACAAAACGTCCTATGAACATGGGTTCAAATATGAACGATAACTGAGATATGAACAGAAATAAAAATGCCGCCACCAAGATCAACTAGTTATAATAACTCAGATTCTGTAAAGCCTAGATTAATGAAATTTGGAGGAATAACAGAGTACATAAGACTGTGTATACCTTTAAAATTTGATCTAATTCTAACAAGAAGTTTCCAAGTTACTCATTCAACATCATAATACGTACGTGTTCACTTGTGAGTACTAACTAGCACTTGTCACAATTTTGACTGTGTAACTCGGAAACTTCTCGTTGGAATTCAATCAAATTTTAACGGTATACACAGTCTTATGTACCTTGTTATTCCCCCAAATTGCATTAATCTAGGCTTTACAGAACCTGAGTTATTAACTTGTTGATCTTGGTGGCGGCATTTTTATTTCTGTTCATATCTCAGGTATCGTTCATATTTGAACCCATGTTCATAGGATGTTTTGTGTTTATCTTAACCTCTATAATACCCCCTTTAAGTATTTTACATTCGATGTAAATCACCCTGTATTTATCCTAGCTGACTCGACTGCCATTATGGAACCCACTTGAAATAGTAATGCATGCTATAAGAGCGAGAATTTTTATCTTGCTGATTAATATCTTTGCGAAAATGGCTAAAATTGGAAGAAATGGAAAGAGCAGTGCCAGATGAGTATATGCAAGTGAGATGGAAAGCTAATATTACCAATATTTCGAAGAAGTTTTAATATTTATACGTCGAAAGAGCATAATGTTGCCTCTTGAATATGGCCCTCTCTTGATGAGAAGAGGCAACAGTTTGCTCTTTCGACATGTAAATATTAAAATTTCTTCGAAATATTGGTATAATAGCCTTCCATCGCACTTGCATATACTAATCTGGGACTGCTCTTCCATTTCTTCCAATTTTAGCCATTTTCGCAAAGATTTTAACCAGCAAGATGTAAATCCTCGCTCTTGAAGCATGCATTACTATTACAAGTGGGCTCCGTAATGGCGGTCGAGTCAGCTCGGTATAACATAGTATTAGAGGGGTATAATAATATGGGTATAATACCGCGAGTTGTTAAATTCAACTGTTGCTCAGCGCTGCAGCATCAAAAATGACGTCATGCTGCACTGTGTTGCACGCAACAGTGCGGTATTAAAACCACGCTCTTTGCTGCAAACAAGCCGCCTTGTTGGCTCTTTGCTGCAAACAAGCCGCCTGTCAAACTCGCCTCGTTCGCAAGGAAAACGATCCTACGTCACCTCGCTGGCATTTTTAGAGTGCTTCTAAAAACTCTCGAGCGCTCATTTTCAATCACGTGATCGTTTACCCCTGAACGCGCCCGCTCATGAAGTTTTTGGACAGCGCCAAGGGCAACGAAATAACAGCTCGATCAGTAAATAAGAGGTAACTGCCACAGAAACTCGTTACGCTTTCAAACTTTCTGTTTTAAGCGTAATTATTTATTTTTATTGTCCATTATTATAATCTAATGGGGATTAATTAGATTTCAATGCATTTATTCTTTTATGACAATAAATATGAGAGTGATAAAAAATCTACGTACGAGAGTGCACGTACGATAAAACGAAACTTTAAAGAAAATTCGAAACCTAAGAGAAAAATTAAAAAAATTAAAATATATAAAACAATCTATGTTTTTATCTTCAGCTCCTTCGCCCCTGCCGTGTATCTTGACCTGTTCTGTGCTTTCAGATTCATTACAAAACTATAAACCGCATTGGAAACGGACTTCGAGGTGGGATATGCTTTCATTGCCGGCCATTATTGCGAAAGTAGTGAAAGTGAGCGAGGCAACGCGAAGTGATCACGATGGAAATAAGATCACTTTGATCCTGAGCGTTCCCAACACGACGATGACATCGGGGAGTTTTTAGAGGTGCCAGTGACGAGCGCTCTGTCATTTTTAGATGCAGTGCTCGCGTTGATCATGAACGCTTACGCTCGATCGCGACTGGAGAGAGTTTTTAGAAGCAGCCTTAATCTACGAGTTTGCCCATTATTAAACATCTCGATAAGAAATCTTTTCAGGATCATTAATACACCTTTTGCAACCTTCTGAGCCATGTCAGAATTTAATTGTATTGAAAATTGTGCATTTTCATACATAAAATCGAGTTCACTCATGGACGCCGCCATTTCTATTAATACCGATGCAATGAAATGGGCAAACTGTAATCTCGAACCAGTGCACTGTTGCATAAGTCAGGGCCTTCAACAGAGCTTAACAATGCTTTAACAACTCTATTGCTGCAGCGTTTGGTGCAGCGCTGAGCAAATGTTGAATTTAACAACTCGCGGATCTAATAGCTATACACTTTTCATTACGTCATCGCACGGGCGCCGCCATTACGGATGAGCAAAAAAAAATAAACTACACCGATTCAAAAGAATAAATTGTGTTAGAACGAAAATATAGCAAACCCTAAAGTTCGTGCAATTGTTCGTTATTTCTGCAGCTTCGCTACAGACGATACGACTCCTAGGAATCAAAAAGATCACCCGTAATGGCGGACGACTACAGTATCTCTCCTGGTGGCCAAAATGTTCGCTAAAAAGGTCTATACGAGGTCTGTTCAAAAAATAACCGAACTTTTTTAATTACGCGGCAAAGGATCGTCGTAGCGACGAGCGGTTGGCAATACTGCAATTGTCATATCCTTCTGTCTAATGGACTATTTACAAGTTTTTATATGTTGTTTAGTTTCCTAGTTATTGCCATTTGAATGCAACGTGTTTCAGTGGTCGTGACGATTTTTGCAATGTTCGATTTACGAGAACAACGATGCAACGTGAAAATCGAAAAAAGTCGTAGGGAGCTAGGGGGAAGACAGTCATCTGATTTTGGCACAACACTAGCGAAATAACAAGGCAACCTTTTCCAAACGTTTTCTTAAGACAGACGGTTGACTGTTTGGTCTTGAGGCAAAAATTCAAAATGCACAACTCCGTTGAAATTGAAAAAAAAAAAAACAGTGAGCATCATCTTGGCAGAGGATCGAACCTGACTTTTTTTTTTTGCCAACCCACTGTGATCACTGAACTTCGGTCTCAAAGTTGTATCCGTAAACCCAATTCACGTTTCCGTGAATGTTTTCTCCAGTTTCACGCAAAATTTCACGTTGCATCGTTGTTCTCGTAAATCGGACATTGCAAAAATCGTCACGACCACTGAAACACGTTGCATTGAAATGGCAATAACTAGGAAACTAAACAACATGTAAAAACTTGTAAATAGTTCATTAGACAGAAGGATATGACAATTGCAGTATTGCCAACCGCTCGTCGCTACGACGATCCTTTGCCGCGTAATTAAAAAAGTTCGGTTATTTTTTGAACAGATCTCGTATATATGCGAATTTACCAATGCAGATTCCGTTTTCTCAACAGCGGTTAGTTAGGAGGAGAAAGATGCCCTTTTACTTCACACAGTGTCCATTACCCAAGACATTTCCAAATTAATGTTGAATGATAACAGTTTTCTGGAAGTACATTAACGAGAGAGACAATATTATGAGAAAGCCTTAGACCTTTAGACAGCCGTTGTTTGTATGATGTTTGACAATTTTTTTATACAAAGTCCGTCAAAAAATGTATACACACTTCAGCAAAAGAAAATCATATATAAAAGTTGTAACACTAAATTCATACAGGCATCAAGCGATGAATATAAGTCCTCTTTGACTTCTACAATTATGACAGGTGTTCAAAGTGATTACCGTAAGTGTTGAGATACTTCTGAATACGGCGAGCAATTGTTCCTATGCATTTTCTAGCAAACTCTATCAAGTAATCTCCTATGTCTAGGTGGCAGTTGTGGCCTTCTTTTATCGGGATCGTCATGATTTAATACATGTAATAATTTTGGGATGTAAGCTAGACTTTGCTGTTACAGAAAAAATTATAGATGACATCTAATAAAGTGTGTATACATTTTTTGGCGGACTCTATATATCGAGGATTCATTTGCGCCCCAGTTTCTTGGCAAAATACAGGGCGTTTCAATTTAATGACCCAATTTCAAATAAAGGAAACCACTTTTAAATAATTAATAATGAGAATAGGTTACAGTTACAAAACAACTTACAGGCTAATAAAGTAAATAAGCCAGAAACTGTGGACAAGATGGTATGCTAACCAAGAAAAAGGAAACCACTGTTCCACAATAAAACTGTTTATTTTCTTGGTTAATTTACAGGCTGTTGACTAGTCCTTAACTTTCACTCGCATATTTCTAAATGCTGTATGTGTGCCCTCCAAAGTGCACCACGGACAACATCCTCGAAACGCTGCACCATAATCACGGACTCAGCCTTGCTAAATTGAAGTACACAAAATCTTTCTGTTGCGTTGATGCCATCTTCTCAACAACTAGGGATAGCGGAATCTAGCAGTAGTCATATGAAACTCTCAAGCATGACTATTGACGTGGTATAAGTTCTATGCATTTGGGATTCGTGGTTGTGGAAATAAAAGGTTTTAAAATTGGATCATCCGTTTTGAAAGACCCTGTATATTCAAAGTAAGGTCCTCTACCAACCATAAAAGTTTGTACACAGAGTTCGTAAACACCCTGTACAGCGCACAGAGTATTTGATCGATGAATTCCAAGAGCTCTTTTAAGCATTGCGAACGCAAAGTAATTCACTCGCAGTGGGGTGGACGGGAGATTTCGTGAAAGAAATAGCAGTAATTTCTGTTTCATCCCTAAGGGTCTAAGGAAAAGTGCCGGTGATCTAGATGTGCGACTTGATGATGGAAAACTACGTTCACCATCTCGTTTTCATGAATTCCATTAAAATTTCTTCATTAAAAATTTGTACCAATTATGTCTAGTAATAGTATTCGCATTAGAGGATAATTTCCTTAATTTCAGCTTTCCAGCTTAGCCAAATCCAGCAACAACCATAAAACTTTTCGGGAAACTGCCCTTGAATTCTCCGACTAAAATGTATCGGCCTTGGTGGCTCATGGTTGCGTGATCGCCTCTGATGCCCAAGTATGCGGGTTCGATCCCGGCCGAGGACTCAGGGGGAAATCCTGAGATCATGCACTTCCTTCGGAAGGGAAATAAAGCCGTTGGTTCCGTGTAGTCGTTTGCCGGCTGCACGTTAAAGAACCCTTGCAAGGCAAAATTTGGGGTCCCTGTAACGCCGTCCTGATATGACCATAGTAGTTAGTTGAACGGGAAGTGAATACCAAACAAACCAACCAACTGACTAAAATGTTGTAGCAATTTCCGTTACGTAGACGACTAAAGGTAGTTTTTTTTGTCACAAAAATACAGCCAGAACTCATCAAGTTTGAATAGGTATTTCCATCTTTCTCCAGCTAAGCACTAGGTATCTACAGTTCGTTTTAATTTCAACCACTTGCCTTAGTAGCAGCTTGTGAACTTTCAGATTATGGACCTTATTCAAATGCAAATGCTTGCGAATAATGTTGCTTACAATTACGGTTAACATTACTAGTTTTGTATGAATTAATTTCTGGATGGATTGACTTTTATATTAGCCATTTTATTGAAATGCTGGACAAGGCCCTTCGTCCTGATGCGCCTGGGTTGAGCTTTGGTACTTAGTGCCAAAAAATAACTCATTCTAAACCTGTGTGAACCTTGCCAATTCATTAACAATACTGAAGAATCCCTTCAGAGAAATCAGTTTTACATCGATTTACAGTTTCACTGTAACTGCTTCTATCTTCTGAAAGAGCATATTAAAATAAAATAGCACTCATTGTATCTTGCAGCAAAGACCGTTACTCGAACTAAAACGAAAACGCATGCTGTGTCGCTCTGAACTTCTCATACTTTCTATTTTACAATTCCCCTGGGATAATTTTCAACATCTTCCTAGAATATTTATTTTACAATTACATCATTCTACCTCAAATGAAATAACGAAAAGATATAAAATATGTCCTTGCATACATCTCAATTACATATTACGTATTACATATTACTTTAAATATGCCCATCAGCTTGTCACCAGAAAAAAAAAGTGTTTAGATAAAACAGCTAACGTAGCTTTTCCATGAAACTTAAACACAGTTTTAACCCTAGGTAGTCGAAAAACAGCCATCTCTAAGCGCGGAATGATCAATGCAAATCGTTGAAAGAGCAAATTTGTCATCGCTTTCAGTCATGAATAAAAGAAATAAAAATGATTGGAGAGAAGGAAATTACTTATGACGTGTACAGGGTCTGTGTGTGTATGTGTGTAGGGATCCCCAACCATTGTGTATTCCGAACGTGAGAGCATCAGTCGTGAGCGAAGGATTTAAGCGTCAGCTACAATCCCCGACGGCCATTACATATGACGACAGTTTGGACTGAACTAAATGGAAAGGGAGGAAAAAAAAAACATCGGGAAGTTTAGTAGTTCGAGAGGGGCAAAAGCATACAAGAAGATAGACAGAAGCAACCGAGGGAGGGTTGCTACATGGGATGGTTGGGTGGCGAAGTAAGGTGAAGTTGGGGGGAAAGAGAAATGGAAGTAAAGAGATGGAAAGAGCCACGTGCTCCCCCTGACAGCTGTTGACATGAAAATGGCTTCAGCTGTAATTCCTCTCGAAATGCTGTTCAGTCATGTATTTATTTTGCTTCAGAGAACAGGGGAGGAGGAAAGAAAGGGGATGAAAGGAAAAGAAGAAAAAAGGATTGAGGTTATAATAGAAGGCAAAATTAATACACTTTCTATACAAATTATGTGATAATAAGAAACAATGCATTTCACCAATGCTTCTTTGTAAACGGATTTTCGTGAAATAGGATACTTTGTGAATTTCTCAGATTTTGTGAACCGTCTGTGAAGAAAAAGCGAATGAGAGGTTCACGATTACGAATACTTCCTTCTAGCTGCGATATGGTATAACATGGTTATCGTACTTAAGAGTAACTGTTGTTGTTAAATTATTTTGTGAAGAAAGAGTTAAGAGAAATCAATGATTAATTCTAAAAAAAAAGCATTTTTGATTTGTGGAAAGATGCGATATAACCATACTGCGTTAACACAAGACGATGCTAGAAACAGTTACCGATTTTTCTTGATTGGATTAAAATCAGAGCGAACTTGGAATTATTGTAGGGGTTGCATTAATTTTTGGAACATTTTCAAATAAATATTTTTTGGAACCATACTGCATAAAAAAGACACTGCAATGTATGAATCACCAACAGAATCTATTTATACAATGCAGGAAAAATTATGGACCTAAATACCAAAATGTCCTATTTTTTAGTGTGAGGGGGATAAGATGAGACATAGCAAATTACAGTATAATATGAGACAAAGCATTTAAGTTATCTTAAGTTCATTTTTGCTATCAACTTTTGGCTTTTAGTTGCTGCATGCACGACAAGTAAAACGAATATTATCTGTGTTTATGCAGGTCTCACGTGTCCATTTTTGCACTGGATATGCTGAATTTAACCGCAAATGGATGCTGAACATGGTCCTTGCAGATTATGCAAAACTATTTTGTTGTGGCAAATTTGTTAACGTTTACTTTTCTCTTGTTGTTGCTTGTTTGTTCCTTGAGAAAACACTGGCCCATCTTAGGAAATACAAACTGTCCCGGCTTAAAAAAATGGTATCTTTGAACATCATCTAGCACAAAAAAATATAATGGCGGCACAAAGAACATATTGCTATGAAAACAACCCGCCAATATATCAATCAAAATAAGATATTCACAGCTGATCTACGATCTTTCTATCTTCCGACAGTTAGCACGAGACATTGGTGATGCAATTTACTTAGAAGTAAATAA
The DNA here is from genome assembly GCA_023313115.1 of Rhysida immarginata. Classification (NCBI taxonomy): domain Eukaryota; kingdom Metazoa; phylum Arthropoda; class Chilopoda; order Scolopendromorpha; family Scolopendridae; genus Rhysida; species Rhysida immarginata. The sequence goes on along the minus strand of JAHWFO010038550.1, from coordinate 854,125 downwards.
AACTTACAAGATGTTTTGTGGGAAATCGGCTGCAGCTTTGACCTCGTCAATAGCAAAACGGATGCCTCCTTCGACAGAAGGCTGAAAACTAACAACAACCGGCACCATTTTGTTTAAATTTTTTGAAATCGATTTGTCGTTATTTGCATGCATAATAGAGCAGCCACCAAAAGCGTAAAAAGAGCAACGGAAGGCAATCTGGGGAGACAAAGATTCCTGCAGCGAAGAAACCCGAGGAAGAAACCGCCTCATCTTGGAAAGCTGATAAGGGAAATCAGCTGGGCTGCCATAAAAGATGTCAGAACATCATTGTTCATTCGCCCTTCACTATCCGGAATAACAAGACATGTCATGCTAAATTAAAAATTTTTTATTCCACGGAAATGAGGAGAACGAAGCACCGCTCGGAACCTATGGAAAAGGCGAACGTTTTATCAACCCTGACTCAAAGAGGACAAAGGCATTCTCGACAGCGGCAGTCGTGGATAGAGGATAGAAATACAAGAGATAATCTTGGAAGCAATAAGATTGAAAATTCACCTCTGGACATTAATACAAATAGTGCTATTTTCCGATAACGCAAATATCGGATTCATCATTATTATGTGACCAATGTCAGTGCATGGACCTTGCAAACCAACATAACCAGCAAATCCACTGAGGAACAAATGCGTACCTGTGACGATCCGATTTCAATAGACGTTTCAAATGAGGATCAGCGGTGAGGAGCCGTCAACCTAGCTGATGTGACAGCCTCGCCGCCCTCATCATTTCTTCTGGATGGGGACATCAGACCACGCCGAGAAAGCGGTTAGCCGGTAACGTATGCGAATACTTGTGCGCTGTGCCGCGCTTAGCATTGAGCTCCTTAGCGAGTGGTGTTAGAATAGTTTTTAAAGAACATTGAAGCTTATGATATATGAATTACTTACCTTAGTATATTTTCCCTTTGCTCTTATCTCGCTGCATTTTAATCGTGGCCCTCCAGTCGACTTACCTTCATGGTTGCCGTTTTCCGGAACGACAGTGACATCGCCGCCCGCATCACCGTCGCCTGAATATTCATTTTTAGACACAGCTCCAGATTAAAAATCTCTTTTGTGGAATTGTGGTTTCTGTTATTATTTGGTTTGCTGCTATCGTTTGTCTACAGTTTTTGGCATTATACTGTTAGTACTATGTAGATTAGCAATTGTGAAATTTATTCATTTTATCTTTTAACTTCCAATTTTTCTAATCACAATCTAATTTTTATAATTAAATTGCATTTACAAACTTTATCTTGTCTCTTCCCTTACTCTATGTACACGTAATCTCACTCTACATAGAGAATTAAAAATACATGACACTCATATACTCGGAAAAACGAGCAATATAAAAGTTACGATAAAATTTACTAAACATTTCACTAAAATTATTTAAAGCAAGCAATAATTTAAGAAAACAGTCAAACAGATGATATCAAAAAGTATCACCCGATTACTCTTTTATCAATTTTAGCTAAATCGTTGGAGAACATAATACGAGGGTAATTCAATAAGTAAGTTACAAATCGAAGTTACGACCTTCATTTTTTAATTATGTGCGGGAAACTGTCACCGCTAGATAGCAGCACTATCCAGTTTTATTGTGACGCACAACGATCGTTCTGCGCATGACTGTACAAGATGCCGGCGCCCCTGAGTACATGTACCACGATAGAACAGCGTGCCATTGTGCGTTTTTGTGGGCAAAACATATGGAAATAAAGGATATCCACAAGGAAATGCTGCCCGTGTATGGTGAACATTGCCTGTCACGTCAGGCAATCCATAATTGGGTGCAGCAATTTCGTGCCACTGGATGTGTTAAAGGCAAGAAAAAAGGCGGGAGCGAAGCTCGTGTTCGAACGGCCGAAGTTGTCGAAAATGTTCGCACAAGGTTGGTCGATTCCCCTACCAAAAAATCTGTTCGCCGCCTATCCATTGAAGAAGGGCTATAGTATACCACGACGTGGCGAATTTTGAGACAGGATTTACACCTGTTCCCGTATAAGATCCATGTTTATCAGGAGTTAACAGACACTGGAAGACAGAAGCGACAACAATTTGCGATGGAGTTTGGAGCAGAAATGGAAGCCAATCAGGACATTGTGGACAACCTGTGGGTGTCAGATGAGGCCTTCTTCCATCTGTCAGGTGACGTTAATAAACACAACGTTCGTTTTTGGGGTTCCCAGCACCCTCATGAGATCCATAAGTCACCTCTTCATCCACGAAAGGTTATGGCTTGGTGCGCGATTTCCAAAAGAGGCATCATTGGTCCGTTCTTTTTTGAGGGCACCGTAAACTCACAGGCTTACCTTAACATGTTGGAAACCTTCTTCATCCCCGAGCTACGAAGGAGGCGTATACCGCTTCGACATCAATGGTTTCAACAGGATGGGGCTAGGCCTCACACTACTAATGAAGTGCTGGACTTTCTCAATCAGAAATTCGGAAATCGTGTCATTTCAAACAGGTTTCCAGATCGATTCGGGGGTGGGTTTTTTTTGGCCCCCTACGAGTCCTGACCTAAACCCATGTGATTTTTATCTCTGGGGGTTCCTTAAAGACAATGTGTTCACTACAGCACTAAGAACCCTAGACCAGCTGCGACAAAGCATCGTCGACAGCTGCACCCTTGTGGATGCAGAAATCCTGGATAGAGTTATGAACAACTTCACTATTCGGCTGCGAGCAGTTCAAAACGTTCGTGGTGGCCACATTGACCATATCATCTAGACTTTTCCACGGGAATAAAAACTCCGAACTGCCTAAAATATCATACTGAAATGTTAAGTTTGTAAACATTAATGGGTCAATAAATCATAGTACTGAAATGGTCAGAAATTGACTGAATCATCCTGTAGTAAAAACGGCAGATATTTTTTACTAAACGCTTACTAAAACGCTGCAGATGGCATGTTCAGATAAAACAGGCGATGCTTCCATTGATGATTCAACGTTTCAAGATCAATAACCACTATATCTCCACCATGCACTTCACTGTGGGATGCCCACTGCTTGACATGTCAAACACAAGTTAACGAACTTAACGGTCGTTTCCAAACTTTCATTTTCACTTTTAATGAAACCAACACGTCATCACACACAGCGCCATCTGGTTAAAACTTATGAAACAGAATCTGCGCGTGAAAAATGCGCATTGCGCATAAAATGAGCTAATGACAGGTCTCCTTATTGATGGTCTCTGGTGGCCAGACTTACAACATGATGCATGAGCAGCTAGGCGTCAATAAAGTGTTCTCCTGCTGGGTGCGACACCAGCTTACGCCACAACACAAAAGCCAGAGGATTGTGGCACACAAAAGCTGGGTGCCACACCAGCGCTAGCTGGTTGAAGGGGACGACATGCTTTCTCGAATTGTCACTGGTGATGAGTCTTGGGTGCACCATTATGAGCCTGAGACGAAGCGTGCCTCCATGCAGTGGAAACATCCCTCGTCCCCAGCGCACAAGAAGTTTAAGGTGACAACATCGCCTGGGAAATTCATGTTGACGGTGTTCTGGGATTGCCAAGGCGTACTGCTCACCGAATTCCAGCAACATGGCCACACAGTTATGTGTGCCTCGCACTGCACGATTCTGACGAAACTTCGTGCCGCCATTCGCCGGAAGCGACCAGGCTTCCTCAATAAAGGGGTGTTGCTGCTGCAAGACAATGCCCGTCCTCATAGTGCCAATCAGACCACAGCGACGCTGAGGTCATTCAAGTGGGAGGTCCTCCAACATCCACCTTAGAGTCCGGACCTCGCCCCGAGCGATTTCCACTTGTTTGACCCTTTGAAACATCATCTTTCGGAAGAACGCTTTCCTGACGATGAAGCGGTTGAAAGAGCAGTGCGCGCGTGGTTCCAACACAACCAAAAGAATTTTACGCCACAGGTTTCCAGGGACTTGTGAAACGGTGGGACAAGTGCTTAAATTTGTATGGAGATTATGTTGAAAAATTAATGTTGTTTGTATGTCATTATCTCCATTCATTTCTTTTCAATCACGATTCGTAACTTATTGAATCGCCCTCGTATTTAAAGATTCCATTTCTTATTCTGTAAAGAAACAGAAGACAAAATCTACTTAACCACAAAAAATTGACGTTTATTGGTATCGATGTACATTTCGATCACAAGAGGCATACTGACTGATAAGTACTACAGCCCCAAAGGTTTCTTTCTAATTACTTACATGATACACTGTATTTTATATTTGGCCAGCTATACCTATACTTTATTCAATTTTACAATGTTATAATGGCAATGTTTTATGTTTTCAATTCTCACCATATATTTTACCTGGAACGTATAGACTTGTTTGATTCGGGCTCCGGTAAACAAAGTTTAGATGATAGTCAAGTTCTTTTAATCAAACAAAATGCTTTTTCGTTATTTTTAAGAATAGAAAGCATGGTCAAACCACGACCAAGGAAACAAAAGAAAGTAAATCAAGGGCTAAGCCAATAGGTACGACTTTATACGCACCTTTTTTCCATTAAATTTATGGTTGACATCTTGTATGTACGATAAGTTCTTATGAAAGTCTTGCTCTACAGATGCTGCTATTGCCACCAATAGGGAAATCATAGCAGACATTAAATTGTTGGAATACGAGGTTAATAAAAATTTTAAAGTTTTCAAAAAGTAAGTTAAATTTCTGGAAGTTACACATTGTTCCATAAAACGAGATGTTATTGCATTGGCGTACATCATCAACTTTTTTAATACGAACAATATCTTTATGCTTTGCCTTATAGATGGTATGCGTAGCCCATGTGAAAGACAGACCCTGGCGCGGAAAAGTCACCTGACCATCTTAGTCCGAGTAACAATGTAACCTTCACTCCGACTCCGAGATTGCTGCATTCCTGAAAGTCGCCCGTTCGTTCGTGTTCAAAGTTCGGGGATGTGTTGGCAAGAGTTGTGAAGCCCTGGATTACTGTTGTAGCACCTGGTAGATCGGATGTTTTTCAACAGGACTCTGCTCCAAGTCATAAGCCCCACAGCACCCAAGCATGGACGACCTCGAATCTTCACGACCACATCCCTCCCAACATGTGGCCCCCCAGCTCCCCTGATCTCAATCCTTTGGACTATTACGTCTGGGGCGTCGTTGAGAAGGAGTCCAACAAGCATCCAGACAACACCGTTGAAGCTCTCAGGCCAGCTATTGTGGAGGCAATGGCAGAAATCCAGAAGACCCACCACATTGCTGCCTGCCAGCGGTCCCGACAGCGTGTGGAGGCTGTCATTGCGGCGGACGGTGGTTTTATTGAATAACAACATGTATTTTGTAGTCCTCTGTACAAAAATGTAAATTGTATTAAAGGCTCTGTGGTATCTTAAGTGTCTGCTCCTTTAACTGCGACGTCGTTTTGTTCTCAAATACCTCCCGCACCCTGTATTTCTATTTTCGAAGATATCAACTTGGTCTCAGTCAATGGCGGCAAAAGAAGTTCCTTTGTTGCGTGACGTCATCATGCATACCATCTATATAATTAACAAAGGTAGGTTAAAAGATCTTTACTTTGGATCAACCAACAGCACTCATTTAATGACTAAAAGCCAAATGCAGAGAAGTGGAATAAAATTATTCCAGATAAAAGAAAAAGAAAAACAAAATATTCCCATACATCATTTCTGCAAATATATTCTTAAAATGTCCATTTAATGCATTAAAAATCTCCCACGTAAATTCGGGATAAATATCAAATATTGTTCAGATCCAAATTGTGGGAATTATCGATTACAGGTACACAAACAAATAATCTTTTTTTTTTAAGCCCACCTAGGATGCTTCTAAATACCTGGTAATTAGAATAATACTAGTAAAATTTGAATATTTTAAAATTTTGTTGAAATCACCTTAAAGTGAAAGAATAAGAATCTAAATTAGTTATTTTTTTTGTTTATACAAAATAATATTTGCAAATTATTCTGCAGCTTAAGACTTTAAAATTCTCAACAAATTCGAATTTGCATTAAGAATTATAAATAAACAATTAGCCGAACACAAAGTACAGGTTTAAATCTCACCGTTCATAATTTCCATTAAGAAAAAAAAGAACTTGTTTCTTAATAAACGAATGAAGATAAAGCATTTTTCCAAGTGTGAAAAAAGCATAAAAAGATCCGATTGGAAAAAAAACAACTCTTAATCCTGAATTTATTTTTCACCTTGTCCTCTTTTTTTTTCCTTTTTCTAAGACGTCTCCCGTAAAACGTGTACGATGTGCTCCTAACCTTGCCCATTAAACACCCTCACATAAGAAAAGACCGCCAACCTCATCATTACAACCTACTTCTCATTCACATCATTTATCTCGTCTTCAATCACGGAAAAGCAAACACCCCGCATTCTTCCTCCCCCACTCATGCTGCAGCTACTAGAAACATTACAACAGTGAACATTTCTCCTTGTAAAAAATTACCAGAAGAATACCATTCTTATCTAGAAGATGAAATCTGACTCGAATTCTCCGAGTTACAGAAAATTGTTGCTAATCGACGCTTTTCGCTCGGCCTGAGAAGAAAAATAGCATCCACAACGTCGGAAATGCTTCCCCCGTTTCAAAGAATAACAAAAAAGAGCGGTCATAAAAAAAAGAAAGCAACTGAAAATATTCTCAAAAAGAATAGAAACTTACTTTCTATTAATACACAGAAAATACTATTTAAAATTTTCTAAAACCATTTCGAAGGAAAAAATTGCTTATCCAATTGAACCACGTGTAATAGTATAAAATGCATCAACAGTTAAGCACATTTTATTGTTTTTATTAAATTTTATATTCACTTTTGATCCATCAGTTCGTGTACAAGGAGTTAAACTATGGTATCTGTATTCCAATCTCTGTTATAAAGCAGCTTGTACAATTTTGGGAGACTAAAGCAAAAATAGTAAATCCAAACCTACAGTTGTGAAAAAGCGCTTTTGGCTAAAGAATACGATAAAACCAACTGCATCAGATACACAAGCAATACGAGGGCTCAAGTTAACTGGATGATGTTACCAACTTTGGATACGAACCTCACTGGATAGATCATTCCAATGTCGTAGGCGATATCGAAGTTATGGTGTTGTGTGGGGCACCCGTTTTATTGGACCAATTTTTATAGATGGTACCGTAAATACTGATGAGTACCTGCAAATCTTACAGAACACTGTCTGAACTATTGTTGAACACACGTTAGCATGCTGTGACACCAATGGCAATTGGCGAAAATGTCGAACTGTTCGCCATTATGGTTTTTGCAGCTATAAAGTATACAACACCACTCAAATTCTAATTTTAATCGAATGGTTATGTAAATTTGTCAAAATACCATTGCGAGAGCTTTTTTCAAAAATCATGTTACCATGTTAAAGAATAGCTCGGCGATGCGTTCCTTCACTCGTGCAGGTGTTGTAATGGTGGAATATCTTATCCCCACAAAGTGAAATCGCAGGGTGTTAAATCAGGTATTTGCGGAGGCCAGAGCAAAATTGGTGGTAGCATGGCATTCAGATGGCATTCCTAGTGGAAATTAAACTTGTGAAGTTCTTCTATCACTTCATATCAACATGGATATTGTATGTCAAATCAATAAAAAACAAGAAATTAATCCCCCTGCTGAGAAGCGGAGAACGTAGCGGAAGCCCTGAATTCGTCTACCTCTTTTATTAGAATTTTTTAATCCCCGTATTTTCAAATAGTGATTTTCTCGAACGTACTATTTAGAAAATGAAAAAAAACCCATCTTCTTACTTTCCTCATCATTTCCACATGCCGTATACGTCATTTGAAAATAGTCTATATCAAACTATAGAACCGAATGTTAACAGTTCTAAAGACCACGTGACTGTGACTCCACGGGACCCAAACTTCGTAGCAATGTAGATCTTACCTAGAGGAATCTGCATTCCGAATTTTTCTTCTTTACATATTTGTATACTATATAGACCAAAAGGTCCACTCTAACTCCCACTCGCGTAAATCCGTCCCCAGTGGGTCAATTAAAACAAACTAATTAGTGAACACTGAATAAATGGAGCGAAATACTGTGGACAGACGTCAGAAGAAAGGAGAAGAAACCACTAATCCACATAAAATATTTAATCGGATGATGGATGCATATTTCGGCAGCCAAGCTGCCTTCTTCAGCATACAGGAGAGCTTCGATCAGAGTAGGTAAGCTATTCTGATGCTGAAGAAGACAGCCTGGCTGCTGAACTGTGCATCCATCATCCGATTAAATATTTTATGTGGATTAGTGGTTTCTTCTCCTTTCTTCTAAATAGTGAAGTTATGGTAAGCTACGTGCCGAACTTCAACCTTCAATATCAAAAACTGTAAAAAATACGAAGGGGACAAGACAGACAAACGGACATTGTAAAAACAATAAGTAACTTCATTCTTCCGCTACTTAATAAATCAGATTTACTTTGCACCATCCTTTTTCATTAACTCTATACTACAATTAAAACGAGAGGGAGCAACCAATCAGTTGTTGCGATTCAATTCAACGAGGAAGCGAACTACATCGCGGAGGTGAATGGAAACAAGCAGAAAAAAAATCAAAGCAAAGGCAGGAGGGGGCGGTAGATAAGGAATAAATGGAAGAAACAGGAGATGAACAAACATAGGAAGCACAATAAAAAAAAACAGAGAGAGAGAGAGAGAGAGAGAGAGAAAGGCAATCGAGCGTGGCAAACCATGAGAAATCAGATACTAAAATGTTTCAACCCTTTCATTCCGCCTCCTGTCATAGTTCCCATCACAACCATCGACACGACCAGTCCTTCCCATTCATCAAATAGGAAGGGTGAATTTACACCTCTCCCCAAACTTACCAAATCAACAAATCCCACTATTCAAACGGAGGGGGAGGAGGAAATTTAAACGCTGAACAAAAAAAAACGACTGTTTAAAATCTCGCAGATCACAAATTATATTTATTCCATTCATGTGCCTATCTATCGGGCATAACTATCAAAATGGACAAGAAAATCGCCGTAAGGATGGTGTAAAAATTCAATGATAATTATATCAAAGCAATAACTAAGTGCTTTTAGAGATTGGAATAAATTTCACTCAACTCTTTCCTAACAGCTTAATTAAATTTTATTCTTATTTCAAGGAATTATTTTAAAAGATAAAGAGAATTTCTTCAAGAATGAGATTTTTTATAAAACGTGTTTCAAAGTGCAACAGTTGTTGTTCAACATTTTCAAAAAAGTTTTTCAGTAGTGACAACTGAGGAAGCGAATTCGATCAATGCCAGTACATCCATTTACCTTTACTGAAAAGTCACGAATAAATTAGGCAAATTGTTTAAAAAGAAAAAATTACAACTTTTCATCGAATTAAAATTATTCATAACTATATTATCAGTTATAGTTTATATGCGGATCTAAACTTGTGGTTAATTAATGAACCCTTAAAGGACAACTCTACGGTCATATAAAACTTTAAAAAACTGGAAAGATTAGCGCATTAATGATATCGTGGCATATAAAACGTATAAATTCGAAACCTAAATGCGTGAATAAACGAAAATTCCAATAGCGGATCGTCGTCCATTTTGATGACGTCAGCGGATGTATGGTTTTGTTTCACTGAGAAATAAAACTAAATTATTTATTCATGTATCGATGATGATTAATCTCGCGGGAGATGTATTAATTTACACTAAAGCAAAACCATGCCTCCGCTGACGTTACCAAGATGGACGACCCGCTATTGGAAACTGCGTTCGGAATTTTCGTAGTTTCACACATTTACAGTTCGAAGTAAAAAATTTTAAAAATGCCAAAATGCTATTAATACGCTTATATTTCGACTTAAATAAACTTTTATGTGACCGTAAGCTGTCTTTTAACCTTGACTCATTAATGCATAATGTACTCCAGAAGTCTAGAATCTGAGGGACCTCTGTAGAACATATACTAAATGACCTCAGGGATAGGTCGCCGAGAAAGTGATGAATGGCCCCCTCGCAGCCCAGACCTGTCACCACTTGACTTCCATCTGTGGAGACATCTCAAACCATGGTTTACGCTGAAAAGATTACACCATCTGGCATCCAGAATCATGAACGCTTTTCAGTAGAATGAACCTCTAATTCCCTTAGTCGAATGTACATGAAATAGCAGTATCGCTTGGATGTGTATTTTACGAAAAACGGTGGTCACTTTGAACATATTCTGTAAAATCCATATGATTCCAAACTTTTAGGTTTCCCTGTATTATATAAAAAAAAAAGTCGGCAGCTTAACGAGGAAAGTAAATAGTAACAACAAGTTTTAAAGGCTTATACGTGCGTTTTGAATGGCTTGTCTAAATGTTGGCAATTTTTAAAGAATAAAGTGAATAAGGAAAGGGATTAATAATTTCTGCCAATTTTTCATGATATAAATCCTTTTCTAACACTCAATTAATGCCTATCCGAAATTTCAAGAAACTAATTAAATTTTACTTTGCGGAAGAAGTCTATTTTCTTTTTAATCGGAAGGAAAGGCTTAGTACCAACCAAACGGGACTGGAAGTAAGCTGAAGTGACAAAAAAATAAATAGCATTTTAACCTTCAGGCACAAATACGGCGGCCGACCACAAATAATCCTTCTCCCACCGTTGTTACTGTTCCTCCTTTAAGTTCTCTCTAACACTGGTCGTTGTCGCCTGTTTCTGACGAAGGCCCCCTCAGGTCCATTCGCCCCCATGCAATTCCCTCCACAATTCAATAGGACTGATATTAGCCATCAACCGGTGGCCATTAAAACCGGGGCTATTTACCGCGACGCCTGATGAGGGCAATCACCGCGGGAGGAAGAAAAAAAGCGGCTCCGATCTCCCTCCCAACGCCATCAATGGATCGTAATGTCGTCCCGATCGATGATAATAGATTTCTCTAGAATACAAAAACAATACAGAGCGGTGACTTACTGAAATAATAGCATTACTTTCAATGATTGATTTTCACACTGCGAATGTCGAATTCTTTAAAAAGCTTTATAACTTTTAAAGCAGTATAAATCCATCGATCTTATAATATTTATTTTTTTAAGAAAAATATAATTTTATTAAAATCAGAATTGGGAAAAACTTCACGCGCTTAAATACGAACTTCATCCTATGCATTGGCCAGGGACAGTTCACTGCCTTTATTATAGCAGATAAACTTCTAAAACATAATTTAGGGGAGGAAACGAACAGTAGGACTAAGTCATTGATTCACCTTAACATCTCTTTGTGAACGCACCGACAAAGGCCAAGTGGGATGATTGAAGAGTGATTTATGGGCATTTAATGTTTGTAAGAACGTATGCATTCATCCGTACCCGAAACAGGATTCGAACCTACGACCTCTAGCTAAGTGGCTAACGGGGTCTCCCTTCAATTCGTCAAGGCCTAGCACTACAACGCAATCATTGAAAAGAATGAATTATTAAGCACTTCAATCCGACTCGGTAAACCGGCAAGATTTATATTTTCGTCAATTTTGAGAAACGATTTGAAAAGGCTAGTTAGTTAGTGATGTTAAAATACTCCTTCATCTAATGTCAAGTAAACAACAAAACTAGTTTGCAGGTGTTGGCACCATTATACCTTTTACGGATCGGTTCAAAAACATAAAAATCAAAAGTCTACAGCCATAAAAGCATAATGTGGTATATTCATTGATTTCGATAATATAGGATAAAATAGGAAAGATTTCTTAGCCTCACATGACCATCTCTCTCTCATATTAAATGTACAGTCGGGTGCATAAAGGTTTTGACCTAAGTCAAAATTGTTCGGCTTCCTTACAATACTTCAATCCAATGAGGTTACTTTTTCCAGTATCTAGTCGAGTACGCTCACTATGGAACGATTCCATTAAGTTGTTGCTTAGCATCGGGGGAAGGCAAGTTTTACGTCACGTGCTCAACTATGTTGACAAAAAGATTATTTTGGCTGTTCGGATCAGAATTTTTGTTTTATTAATAATAAACTAATCTATTTGGTTAATAGTGTAACATAAATGGTGCACAGTATCGATATAATTATATGCGTGATCAAAAGATGCAGCGCTCGTTATTGTGTAATGCGGGAGTGATTTACGGAAGCTATTTTCTTTTGGCTGCTTGAAAGGCTACAAGTTTCGTTTTTTGTATATTTTGTGTACATAAAATAATCAACGACAATTATGCCAAAACCATCAGAATTTTTTTTTTAAATTTATTATATAACTAGATGGATCCCGTCAAAATTTGACGGAGAACAACCCATCTTATTATTAATCCCCATCTCTTTAATTAAAAAATAAAATAAAAAATTGTCAGAGCTTAAATATCTCATTATGCACACAAAGAATGATAAATGAGTTATTATATAAAATCAAAATAGCTTTAAACTAAATTTCTCTGAAAGTATTAAACTGAAACAAAGTGTCAGCGGATAAAGTGATCAGTTTTTAAAGCTCTTTCTAACGATATAACATTTAACATAACATTTTCAGAGTTTTTCAGTAGTCACAAGGAAACGTCATAAAATGATCAAGGCGGGGATTTTCTTTCTGCAAATCTTCAGTTTATTTAATTCAAAATAATAATTGAATACTGTCTCATTACAACAATCCCTGGATTCTGACGAATTGCCGTAACTTTCTTTGTTGGCTTCAGATGCCCATGCGCAGAAGTGCCAATTTTGCTCTTACAAAAAATGCTTTGCGTTTTAATATATAGGATTATATATTTTAATAGTAGAGAATATTACATGATTTGAACAAAGGAGGATTTTTGTAAAAGTAACGGTGGTATGAATTAGTGTATATTTTATTAAAAACTAAAATATAGAATAAAGCATGCCATGATACAAGAAGTTTTTTAAACCCTTAAATAAACAGATCAAATTGCACGCTTGGATGAAAAAAATTTAACCTGTTTATAGTGTTCTTTACATACACCGTTTAAAACTTAAACGAAGTCAAACACGCGATAATGAACAAAAAAAAAAAAAAATCGGATCCATATCGGATTCGAACTCTGCCATTCGAGGCAGTAAGCAGAGACTTTAATGATACTGTTATCAGCCGCTATCGCTTATTATTGTCAGGAGAGAGCCCGTGACGAGCTCATCCCAGGCGTATACCTGCTACCCTATTTTCATTAAGAAGGGATAGGTCCATTCTAATCTGCCATGACTCTTAGTACAAGTACCTGATTTTGCAACCGATCAACATCCGCAAAGCTCAGCCCCTACGGAGCAGGTAAAAACCTTTTTGCACCCGACTGTACATACTGGTAACTCATCGGAAAATACATATACCTAAGGAAAGTCAATGTGTAAAGGTAAACTATTTTTTCAGTATTGGTAACCCATATTTAGACGGCTCGGTGGCCGAGAGCGCAGGTCTCGGAAACCGGAGTCGCGGGTTCGAGTCCCGCCGAGGGTATGGGCGTTTGCATTTGTCAGCATTGTATTTTGTATAATGCTGAGGTTATCGTTGGCTTTATTCAACGATAATCTAACCCAAAATTTTATCTTTGGCTTTATTCAACAATAATCTAACCCAAAATTTATCTTTGGCTTTATTCAACGATAATCTAATAGTACAGGAAATTTCATGACCTGGACTCGAACCAGCAACCTTCGGGTTACTGTCCCAATGCTTTACTAAGCTACCGTGGCCATGGAGACATTTTGCTATCAAACCAGAAAATACTTATTATACAGATGCGACAATCAAAGTTAAAACAGCGGAAACTGGATGGCTCATTGTTTTGACGTTGTCGATTGTAACGATGCCCCAGATTTTGGCCGGTATTAGCGGGTTAATCTTAGAACTAAGGTGATCAAAGCTTCGCTAGCATATTGCCATATTCGCCATCTCAGATTAATCTGAAAGTTAGGGTCAGGGTTAGACTTAAGGACGAAAAATGGCAGTTGAACGTTTCTCTATTGGATACAGAGAGTCAAATGTAAAGGTTTAATTCTGAGTTGGCAACTTGCACCTTCAACCAGAGGTGGGCAATATGGGCAATAGTTAAAGCATCAGAACAGTAACCCAAATCCCTGGTTCGAATCCAGGCCGTGGAATTATCTGTACTATTTTCAATATTTATTTATTAACATCCGGAAGTATGACGTGGAAAAATTTCTCCTATATCTTTTATTTAATAGCAAAGATGGTCTGGCGTACTAACAAAGAGCCGAGCTCTAACGTAGGACCTGCTTAATAGCGAAACCCTTCCGTATCTAATACGGTGGCTTAGATAAAGCATCGTAATGGTAAACCATTTTTCTATTGACAAAATTTAAATATTCAACAATATTATGAGTTTTCAAACACAATAGTTCTGTTGTTGTTTGTTGAGAAATATGTGCTCTTCCTTAATGCTCCCAGGAACATTCATTTAGTTGCTTTTTCCACTTTAATTTTTTTATTTCGAAAAAAGAATAATCAACATTCTTGCTCTTAAAGTAACATTAGCCTACTGCATTAAGAAGCGAAAAGAAGAAGAAGAAGAAAAAAAAGAGAGAAATCAGTTCGTTTACATCAACGGTAAAGTGAAAATAATTTTCCCTTTTTTATTGTCAGTGGTGAAGTCGAGTTCACGATCGGATCGAATTGCCATCAGGTTTTGAATTCGACGAACGTGACGTCACTCGCTCCACAGACGACTGGTGACAAAGTGAATGAACTATCCAGAGTTCTTGGTGATGGTGACAGAGGCGTTCCGTAGACAATCGAGCCGACCAACCACCCGATTTCAACTCATCTTCCCCCGCATCCCGTCCTAACCCTCGCGGCGAACTTTGACACCAGAAAGCGAATAATCACATTTGCTCAACAGGAGGGAGTCATCGACAGGGAAAAAAAGATAATAAAAAATAAAGACGAAATAGATCTCACAAAGAAATAAAATAACAACATTAACACATCTTAAGTAAAAGAAGAACAAAAAAACAAAACAAAAAAAAAAAAAGGTAAAGAACCTCTTACATGGGCCTATATATCTTAGTTACTTTCTATCATTAGATTACGTTCAACCATTTTGATCGAGAAAAGCATGTCCCGAGACATTAGATTAACAGAACTAATTTAAAACTCACCTCCATTATTCTTTGAGACTACATATGAAATGTCGGCGTAACTAAATAAAACATTTTTTTTTTTTTTACTTCTTCATTAATCAATTGCTTCTGGACTACCATCACTGTTTCGTCATTTCAGTTCCAACAGTAGCATCCGCTCAATACATAATATAGCGTCAACACTAATGTTATAGAAATATTATTCGCGATGGAAATTGAGGTTTTGTAGTATTAAGAACTACGTGGAAAGCTAAGCTTATATGTAATCTATCTGAGCTTCAGAATTCTTTGATGTGTAGCAGATAAATTACTGTACAAAAATAAACAGTCGAGTTACTTTAATGTGATCACCTCCTATTTCTGATGTCAGCGCTAAATACATGAGGCAATAAATGACATGGTATCTTCAGATTGGATGACTATACAGGGTGTTCTCGAATAACGTGTATAAACATAGCATGAGCACTGCTTTTGAGATAAAAAATGTTGGACGTCGCGGAGACGTAATATGCCACTCAACCTGTGCCTCTGGAACATGTCAAAATCATGGTCAATCATGTAATAAAAAGAACAAAAATCACTGCTTACAGTACAATAATGTGACTTGTTGTTATGAAATATACAAATGGTTTACAGTAAGTGTTCAAATTGACTCCCTCTGGCATGACTGCATGCCGCATGGACTGATGTACACGTTCAAAAGTTACTGGTTCTTCGCGAATCTGGTCCGCAGCTACGGCGAGTCTGGCTACCAGCTCTTCATCGGACCCCACTGTTGTCTCGTATAACTGTGTCTTATTGTGTAAACCCCTACTGAATATCATTTTCATGTTTGTAATTTTATTTAACACTTTTTCTTGAACTGCGCGTTTATTGTGTGATAGTCGTAGAATATCTGTCCAACTTTTTCAGAAATGAACTCACCCAAACGTTTCTGTCGAGTAGTGGTGGAATTGTGCAATTCAGAAGTCTTCTCTTGAGACCCGAACAGTATCTATCCAAACAACTGTTTCCTGCAGGTAGGATTTCAACATCATTTTTTATCTCAAAAACAATGCCCCAGAGAAAAGAATGAAAGAGGGAAATGTTGCTTAGATTTGATCCCTCTATCGCCCCCCCCCCGAAGTTTGCACACGTTATTCGAGAGCACCCTGTATACAGTATTGTAGGCCCGTTAATTGTTGCAATGCAGAAACGCAATGATTTATCAGACGTACAAAAAGGGATGATTATTGGCTTTCGGGCCAAGGACGGCAACATTTCAGAAACTGCGGAGTTTGTGAAATGTTCGCGTACTGCTGTAGTAAAAGTGTAACGCGCATGGAAAAATTACGTTATAAAAAATAAGGGACGTGGAAATTGTGATTCTCCACGAGTCCTAGATGAAAGAGGGGAACGACAGCTGCGGCGATGCGTTCGGGCGAACCGACGTGCTATAGCGGAGCAACTTACTGCCCAAATGAACCAGGGGGCTACCACAAACGTGTCCAGAACGACTGTTCGGCAAACGTTGCTCCGCAGCAAAAGGAAGATGCCTGTACCTATGCTAACGACTGCGCATCCGCGGAAGAGGCTAGAATTGACAAAAGGTTGGCTTCTCAGATGAATCATGTTTTATGCTCCATCGGACGTTGGGGTATACAGCGAGAAACATCAGAAAATAAACACCCTTCAACCATTTGTGGCGGAGGCAGCGTTATTATTGTCTGGGGGGTGTTTTAGTGGCATTCTCTGGGTGCACTCATTATTGTAGATGGCAATATCAATCGATTTAACCACTCGTATCGAACCTTGCTACCATGTACACTCATACGTGAACGTTGTTTTTCCTGGGCATGATGGCATCTTCCAGGACGCAATGCTTCATCTCATACAGCTGGAATTGTACGTAAATTGTTAGAATAGCACGAGGAAGACTTTATTCTACGTCCCTGTTCCTACATTCCCCTGACTTAAACCCATTCGAGCATCTACGGGCCAACCTCGATCGGGTTATTCGCTCCATGGATACTCCATCTCGCACCATCCATTAATGGTCAAGTGAACTGCAGTCAGCATAGCTCAAAATCACTGAACACTTTCCACACTTTCTCTCAGCCCGTCTAGCCGCTATCCGAGCTGCATATGGTGGTTAATCCGGATATTAATAGGTGGTCACATTAATGTGACTCGACTGTTTAGTAACGCTTTAACTATGATACACGTTAAGCTCAGATCTGACCGTGTTCTATACAGTAACAATATAGAATTTCAACATTTATTTTCAACGAGATTTAATGATAATCTATATCTTTTTATATCTTTTACAGTTTTAATGTATTATTTTTCAAGATAGTACATCTTTTCAAATCTTAATCACCAATGCTTACTACAATGCTAACATTTAATACGAGGGATACACTATGCGATCGAAAGTTTCCGAGGACCTATACCTTTGCACGGCAACCATGCCTTCATGAAAATGGCTTATGGTGTTTAACCAGCCTTTGCTTTTATTATGGCCCCTGTTCTCCGAGGAAGGCTTTTCAACAGACTTTGATAGATAGCTTCAGGAATTTGCTTTCATTCTTCCCAAAGAGCGTTGATGAGTTTTACGAGTTAATGCAATTTTTCAGTACTATTTAAAGAAAGTTGAGTACTTTACAACTGAACGATTTGAACATGTAAGTACTGGGAACACATGAACATAATGTGAATGAGGTTTTACATCGTTATATACCACGAAAAATTAATCGATTTTGGAGGGCATTTAATAGCCCTTTGCGGCGTCAAGTATTCGTATTCAGCCATCATAAAAAATTGAGTAAAAGCAAAGCGTTAAGCATTTCGAAAACAAGAACCAGCAATGTACTCAATATAAATAGAAATATCCCAATATCGGCAATGCTGGGCACACAATACTCTTCAAAAAAGACCCACAACTATATAGATGCTCGAAGTAGTAACGAAAGTGGGCTTCTAAACGTCGCTACTCATTGATTCTGATGATATGGCGCCTTTGAGCATCTACACGGCCGCGAATTCCTAGGGCCCCAATTTCTTTCGAATGGCCCCAATTCTTTTCAGACTGGTAGCAATTGCTTCAGTTGAAGTCTTCCGATTGCATCATGCCATGATGATCTACCTGTGACTTTCTTTTAGTCTTTTTGTCTTTTGGCGGTTTCTCCTCGTGTTGCTCCTTCAGTATCACTTGACCATGAATTCCCTTCAAGTGAAGGAATTACTTGCAAAATCGCATGCAAGCTTGTCGCATAGTACAGTAAGTCATATATCTTTGTATCATATTAGCTCTGTTAAGCGACAGATACGGCATTAAACTGGATAACAAATGAGTCCAATAAGATATGTTTTAATGTATATTGCCTTAGACATCATAAATATGTAAATTAGAACACGTAACATTGTTTTGGAGGAAGTACGAAAACTTTTCATCACATATGTCAGCCCGCAATAATTTCAACGAAGGCAATCAAAATGTCATTATAAAAAATATTTCGTAGTTAAGATAAAAATGACCCAACATTGACAAAATCTTAATTTATTAAGTTAATTAAAAATATAAAAGTTAGTTGCTAGACATGTAGGAGTCTCGCAGTCAACAACGCACAGTATTACCGCTAAAAAATTCCAAATTGCCAACCTGTATGGACATAATCCCTGTATGGGTTCATCAGATAAATTGGTGGGAAAAAACCCACTGACATATGAAACGGCCATGTTGGCAATTCCATTTGAAGATATCCCTCAAAAATCACACGGAGTTTCGTTGATAGACTTCTGCGGCTTCGGACTCTTAAAACAGCCCTCGAAAAAAGAACACCAAGGTACTGCCTGTGAAAAGCTTGTCGAGATGAGTGGTAATATATACACGAATATCTTGCGACGTAATCTCTTGGAATGGATACAATAAATAAAAACAACAGATTTTTTGATAAATTTATGGTACTACCATGGTAGAAGATAATTAAAGCCTAAGATAAATTAATACTTTATTACTTAGAAATCCTTTCCAACTATCACCATAAAGATCTAATTTCCACTTTTTGCTTTCAATTAAAAGCAATTAAATATTTTTTTACTCTTTCGAATTCCACGCTCAGAGCACAAAAGAAGAGCGGACAAATGGAAGGAACCACTAACATCTATCAATGAGGAAAACGGACGACAGTAATCCAAAGAAATAAAGACAAGTGAAGGTGTAAATGTGAAAGGGAATTTAAAAGTGAAAAAAAGTTTGAACATAAAGAACATACTACTACAAGAGAAGGCATTCTGGAGAAATGATTAAAAAAAAGAACGAAAAGGCAGCGAAGGAGAGAGGGATGGAGGCGATGACACGAGAAGAATACGGGAAGAAAATGCGTGGAAAAGGAGAAATTAACAGAACTGAAGGAAAACATCCCGCAAACGGAAATAAAAAAAGCCTTGACAGATAAAAATAATGAGGGCGGTTTTGTAAATAAGTCGAGTTTTAAGTCAAGAGAAGCTTCCCGAGAATCAGTCTTCAGTTTTTCCATCTCACTCTCATTCTTCTCATTTCGTCGAAAGCCATTAGAGGTCGTGAGAAATGGAAAACGCACCTTTTATTTTATTCTACTTCAGTTTTTTCTTCTTCGTCTTCTTGAATCTCCAAAAGTCAGGATGAAACGGATGAGGAGGGAAGAAGAAAAAAAAAATTTTTTTAACAAGTGGAGGAAAGAAAGGTGTTTTTGGGCGAGGAAATACGAACGTACAAGAAAGGGAGGAGGAGGAGAAGACAAAGTGGTGCTGTGGGCCATGACCGCCCTGTGACAAATAGGACCGCCTTTGTTCACTGCGCACCGGGGGTGAAAGAAAAGGGCATGAAATTGACGAATCATGATGCAGTCACGTCGGAGTCGAATTCCTTTGGGTGCTGGCAATTGACGAGGAAGCTCGACAAACTCGCCCACCGTTTAAATTATAGCATAAAGGAGCCACACCATTGCTTCTGATGGCAACTTGTCCATTCAAGAAATTCAACACACGCTTAATATGGCACGGCGCTCAACCTTGCACTGGGCTACTGTACACAGAGTCGATGAAGGATCCTTCATTTTCAATTGTTTTGACTTAACTGCGTTTTTACTTTACGCCTTTACTAACCTTTATTCACAAAGAGAACTATGCTAAATAAAAATTTTTAAACAACAAGATTAATATACAAAACAAAATAAAAGTAGCTTAAAAATTCTCGGCAGTCCATATTAAAAGAAAACCATCTAATGTTTCTGATATTCCAACAGGTTACTGAAGATCCATCCAACGAACAGTCGACTGCATTGCACACTCTGCCAGGATTTATCCAAAGCTAACGAAAATAACAGTGCCATACGAGACAGTTTTGACCAAGTTTAATGCTTAACGTCAAAATAGGACAAAAAGAACGTTTAACAAGTTATCCTAGACACAATAATATGCATTTTGACAATTGCAGTGTCTGGTAAGGTATACCCGTTTTTGCCAAGCGTAAAAATGGCATAATAAAAAGCACGAATAGATTTTTTGAAAATATAATTTTTGATTGAAAAGGCAAAGTAAATTTTAAACTCTATTTCGCAATTTAGTTTCAAATGAGATCCGAAGGTGATTCAAGTATACGCTCATTTACCTGTACTTCTGAAATACAACCATGATTACACGATGAACCTCCCTTTGCTTTTCTTACGGCCGCTAGACTCCGAGGAAGATTTTCCATCAGATTTTGATAAATAGCTTCAACAATTTTATTCTTTTCGTTCCCAAGAACTTTGAAGAGTACAGTCATAGATGGTGGGCAGTGCGGCCCAGGCCGTGGTGCAAGCCAGTTACATAGTCCAGTCACATTAATGTGACCAGCCTGTCAGTAGCCAGAATAACCACCTTTCGCGGCGCGGACAGCTGCGAGACGGGCAGGAAGAGAGTCAATAAGGTTCTGGAAGGTATTGCCACGGATGTGAAGCCATGCCGACTCCAGTTCTGTGGCAAACTGAAGTAGGTTGCGCGGTGAAGAATCCATAGTGCGAACAACCCGATCGAAGTGACCCCACAGATGCTTTATGGGGTTTAAATCCTGCTGGAAGATGCCATCGTGCTGAGGAAACACAATCTGGATGTAGGGGTTGACATGGTCCAAAAGGACAGATGCTTACTTCCATTGATCCATGATGCCATGAAAACATTCCCCAGACCATAAGGCTGCCCCCTCTGGCCTGGATTCTTGTTAAGCACGTGTTGCAGGGTGTTTTTTTTCTGACGCTGAACGCCGTACACGCCATCGTCCATCTGTCCGATAGAGCATAAACCGTGATTCATCGGAAAAAGCCACCTTTCGTCACTCTCTTGCTGTCCAGTTGCGGTGCTGGCGTGCAAATGTCAGTCTGTGGCCGGTAACAGCCGTCACCATTGGTGCACGGACCAGCCGTCTGCTGCGGAGCCCCATACGCAGCAACGTTCGCTGAACTGTCATTGAGGATAGACGTTTGATAGCCCCCTGGTTCATCTGGGAGGTCAGTTGGTCCAAGGTTACACGTCTGTTCGCTTGCACGCATCTCCGTAGCCGTCGTTCACCTGTCATCTATGGCCCTTGGTGCCCCACACTTGGCACCTCGCTGATTTTGGATATTGCCATTCTGCCATGCACGGTACACTTTCATCACGGCGGCACGCGAACAGTTCACAAAACTAACCGTTTCGGAAATACTGCCGCCCTTGGCTCGGAGGCCGATGATCATGCCCTTTTGGAGGTCGGATAAATCGCTATGTTTCGCCATGACTCCAACAATTGCAATGTTTTCTGCTTCCCTCTGACACCCTTCCTCTGATACTGGTACGTACCCTCTGGACGTAACCATTTTCCGCTGATATTGAACGTAGTGCGTGGTCACATTAACGTAACTGGACTGTGCATTTCTGCAACTTCTGTCTCCTCAAATCATTCTTTTTTGATAAGAGAATTGTAATACTGGTACAAGAATGGTCTAGTCCCAAGCTGTTGCCATAATTTTAGCAGTGCAGAAATGTCCAAAATGTCAAATTAAGTTGCAAACGTCATCATTCCTGCTACTAAAACAATTTGGCCCTATCCAGATTATAGAAATGAGCCTCATACTCTGACACCTTCTCCTCCGAAATTCACAATTAATCATCCAAACTAATCGTCTAATTGCCAAGTGAGTACCGAGTGTCGCCGCTTCATAATACCGTTCCCACTGTTCCTTGCTCCAATTTCGGTGGCTGTACACAATTCTAAACATGTCGCTTCTCATCGATTCTGATGTGGGGCTTATGAGCATCAAACTGGGCCACGGAAAATCCGAGTCCTCGGTTCCTATGAAATGGTGATTACACTGACGGCAACTGAAATACATTTCGAAACTCGGTAGAAATTGTTTCAACTGAAGTCTTCCGTTTGTATCGTATCATACGGAGCTGGCACTGATCTGCATATCACTTTCTTTTGGCGGTTTTCCTCAAACTGCTCCTTCACTTCCACTCGACAATAAAGTGACTTACAGATGGAGGAGATATTTGCAGAATGACAGAAACTCCTTGCAAAGATGAAACATTATGATGGTATCACGTTAGAACTCTCAGGGCTCTGTTGAGCGACTCCTATTCCAGTACAAGTATGCGACAAAATGACTCACGGTGTGGTTTTTATTTATATTGCATTAGACATCGTATATATGTAAATTAGAACACATAACATTGATTTATAGGATATCCGAAAACTTTTCATCACATAATATATAATTACTACACAATAATTTCAACGAATGTTATCAAAATGAATTCACTGCTTAATAAATCATTATAATAAAAACATATTTCCTAGTCAACATAAAAAGACCCAACATAACGAAACCTTGAGTTGTTAAGTGAATATTTGTAAAAAAGTTAGAAGTCAACTAGTGTTTTATTTTATGCTTCAAAGGTCAGAATGTACATTAAAAATTCTATTACTCTTTTTTTTCGTGTAAATTTTTTATACTATAAAATGAAAATTAGCCAGAGGGCAACGTTGAAAATACGTGAATTCATCAAAGCTTCTTTAAACGTGTGCAATTAAAAGCTTTCATTCCCTACCGTGGATGAATCAGGTGTAACACTTTTGATTAATTTCTATTCTTTAATGGCGGCCTATTCGGATAACAAAAGAAAGCAATTTTTTCCCTCGTTTTCTTTGATGTTTTGCTTTTATTCACGAGGAAATATTGCTAAAGCCCTCTTTATGGATGATACTAAAAATAACACTATATAAATCGCGTAAACCTGCAGGACTCCTTTTCTACGCCATCCACATCCACTATCACTCGGAGCACCGACGAATAACAACATTGAATCTGAAAAACCAGTTTCATGTTAAATAGACATAATCATAAAGAGCTTTAAAGATGAGTAGTTTTCTTTAGCTATGATTCACCCTACTCCAAGCCGTAGGTACTTGAGTGGTATTAGTTGCTATTACATGACTGTAACACTTACAGCAAATACACGCAAAATAGTAATTGCCATCTACAAGCATGTTCATTTCTCTCTCTCTCTCTTCGTCTGCAAATATCACCAATTTACTGTTCTCGGATTCAAATTGTTTACTAAACAAACGGAAAAAATTGAAGGGGTGATTTTTTTTTGTATTTTAAGAATCTTTTGTCTTGTGATGATTTTCGGAATCCCGCTTTGTTTCGATAAAGGTTTTTCCCAAAGCGGGTACAGAGTATTAAGTACAACTCAGTGGTTCAAATTCAACAAAATCTCGATATAAGATATTGAGCACACAAGAGGAAAAGGATTTGGTAATTCTCACCTGTATTCTTCCAGCAATACAAACCCCTCTATTACCGATTCTCTTTTATGTGCAAGATAACTGCTCTGCGCTGATGCTTCCACCACGGAAAAGTGCATCATGGATAGTGAAGTGGAATTTCTGAAGTCCTTCAATAATTTGCGGTTGACGAGTCTCATTTCAACACTTAAATTTTTGAAATTATCCAGAGATGGCGTGCCGGAAGATTACCCTTAGGCCATCTAGTAGCGTACCGAAAACTTTGAGGTAAAGCTCGATCCCATATCCATATGGATCCAGACCTTCGAACTCTCTTTACCGCACATAATAATAATAATGTCTTCGCCATATAACGGGTCCTTGATCTTTTCCTGAAATACACTTGGTGTTACTTGCGTACGCAGTAAATTCTCAGCTGTTCTCGGGAACGATATCTGGCCAGCCCGAAGCCCTTGAACAATCTTTCTTTGCATTCAAGCACGAAATCTGTGGTACAGAATGTTTCTAAAGTCGCGCAATCCACATTTCGGTTGATATCGCTCATAAATATAAAGACAAAAATTTGAATTTCGCGCTACTGATACATTGTACGATGCACTAATAGGAGGCGTTGCTAGTACAGAGTCAGGTCTCATAGTTTTAAAATGGCGCTTAGTTTGCCGGAGCGTATGTTCATAGTGGAGTGTTCGTTCAGAGTTTCGAAGAATGTTTGAGGAATTTTTTGAGCAGTTAACGAATGAGGAATGCACGTTTGGATATTTTCAACAAGACGGTGACACCGCACAAACCTCAAAAAAATCTTTTGCAGTAGTTGAATCAGTGTTTGGTGAAAGGGTGATTTCACGTGGACTATGGCCACCTCGGTCCCCTGATTTAACATCCCCTGATTTCTTTTTATGGTCTTATCTAAAAGAACATGTGTACCAAAACAATCCAAAGACAATCGACGCTTTCAAGGATAATATCCGTAACTTCACTGCATCCATTCCAACCGATATGCTGCATCGTGTGGCTGAAAATGCTTGTCGTCGAGTAGAACTGTGCTTGATAGAAAACGGTTGTCGTTTTCAGCATTTGCTTTAATGCATAATATTATGCAGATACTGGTCTAGGTTCAGTGAATGTATCCTATTTTTATGTGTTTTGTGTTCGAAAATATCAACCGAAATGTGGAGTGCGCGACTTTAGAAACACCTTGTATATTGGTATAATCTAGATACACACAAGCTTCGCTACCACTTTTCTAATTGGTCTCTTCAGGTCGCTTTCTTTGCATATTCGGATAACTTTCCCAACGATGGACTTACTGACCAAACCATTAGTAGGGACACCTTTTCACTATCATGGAGTGAGTCATTTGTGCGTCTGAAAGTCAACACCTATGCCTTCCCAAAACACATTCATTTCATGACCAATTTGTATATGGATCCACAAAAATCAATATCTTTCTAATTTTATGTACGTGGAATATCGGATACCAATTATCGTACTTTTCATAATAACAAATTTATCATCACGTTAATAACGTTTTTTTTTTCGTGAAATTTTTTAATACAGAAAAAAACATCATGATAATAAACTGTAAAAAAAAACTGCATTCTCATCAATCCCACACTTCATCATTCATTTCCTTTAAAAAATAAACTCAACCATCTTACTCTATCAAAATTTATAATTAATGTTGTACATCATAAATTAAGAATAAAAATCAAGTAAAAAAATTGTGTTTAAACCCCAGATACAATTGAAGCTATTAACGTTGACGGTGATGAGACTTCTTTCTCTTCCTCCCCCTCACTGCTAAACTCTCCTCCTCTTTTTATTACTTTAAAAAAGGAAACTCGTTTCAGAAGTTTGAACAATTTATAAAAAGCAGCAGCAACAACAAGAAAAGCAATCTATTCTGTTCAACTTCTCATCAGGGCTGAGCAAAAGAAGCAGGGTCGGCTCTTCGACTAAGAAGCCATTCAGAGGGGAAAAGGGGTTTCTGAAAGAGAAGGCCGTTTTCATCAGGAGAAAAGAGACATTACAACAAAGACGAGGCAAGCGAGGTCGGCAGCCACTCCGCCATTGTTCTCGGGGGCCCCCTTTAGCCAATGGGTGACGAGTCGCCGCCGCTCACGACATTTGGAAGAGCCGTCATTCGGAATTTCTAAATGGATATTGTATACTTGGTGGAGGGCGAGAGAAAGAAAAAAAAAGCGGCCGAAAGAAAGGACGGGTAGAAAAGGTAAAAACACAAGAAGAGTGCGGGGCCACCCCGTGTCTCCCATTCTTCCTCCCTTCGGCAACCAACTGACCATTTACCCTTAAAACAAACTCTTTTGCATGTTCAACCATAATAACCCTCTCCGCTCCTCACTCTTTTAAAAAGTATTCATCACGTGTGAAGGCATTTAAAGAACAACACAAAAAGAAGACGACGACGAGAGAAGAAAAAAAAAGTACCCTACATGAAAGCTACTTAAAAACTTCCTCATCAAAAGAAGAGCGAGAAAGTACAAGAGAGGAGACAAAAGGGTTGAATAGAGTGTAATGAACAAGTGGGTGGCAACAAAGACAACGAGCACAAAGAGAAAAGGGTGGACGGAGACCGCCATACCTTACTTAGCTTAACAAGTTTCAATTTCATAATGAGAAGATTCCAATGTAAAAGAAAGAGCAAGGACAGAATAGGGAAGGGATGGGAATAAAGTTCACAAAACTTTAATAAAGATTAAAAAGCTAAGCCGGTGCTAAAACATCCACAACTTCTTAATAATAGGCTCTTTTTGGAAATTTTAATTGCAAGCAACATTTTTGAAGAGACAAAACACAAAATATTATGAATTCATAATAATCCTAAAAACATCGCATGAAAACAATATATGGTATATTTCGTTTGACTCCATTAATGTAAGGGAGCGAGAGAATGAATAAAAACAATTCATGCACGTATGAGAACCATAGTGGGCCAAGTGCTATTTTATGAAGGTTAAAGTTTATTAGCAAATATACGAGTTCATGTTAGAAGAATAATTTGAACATCTACACTTCATAGAATTCAAGCGATGAAGATGGACTATTTGAATATATGATAAAAACCCTCATCTGTGGCCCCAGATGTTCTCAGCTGGTTTTCCACTGTGGATAGAGATGGCCCACTGCGGTTCTCAACCCATCATGTAATCTGTCGAAACATCTGTACACTTCTCCTATCACGAATTATATACCGGATATACAAGATGTTTACAAACTCTGTGTACAAACTTTTAGGGGTAATAGAGGATCTTATGTTGAATATATTTTGCCAATAAACTGGGGGTCGCAAATGAATCCTTGATACGGAAACCAAAATTTCAAAGTCATGCATGCGAGACAGATAATGGTGATTTTTAGTTAGTAGTTTCCCCTTCCTTTATAGATAATGTATGATATATAAAATATCTTAAAACGTTCAATTACCTGGCGAAAACTTCGCTAGTAAGTTGTTAACAACCTCAGCTGACAAGTAGTTAGTATTTTGTTAATAGCGGTTTTCATCTTAAAATCGGCTAACATTTCATCAATAAAATGATAAATTTTAAGTTTTGCAAAATTCTACAAAATTTGCGACAAATTTTCAAGAAAATATGTAACTAGTCATTTTGTAATTACATAGTTCTTGTATTCTTTTGTTTTTGTTTAATGCCGAATTATTAGATAGTAATTTATTATTCAACCAAATACTGAAGGAGGAGAAAATAAAAGAACTATTAAACAAAAACAAAAGAATACAAGAACTATGTAATTAAACATATATTTATGAAATAAGATAATACTGTATCTTATATTAATAAAACTACAATGTATAAATCAGATAAATACTAATAATACTATAACCAAATAATGACAACAATATAACTAAAAAACAATGAATAGAAGAAATATTGTTCAAAATTTAAAAAGAATACCATTGTAAGACATTTAAACATCTCAACTGAAAATACTGATGATGTCCGAAAGGATGAAAATCGATTATATATCTTAACAGTAATAAACCAATTGTATTATAAAATGGACGTTATAAAATTATAACTGTATTTCACTATTTATTTATTAATATCCGGAGGTAAGGTGTGAAAAACCCTTCTAGGCCTATTTTCCAGTTATAACTTCTTTTTATTTTACTCAAACAATACAGTATGAAATAACAAGATTACCGGGAAAATAATTTTTTCCCTTCCTTTTATGTCTCATGTGCTCATGTCAACAATGCTTAAAAGATGAACAGAGAGTAACGGTATTCATTCTTGACGAATCGATTATGATATGCCATTCGACTTTTAGCATTGTGAATTCGACTTGAATGGGTCCACGAAAAAGCCTAAAAATTGATACAGCCGAGCTAAGACCTTGACGGTCATATTTCTGAAAACAGAATTTGAAAAAGTTAATCCGTTTTCAAGTTATCGCGCAAACCGCGGACGGCTGGATAAACATACAGACCAAGCGTGCATTCTTATAAGTAGCTTTTGGCTAAAGCTCCTAATAAAATCATGAAAAAAAAGAACGACACAAATCATCTTGGGGAACATGGACAAAAACTGTCCTTTCTAATCTGAAAAAAATTTTTGTGCTTTAGCAAAGGATAGACTCAGTTTTTTAAAAATTTTCTCACCCAGTTTTCAATTAATGTTTAGATACTGAATGCATACATTTGCTCTACTATGAATATATGACAGAAGCAAAATCAGACACTATTAAACCAATATACTATATCTATATATACAAGCTTCAATGGAACAGCCTACGCAATATTTAAATAGAAAAAGCAGCAAAAGACAGTTTTTTTCCGCCTTTATTCTTGGCATTTAAGATGGGTAAACTTCACCCCAAAACATGAACAATTTCATTCTGTTTCGCAGGGAAGTCCTCAAAAATCTGTTTAAATTAAATTTTTTACCTTAACAAGTATGAAAATTGTACAATACCCTTGAATTCAAGACATTGCATCCTACGTTTAAGAATGCAATGTCTTAAAAGTGTTCTTTTACTAAATTAATGCTTCCAAATCTACTATCCGTAAGAAATCAGTTTCCTTTCATCCTGAATAGAGAGTAATAAACCGACCTTTATCTGAAAAAAGAAAATCAAAATATTTTTCAGATAACGTCAACTATAAGGAATATAAGGAAGATTAAAAAAAGGAAAAAATAAAGATCCGAATCCTATTAAGTGAATTAAAAGCCGAGCTACACAAATAAAAAAATAAAAAGGGGAACCTACTTCCCAGCAGCTTAAAGAAAAGTAAATGACAAAGGGAAGTAAAAGAGAAAACTCTTATCTTTTCGATGCACGAACTAAGCTTACTGAAAGCATTTCTCGCATTAAGAAACAAAGAAACTGACTTTGTAGACAAATGAAGAAGGGTTAGTTTAATTAAAAAAAAAAAAGAAGTATAAGAAGGAGGTCCGACTCGATAATATAATAACCATCGTGAAATTCTAGCGGGATCAAGCCGTCGCTTCGGTTTCCGTTAAGCCGGTGTGAGAATCCAGCTCCGATATGCGGCCGTCGAAAATCGCTCGTTAAGGTCGGAAAAGGGAAAAGCAGAAGAAAAAAACCCGGCGGAAATGACATCAGCTGCCGTGACCCGGGAGGAGCTTAGGAGACAACGAGATTCACATTGGGTCGCTTAAAATGCCCATGTAAAGAAAAGTTTATGCTGCTCGGCGCATTGTCTTGGGGCCACGAAATATGGGAAAGAGAAAAAAAATAATAATAAAAAAGAAAAGAGGTTGCGTGGTCGCATGCGAGGCCGATCGCGAGCTTAAAAAAAAAAAAAAAAGGTGGCGCATAAGCATTCACGCTCCTTTAACAGATAATTCTATATCTTGCCAAAATCCACTCACCTATTTAAAGAGCTAAGATGATGGGAAGGAATCGCTCCTACGTCATCATTTGACGGCGAGGAGAACATTTAAATGAAAAGGACTGGGAAAAGTGAATTAAAAGCTTAAAACGAGACTATATAATTAGAATTTGCGAACAAATTCTTTACGACAATAATCGGAAGAAAATATAAAGCTCACGCGTACTTTTTTAATCCTTGAAGGAGCGGCAGCTTAATAGTCCTAGATAAGAAACTGGGCCTAGTGATGATCTGGGACAATTTAGTGGATTTTAAGCAGAAAACTTCAACTGGCGTACTCGGTAATTTACATTTCCCGAGATTAAAATATTACCACCTTTTATTAGTCATCCTCTTTTAACCATTAACATCTCGTGTTCATTGGAAATTAGCGAAACAGGCAGTTAGAGAAACTCTTATAATAAACGTAAGCAGTTAAAATTTGTGATTCGCATTTTTAAGAGAAGGAAAAGAATACACGATTAATATTTCAGAAAATTTCAAATTAATGATTAAAATCTGACGGATGTAGGAGAGAAGAGACACAAGAACCCAGGAATGCAATAAATAATACAATAAAAAATTTAAAAAAATAATAAAAATAAATAAATAAACAAATAATAAATAAAAGGCTGACGTTTCGAATAGAGGCTATCCTTTGTCAAAGCCAATGATGTCAATACAACTCCTGGATCGCTCACCCAAGGGCAGACAACAGCTCCTTCGCGTTCCCGAAATTACAGCCTCAAATACAACTGACCGTGATAAAAAGCAATCGACTATTCGTTCCTGGTTACTTGAATTTCTTGAACGCTTTCTGCTCATTAGGTAAGCGATCCAGAAGTTGTATTGATATTATTGGTCAATGCAGAGTGGATAATTCCCTAAAGCAAGAAGAATATTAGAGAATTGTCCTCCCTGCCTCTATCCTAAACGTCAGCCTTTTATTCATCATTTTTCATTATTTATTTATTTTTTGATTTTATATCTATTATTTATACAAATTATCTCGAAAACAAATATATATAGCAAACGTCCAACTTATAAAATCGTTCCAGCAGGAGTCTGTGGAAATGACGAGATACAAACGACCAGGCTTGATCTTGATCTACGGTTACAAATAAAGGCTAAAATTGAAGATTCCCAGGAAGCTTCCCTGGACGCGTAAAATGCTACTACTCGTTAAATTCTTATCCCTTTGTTGGAATATTTCGATCCAGACTTAGACATGATTCGTCCAGCTTCCTTTCTCGCATATCTACGCTCATGCGTCAGTTTTGGGGCAATTTCAATGAATCTTCCAGTAACAAATCAAATAATAAGACACTCATGGTATGTTTGTTAAATACCATGCTTCCAGCACTCCTGCATGGTCCGAAAAAAAAGTACTTCCAATATAGCTGGTGCCATTGGAGCATTGTGGCTTTAATGAGTTGATTGTATTGCTCGACGTGGAAGTTCATCTTAATAAATCCCCATAATAAACGGCTTGAGGGGTCAGGTCTGGTGACCGAAAGTGTTAACGAGCCACAACCAATTCATCTACCTGGAAAAGCGTGATTCAGGTACTCCCCAATAAATGATGCAAAATGCAGTAGTGTCCGATCCTGTAGGAACATAATAGTCTGTTGGATATACCATCAGACATCAACTGCGGCTTCAAAAATATCCAATATCTGCTTGTTCTACTAACAGGAATGACCCGTACAACCCTGTCCAAACCTAACCTTGTATCGTTAATATTTTTTTACACTAACTGCAAAGAAAATAGATTTTGCTACTATATCTCAAGCATGAACGAGTGAAGAGACGGATAGGCAACATAAGAAATTGAACAATAGCCTTGGTCCTGTTAAAAACTTTCGTTATTTTGACCAGCTGCTCACCTCTTCCAATGTCTGAAATGAGGTTTTTCGCTAGTCGACGCCACCTACTCATCTCTTGGCCTCTAATGATAGAAAATGAGCGCAGTGGCTCCCATTTTTAATGAACACACATCCGACTAACAAAATGCCCCATAATTCCGTTACCGCACTCAATAAAAATAAAATAAAAGAAAGCAAGAACACACATCTAACCAACAAAACAACCTACCTTTTCTAAATCATTTCCCTTGCCCCCAAAAGGCATCTGTGTACAATTAAATACTCGAGAAGTCTTACCACACAACCGGAATACGACGAAGCTCAACAAAAGAGACACGAAACAACAACGCTTCTTCATTCTGTCTTTCGAATTTAGCATGTCTAAGGCGCTAACGTTTGTAGAACATAAATTATCTTCACTTTTTATAATAAGATCTCATTATTTCGGTAACACGGATGAGCAAATTTCTTCTCTCCTATCTCAATCAGAGAAATCAACTCGTTTAAATCGTTTACAGGGATGGCATATGTCCTTGCGCCATTACCTCCATTCCTTTGAAGAGCAAGAAGTGAAAACATTCTAGAATGAAAGTAAATCTGACAGGAAGAAGAGGGGAGGGGGGGGGGACGATTCGTTTTCATCCTTGCATCCATAGAGCCCTGCTCCTCTCCACTTGAAGATGACACTTTATGAAGATGAACTTTTTATGCCTTGTCATCGAAGGATTGCAATGGCTCTTGCCATTTGCCCTCCGTTAAGTGACAAGTTATATAAAGCTTTAGAGAAAGGGTCAGTCGGTTGCGACATCAGATGGTTGAATTCCCCCAGTTTGAAGGTAGAAATTGAAATGCTACCATTAAAAAAACATGTGCATTGCCTGTTTTTGCTATTGCAACTCAAGCGTGATATGCCGTGCATGTACTCTTCCAAGAAAAAAAAAAAAAAGATGTGCGGTTTAAGGTACTTATTTCGCTTTTCACGTTTTAATATCTCCAAAAATAGCAATTATATCATTTAACAATTTTATATATTAATTTCAAATTATGTCGGTGGAAGCAAATAACAATTGGTTTATAATTTTATTATTTTTATTTCTTAAGAAAGACAAAATAATGGAATAATCCAATTCGCAAGAAATAAAATATGTAAACAGCCAAAACTGTGGACACTAAGTTAACAAGAAAGGAAGGAAAGAAACTACTATTCCACATAAATGAATTTTATAAAATAAAAACACTCATATGTACATTTCGGAGCTCTCCGTCTCCTTCATCAGTAAGAAACAACAAGACAATAAGTGACAATAATCCAATATTTGCATCTTAGGAATCGAATAAATTTTAATATAGCCCTATTTGAAAATGCAATTAATTAAGCATCTGAATAATATACAAGGTTGCGAACAATAACGGCCAAGAGAAACACCTTACATTATTACAAGAGAAAACGTCTCCGAGACGACGGAAAAATCCAAACTGAAAGTGCGAAGATTGTCAATTGTTCACAATCAGATGGATCGAAAGTTCTGAAGAAGCATGGTGAAGGAAATGGATGCAAACGTTCCACCTCACAACGAGATGACAGAACTTCATCGCAGTGTGAAAAAAGAACTCTTCAAAATGTCCGAGCATATAAAATGGACGAAACACGGAGATGGACCCTTCATGAATTAGTACTGAAATACACACGACGAAACCACTTTGCTAATAGGTAGTACTCGAAGACTTGTTTAAGTGATGTTAGTGACGTCTGAATCACGCAAGCAGAGCTGTTGCATATAAAATGCCACTGCACGAACAGCAAAATCGACTGCTGGTGCTGACTACTGATAGTAATGATAATCACAGAGGATGTCTGGCCATCGACAGCGACCTCGGTATCATAATCTGGAGCAGTTTGAAAGGGGACGAATAGTTGGCTTGCACGAGGTTGGTTGGTCTGCTCGACTAATTTTGTAATGTGAACTATGGAGAGAGGAAGGCGCACCATAAGATGTGCGACAGCGAATCTAACCTCAACATCCAAACAGATCATGCAATGTCCCACAAGACCACCCGGAGATGTCTGAATACATGAACGATGTCCTCAGCTCAGATTGCCATCGACACCGAACCATCGTCAAGGATGTCTTCTGTGGTGTAGAGAATGTGAGAATTGGAGGTAGGTAGGAATAGCGGCGCATTGCATTCTCCGATGAATCATTATTCACTGTCGGTCGCAACGATGAACGAATTAGGAGTTGGCGTCGCAGAGGTATGCGTAGCCATCTGCACAATCTTGTGGAACGGTATAGAGGTCCGATATCTGAAGATATGGTGTGGGCAGCCATTGCTTACGACTTCAGAACATGTTTGGTTTTTTGTGAGGGTGAGATCCATTTGTCATTTCTCCAACGCATGAAGAAATGCTTACCCACATACAGAAGCAGGACAATGCTTACCCATATACCGCAGCCATTGCTTAACAGGCTCTACTTGATACTGAGATCCTACCTTACTTGCGAGGTCACCAGCTCTTTCACATAGCCGACGAAAAAGACAAGCCGGGGCACTGAGAAAATATTAAGAGGACCGAAGCCGAAAAACTAAGAAAATACAGTAGCCTGCGAATAGAGCTGCAAAACGCTGTATAGCTTAAGGAACGTGACAATTTTTCCAGTTGTCGTTTCTGTGAACTGTATGGTTTCTAACCAGCTCAAAATTCACTGTAGAAAAATTGATATTGACAATATAAATACCCTACATCAATGTGCAATTGTTAGAAAATTCATGGGAATCACGGAGATACATGTATAAGAAATAAGGAATTTATCAGGGGGAAAAGGAAAATAAAATAAAAGGCGGGAAAATATTTTTTTATGTATAATACTAATTTTATTAAAGTAAAGCTCTGTTTTTTACCGACTCCAAAAAAGGAGGTTCTCTGTTTGACCCGTATATATCAGTATGTATCCGAAATGCTGTCACAAAATTTTTATGCATATTCCCCATGGCAAAGTAAGCAAATTAATCCATATAATCATGGTTCCGAAACTTTTTCTCGCAAATGTCGACTGAACTTTTGCATGGCTGATATATATACATGTATGTTCGCGATTTTCTCTAAAACTACTGATCCGATTTGGATGGGGTTTTCGCTATTCGACTGAATATTTTTCTGGGAAGGTTTTTGACTCCGGAAGTAGATTCACTTTTGTTAAAAAAGTTCTTGTTTTTTAACAATACACTTGCATGTAAATTTGCAAAGGACTGATTTAGTGCTAAATCCCCTTTATAAAATGATGAGCCAATAAACTCATTTTTCAATTCTTTATTCAAACAAATAATTACATGAAATGTAGTCATAATGCCTTTCGAACAATAGCTCTAATGCTTATATTAAATATCCTTTATCATATATGAACAAAGAAGGTACCTATTAAAGTGTTACCGAAGCCTAGTAATATCAGATTACACACAAATAATTAAAAATTAAAACTATCCAATTTGTTAATTCTCAAGTAAGTATACTCTTATATAAATAATAATAATTGAAAGAACAACTAACCAGTATCCTTTATTATTGATCTAAATATTTTTCACAATTCTCGAAATAACCAATGAAAAAGGACAAAAGAACCAACTAATAAAAATAAATATTCATATATCCATGCTGTCCAATATTGAAATAAACATCAAAAAATACACAACAATGCACAATAAGGCAACAGCACCTAAAGAGAAAGCCTGATCGCGGAAAAGTCATACATTGTTAAAACGTCATAGGTAGTCATCTTTAATTGCATTTCTACGAATAATAAGCCCTAAATTATGACTAGGTATGATGATGTAACAATGTATGAAATTTTCGCGCTCAGGCTTTGAGTAGAGGTGGTGTTGAATAAGGTAGGACATTTATTAGCTACGGTAGCTGTAGAGCCTATGAAGATGGTGTAAACCGAAACATGTCGGCTAATAAATACTCTACCTTATTGCTTATCCAAAACCTTGTTGTATTTTTTTTAATATTTTTTTTAAATAACTAATTCACTGCAACAGCAATCTTGCGATTAGTACTCATTTATAATTGCAGAAACTCATCTTCGGCAGAAAAGCTTAAATATAAACAAATTATTAAAAAAGAATATCGTAAAAAGCATAAATCAGAACAGTGCGTTAAAGAAATGACATGAACGAGAAATTATAGCGGGGAGGAGGCTGAAGTAAAAGAGAAGGACAAGGCCAAGTGAAAAATAAGATTAGAAAGACCAAACAGGAAGAAAATATAGACAGAAAAAAGGGAGACACAAACTTCATTTCTAGAATCATGAAAAGACAATTCAAAAGCCTCCAGTGAGAGAAGAGAGGAACTCCTCGGACATGACGTCGAGAACGGAAAAATGACAAAGGAAAAAAAGTAAAGACAAGATGAAGAAAGACTAATCTCTGTTCCGCTCTTCATATGAATGCGAAGGCCAGTGAATCGCTCGCCGGAAAGGAAGGAAGAAAGGAAGGAAGAAAGGAAGGAAGGAACGGGGAAGGACAAAAGCTGGACAACAACAACTCCCATCACCTTGGTCGGCACCGCATAAAAGGGCAAAAAAAGAAAGAGAACTTAAAAGATCCACCGTGGCTCACAAAAGACCAGAGAGTGATGTCACGGACTGCAAAGCTGGCGTTAATTATATAACTATTATTAATAATAATAATAATAATAATAATAATAATAATAATAATAATAATAAT
>JAHWFO010038550.1:722597-813497 GCA_023313115.1 Rhysida immarginata | reverse complement strand
AAATCGTATTCAAAATCTGCTAAGCCTATTCATCTATTTACCAAACAAATTCTATACCATTTTATAAATACAGAGAAAAATTGGTTAGGTACTACGTTCGGAAAAATCAATTTTTAATTTAAAAAACCGGGGTTAAAAATCCGGATAAAAGGAATAAAAAAAAATAGAAGAATTCAGGGCTTCCGCTACTTTCCTATACCCTCCTCGGGGGTATTAATTTCTTGATTTCAGTGTTCTTTCCTATTATGAAGAAAACCACTAAGAATTTGCGTCATAAAGACCACAAGGAATAATAATGATTTATTATCAACGATAAACAATGGAGTTAGCTGCACTTGGTCTCAGAAAAGATATAACAGCCGACAAGGATTCCGTCATTCAGTTCAAAACCTCGACCTCAGACAGGCCTGCTCCCTTTTTAACCTTTATTAATATCGGAAATAGAAAAGTAAGGAGGTGGGAGAATGGAAAAATAATGTTTACAAGGTCTTCATTATTTCTAATCGTTACTCGAGCCCCTCCCATTAACGACTAACGCGACGTTCGCTCTTGTAGCATTTAAAAAGAAATTACACGAACAGAGTTTTTTTTTTTTTTTTTTTTTTTTTTACAATTTTTTCGTTTCAAATAAAAAAATTAAGTAATTAAATGGCTTTAATTTAATGTTAGAAAATGATAATGAGCATTTCATGCGCGATAAAATGACCATTTTATGTGTTAGAAGAATATATTTGTTTGCATCTGCCTTGATGGTGAGGCTGGACAATTTGAGCAAGAAATATGTCAACAGCTGCTATTTGTTACGTGTACTTTTTTTCTATTAAACATGTTATCGAGCGCTGATAAAATGATCATCCTGTAAACTGATTGATCACTTCAATTAATTTTCCTGATTTTAACAAACAAGGAAAACATCATTCGCACAGAAAAAGTCGTGATATTAATAACCGAGAGGTCAATCATATTTACGTCAAACTATATATTTAAAGCCGGCTCGGTGGCTTAGAGGGTTAAGGCGCAGGTGTTTCCGCTCTCGAAACCAGCGAGTTGCGGGTTCGAATCCCGCCGAGGGCTTGGATGTTTGTTTGTCCCTATCATTATCATCCTTTCATCATGCGGAAGGCAACGGAAACCATCGCATTATCACTCTTCCCTAGAAAACTGTGGATGGATAGCATATGTCCAAACAGTCATCAGAAGCCGATTTCGACTTGGTGGAACTCAACAACAACATATATTTAAAAGTAATTACTTACTTACCTTTCAAACTAGCTTATCCGTTAGGATCGCGGGGGCAGCAGCCTATGGAGGATCTCCAGCGCGAAATCAGGCGCAAGTCTTCAATGGTAATACCCAAGCGACTCGAACCCAGATTCTCCATGTAGTCTAGCCATCTGATTCTAGCCGGCCCCTTGGACTCTTATCCACCGGCTTGGAAAATAGAAAACTGCCTAGGAAGACCAGTTTGAGGCATCCGTATCATGTGGTCATACAAAGGCAACTGTGACCTCTCAATGCGGAGAATTAGCGGTTCAACAGTGTTATTGTGCTGCTGTGCATTCTATCTAGTATGGTAATATCTGCCACACCTCTTAGAATATTTCATTTCGGCCACTACAATTTATATTTTGACTTTCATTTTTAATAATCAATTGGGTAATTTATGCACTGCTCTGAAAGAGCCTTTATCAAATGGTCAAAACTGATATGGCAAATGTCAAGTAAGTAAGAATGAAACATTAGTCGTATTCAAATCCTTTCACTGAAATAAAAGTGACTTTGACTGTGCTTTTCAAAAGCAAAGAAAATAGTTTTTCATTGTTAATGAAACCAGAAGCGAATGAGCGTATATATATAAAGTTGAAAATTTCTTTGTGCGTTTGTTTCTTATACAAATCTAAAAGCTTTATTCCGATCTTGATGAAATTTTGCACACTTGGTCTTCAAAGCAAGAGGAAGGTCACTGTCTACATTAGATTTCGAAAAAAAATAATTATCGATAATAATCGATATTCAAAATGACGGCAGCGCCTACTAATAGGAGGTATCTCACCAACAAAATGAACGGACCAACAATACCGTGGTGGAAAAAAGCTTGAGACCACCTCAATTCAGAAAATAAATAAATTAATTTGAAAAACTGTTGATAAATTATAGTGATACACATGTTTATTGTCATATTCAACGTCATCTATATAAAAAAAATGAAAAATGAATCGAACGATACATTTTATTTTAGGAGGGTCGGAAAAAAAAAGTTTGACACCAGGATGGAAAAGTCCATGCAAATGAATACCAGACTATTTAAAGTCATATTACACAGACTATTTAAAGTCATACATAATCGTGAATTTGTCTACAAATTTCAACCTCAACTATAGCTCTTGTTAATATTCGTTGTTAAACCTAGATATGTTAAAATTAGCTAATATTATCCAGGCAGAGTGATAATGATCGAAAAAATTTAAAAAAAAAATTATTTAATTTTCATCCTTAGTCGAATAATCTGGACGTTATCAAGAATGACTTGAAGATTTGCAAGAAATATACGCACACCATATTCACTGAGTAATACTAAATTTTCATGGCATAAAGAGAACAAGTTTCTTGTGTAAGCCTTAGGAAGTATCCCCGTGAAAGACCACCTCGTATTCTGTCCATCTCATGAATTTGAACCTTCACTGCGTCTGCGGCATTGACTTCTTGGAGCTAAATTTCATCTTTTTGGCTTGGCTAGAGAAGAATGAAGTTGAGTAAATCTTTTTTAATCGGTTGGGACTGACAAGGGAACTACACGAACATGGACAACTACATTTCAAAAGTTTAGAAACTTCGCTGAAGCATGACCGTGACAACTTGTTTGTGTTGATTGGCAATGGAAAAAAAAAACACTTGGAAATTCGGAAAATATTTTTAACTAAGCAATAATATACCAGCTTTAATATAGGCTTTTATTTCTTTCAATTGCTTGCAAAATGAAAGAACTGACTTCTGAAATTTGCATAACCGTTCCAAAAGTTTAGAAACGGGGGTTTTTGATTTCAGAAGTTTAGAAACATTTCACAATTTACAAAATAAAAGTTACCAAACACAAACAGACATGTCAATATTTAGTTGGATAGCCTTGTGCTCTGATTACAGCATTTACTCTTCGTGGCACTGATGTTACTAACTTCGTACATTTTTCAGGTGTAATGGTTTTCCACACGTTTAGAAGTTCTTTCTTAAGATCACCCTTATTTGCCGTGCCCACTTGTCGTAGTCTGTTTTTCATCAAACGCCAAATATTCTCAATGGGTCTGAGATCAGGAGAATTTGGTGGCCATTACATCACGTCGATATTTTTTCGTCTAAACCAGTCCTTAACAATTCTGGCACAGTGAGAAGACGCGTTATCTTGTTGGAAGAGGATGTCATCGTCTCGAAAAGGTGTTCAATACTTGGGACCAGGAAATACTCAAGCACCTCGGAGTAGACGTCTGCGTTTACTGTTGAATTTAGGATGCACAGTTCGCCAGTACCTGCAGCACACCTTCACCCCCAAACTCCACATTGCTTTCTGTAAACTCGTATCACCAAACTCAAACAAAACATAGCTTCATCACTCCACATTACTCGGTTCCAGTCCTGAATGATCCAATCGCGGTGCTGTTTCGCCCATTCGACTCGAACTTTTCGCTGCTTCTTAGATAATTATGGCTTAATCTTTGGGACTCTTGCTTATATCCAATCTCGCCTATTCTTCTCCACGTTGTGGTCTTTGAAATCGTTTTTTTTTTATTATTTCGGCACTCCATTTCAATGCAAATCTGGCGGAAGAACTGAATCTGTCTTTCTGAACTCACGTTTCAAAATTTCAACATCACGTTTTGAAGTGCACCTTGGACGTCCGCTTCTTTTCCGGGCTTCTGTTATAAAACCACCACCATCTTCAATTCGTTGCAAGCACTTGCAAACTGCCGATGTAGATTTTTTAACAGTCTTTGCTATTTCTGATGACGCTTTTCCACTAATTCGTAGTTCTCTAATTCGGATTTTTTCCTGGTTAGAAAGTTGAGCTTTCATCCCCATTTTGTTGCATCAAAAACAACTCAGGTCACTCTGAACGAATATTAAAGTCAGTAGTTAATTTTAATGCTCTCAGAATAATGACAAATCCATTAAAAAAAGGGAATTTCTAAACTTTTGAAACCAAAAACCCCCGTTTCTAAACTTTTGGAACGGCTATGCAAATTTCAAAAAAATCAGTTCTCTTTCATTTTGTAAGCAATTGAAAAAAATAAAAGCTTATGTTAAAGCTGTTATATTAGTGCTTAGTTAAAAAAATTTTCCGAATTTCCAAGTGGTTTTTTTTCCATTGCCAATCAACACAAACAAGTTGTCACGGTCAGGCTTCAGCGAAGTTTCTAAACTTTTGAAATGTAGTTGTATCTCACAGATTCCCACCAAATTGAAATATGATACTCATCTAAAGCTACTATTGATGCTTATAAAATAAGAAAATGCTAAATTTTGTTACTTTCAAAATAAACCGAGAAAACGAAAAAATATGACAAAGCGCAAAGACTCCATTTTAAAGCGGTGTGTACGTGTATTATTGCGCTATCAACTTCTTTCTTCACTACTCAACTGCACGAATCCACGTCACCTGAAAGCAACGCTATCGCCCCAAGGTATGCTTGCGCACAAAAAAAAGTGCTCGTACAACTACGTGTATGTCGCTTGTGAGATTGACCAATTCTTCAAATCAATAGTCAAAATGCGTTGCCGTATTTAATAAATTATTGTATTACTTACACCAAAAACGGTTCAAATATTATTTATTGATTTCTTCCCTTTATGTTAGATTTCATTTTGGACACCTGTGTATTTATTAAAGATTGTAGCACACAATCGTGTTTTTTGTCTTAATTGATATTATATCTTGTGCTTAGAGCATTAACTCAAGTTTTGATTTACTAATTTCATATGTGTTCATCAGCTTTCTGAAAGTTTGGAAAGGAGGAATTCCAGATCTACGAGCCGGGTGCCCGCCTATCATTGGGTTTCCACCTTAACTATCTTGGAGTCTTTAGGACACTTGGAGAGACAGCCTTGCTCTACCGCGTTCGCGATAGCCCAAATGGTAGAGGCGGCGAGCATGATTACTCCTTGTTCCTGGTTCGAATCCAGGTCGCGGAATTTTTCCTTCCATTTTTCCAATATACTTGGAGTTAATGCTCCAAACATTACCTTATGCTTGGAGCATTAACTCCATTTTCATTTATTAATTTCTTATTTGTCTTGAGAGTTAAAATATAATGAAGTAGGCATTTGTAGGCACCTATGCAACATGACTGTAATCAAGAAGAGCATGCGAGTATCTCATTAATGCGTTGGAAAAATCGCTCAAGAAAGAAACCTAGTAGCGTCGTATCCCTCCAACCCATTTCCTGATATGTTCTTCAGCGGGTCTGATTTTATTCAAATATTCACCAGGTAAACGGTATTAAAAAAAAATGAATAACAACGAAATTTAAAATGAAATTCTGAATGTAGCCCCCGTCTTTCTAGAGCAAATAAACAGTTTTCGCAATTTAATGATAACGCAATAAAAATTTTTAACAACCACGGCTGCAAGAGAGTTAAATACAAGGTACAAGCGCGCGAGGCGTGTCTCTGCGCACACAAAAGAATGACATTTACAACTATGTTTGATACGGAGAAGAAAGAAAGGAAAAGAATTCCAAAACTGGTTTAGCAGACCATTTGGTTTACAGTGCAGAAAAATTGGATGAAAAGAAGGCAAAAAAATAGATGGAGACGATAAGACTAGGGCGAACGAAGATGGTCGAATTGGATTGGATTAGAGTAGGAGTGCCTGAATGGTGTTAAAGTAATTGTAGTTTCTCTCCGCAATTTGTTACCTCTCCGGTTACCTCATTCGAAAAATATTCTTACACTTTTTTCCCTGTTTCCTTCTACATACACAAAACGAGCCAATTTCTCTTCTGCCTACAATATACACGTCAAACTGTAGTCTCGTCAAAATCGAGAAGCGTGGGAACCATTCCAAGGAGGGGAAAAACTCCATTAAGCACAACGATTTCGCCAGTTTTCAACAACCAAACGAGCCATTTGTTTTCGGCGAGATTACACGTAAATGCGAAAATGCCCACTATTTTTCAACAAAAACTAATCATTAATCAATTAGCTATAGAAATAACTATGTACATTTTTCAATAATCAATTAAACTCTTATCTAAAGCCTTTCTATAATTTATGACAAAGAGGCAAGTTTTCAAAATAACATTTTTTATATTTTTTATTTATTTATTTTTCTTTTTTTACAAATCGGAGTGGTTTACATTTTATAAATGGCAGCGGTTCTTCTACTACTGCTAGTAAGACAACAGAATAAAATATCAATCAATGATAAAACAATATTATATTCAATTAATTAGCTGAAGCGTTTCAAAATCCTCAACAGAGCCATTAGTAATAAATAAATAAGAAGTTTCCAGAATACAATCAAAAGAAAAATGGTAATTCAGGAATCCGTTTCTTTCATTGTAAAAGAGAAGCGACCTTGATTAGTCAAACTTTAAATCAGGAAATACACTCGCAGACTATACGACATAGTGACAATAGCTTCTGAATCTAGTGGTAGGCTCAATTAAAAATATTCGGCTATGACAGTAGGTAGGCGACCGCAGGACCCATTCATGGACATGAATGTTTGGAAGATCGTAATGCCACATTCAATTCAATCAACAGATCAATTCGGCAGATTGACCAATTACGAAAGTTGTAGGCAATTCGTGTACACAACCAATAGATGTTACAGGATCGAGGCTATATAAACGCTCTGATTACTATTGTGTTGTGTGGAGCTATTTGGTTGTCGCCCAGGTCCCTCTTGCCAACTTCAGCTCTGGAGGATTGTTGCTGATATGCTCCTCTAAACTGCTCAAAGTATGGTGGCCTGGGTGTTTTTAGATGCCCGCAAAGCTTTTAATCAGGTTTGGCATAATGGCCTCATTTTTTAAGATGACTATTTGTGGTTTTCCAGGCGAACCGATTATTTAGATTAGCCCCTTCCTGACTAACAGGATTTTTCGTGTCAAGGTTGGTTGTTCCACGTCTAACCCTGGTGTCATTAATGCTGGTATCCCCCAAGGATCTATCCTGGTTCCAGAGTTGTTCAACTTATTCACCCATGATTTACCAATTTTTACTAACAAAGGAATCCCACATTGCCTATCCGCTTTAACAATGGAGTCTTTGTATGGTTATGCATGCTCAAATTTTTTCGTTTTCGCGGTTTATTTTGAAAGAAACAAAATGTTGCACTCTCTTTTTTTGCAAGC
The DNA here is from genome assembly GCA_023313115.1 of Rhysida immarginata. NCBI lineage: Eukaryota > Metazoa > Arthropoda > Chilopoda > Scolopendromorpha > Scolopendridae > Rhysida > Rhysida immarginata. The sequence goes on along the minus strand of JAHWFO010038550.1, from coordinate 806,148 downwards.
ATCTATAGTAGCTTCAGATGGGTAACATATTTCAATATGGTGAAAATCTGTGACATACATGTTCGAAGGATTCCTTTGCAAGTGCAAGTTTACTTGTTTACTGACGACGCGTCCATCATGATTTGCGCGCAAAATCCCATTCACGTCATATCTCGTTTACACAATGCTTTACATCACTGCGAGAAATGGTTTGCTAAATGGAAATTAAACCTCAACGTTGATAAATGCAAAGCTATATTCATTATTTAAAAGTGTATAAAACACCTGATGTCTTTTCCTTTCTGCTAAAGAGCTCGAATGGGTAGAAAATTACAACTACCTTAGAGCGGTGAATGATGCCAAGCTAAATTGGGGCGACCATGTCTCCTATACTATTAATATTGACTTTAGTTCACCTACTCCGAATTGTAGTTATATACTTGACCCAACTATATTCGCTGGTCTTAAGATGTCAATCAAAGCATATACTCATTTTTCATCTTTTTATCATACATATACAGCTATTGACTCATGCTTTTCTACCCTAACCCCTATTTACAGCAATTACTGACCATTTTCCTCTTTTAGTTATTTTTGACTTAACACTATCTTATCCTATTAAAGCCAATTTTTTGAATAAACGTCTAATTTCCGATCATAGGATAATAATGCCGGAATCCTACCTTTGCTTGACAGATTGGTCTAGCCTCTTATCTATTGAACTTGATATTGGCTCTTTATTTGGTAATTTCTTATCTCACTTACAACATGATTTTGATCGCTATCTACCGTTTTATCGTCCTTCTTTCGGAAAAAACTTAAAACATCCACCCAAGAAACCTTGGGTAACTCCATATCTTTTGACTGACATAAAGCTCAAAAATAAGTATTATCGGAAGTCTCGACTTGTTCCTTCTGAAGGTAATATTAAACGTTTTAAAGATTTCTCCAACGTACTTCGTAAAAAAATTAATAAGGCTAAAAGAGATTACTTATTATTATTCTTACGATTGTATGCGAATAAGGACAAATGAAAGGTAATAAAAAGTTTAGTCCCTGACTCAAGGAGTTTTATGTCGCCTTTCATTATTCCAACCAATGTTAACAGAGACTCGTTAACAATATTTCTTCGATCACTATTGCCTCCCTCATTCGACCCTTTGTCTGATTCAGTCCATGATTATGATACTGTCCAATTAAATAATTATGCTTTATTTGTATTTCCTACAACGGTCGAAGAGGTCAGTGATATTATTGGGAGTTTGAATTCCTCGGATTCCCTTGATCCACTCGGTTTCCCCCCAAAGTTTTAATTCAGTTACGCCACATTTTATCTTTTCCCCTAGCATCATTATTTGAACATTCTCTGGTCTCTGGAAGTTTCCCCACAATTCTGAAACAGGCGCGTATTACACCAATTTTTAAAAAGGGTGACCCTTCAATTTACTCAAATTATCGTCCAATTTCAGTTTTACCTTTTTTGCCAAGGTTTTTGAGAAGCTATACTATGTTCGCATTTCCAATTATATTCATACTAATAATCTTATTACACATCATCAGCATGGCTTCGTCCCTGGTAAAAACGTTGAAACGGCATGCTATGAATTTATCGAATTTGTATCAACAGAAATGGCTTCTAATAATCATGCCGCGGCCGTATTCGTCGATTTTTCTGAGGCATTTGATTTTGTTCCTATTAATCTTTTATTGACTAAATTAAATAAACAGTTTGGTATTCGTGGTACCCCGTTACATTGGTTGCAGAATTTTTTATCTGATCGATCTTATTATTTACATTTGTTTGGCAAGTCTTCCTTTACAATTAATCGTAACGTTGGAGTACCCCAAGGATCTATTCTCTCGCCTCTATTATTTTGTTTATATGTTAACGATCTTCCAATATCTGTTAGCTCCAACTCATATTTGAAAATTATTCTGTACGCCGATGACGTTGCATTTTTAGCTGCATGTAAAGACCCGTTACAGGTAGAATCGTTGCTTAACATAACTCTCAACGGTTTATATACAAGGTCTAAAAAAAATTGCTTATCAGTTAACACGGAAAAAACTAAGTTCATGATTTTTTATCAACGTAATAAACGCAACGTCCCCAGTTCTATTTCTCTTTACTATGATGATATTCAGCTATTAAGTGTCTCGTCCTTTGTTTATTTAGGGATTTTTAATCTCGCATGATCTTTCCTGGGAGCTACATATCAATTCCCTTTTGTCTAAGTTAAATAGAAAACAAGGCATCATTTCTCGTTTACGTTACCATCCTGGTAAGATAATTCTCCAACTCTATTATGCTTGGATTCAATCTGCTTTATGTTTTAATATAATTTTTTGGGGATCGTCTACCTCCCGTAATCTCTCCAGAATATTTAAATTGCAGAAATGGTTTCTCAGGACTATATTCAACCTCCCCAAGCATTCATCTGCAACACCTCTCTTTTCAGAATTAGGTGTTCTGACAGTTTATCAATTATACTTTATGCGTGTTTGCACCTTTGTTTATAAACTCTAACTCTTTACTATGTGCCTCACCTCCTATAATTATAACTAGTAATAATAGCTGTGATCAGCGTTACCATACTCGTTCTTCAGGACGATTAATTCCTCCTTTTTCTAATCGTAACTACCGTCGCCGTTGTTTGACCTTTATAGGTGTTAAATGTTGGTCTTTTCTTCCATCTGAGCTGCGCTCATTAACTAATTTTCGAGTTTTTTACAATCATTTAAAACGCTATACTCTCCGTCTTCCGCCGAAGTTTCAGGTTCCACTGTAATTGATTCCTCGTATCCTTTGTTTATCATACTTGTTTTTTACTACGTTTCTATTAAGTTGTTACCTATTGGGTTGTAAACTTTCTGGCTTACATATCTTTTTTTATAATTTTATAGACATCTTTTTTGGTTTCATTTTCGTTTTTATTTTTTTGTTTTTGTTTATCAGATATTTTTTCTTCGTTTCTCTTTTTGTGTTTAATTATTTTTATAATTTGTTCTATTGTTTATAATGTTGTTTTTTTTAGTTGTTGTTATTGTAATTGTATTTTTTTCTTTATATTTTGTGGCTCCCTGTGACCTTCTTTCGGTCTGTTTGGACCATACTGGTCCCAGGGAGTCCACTATTTTTTTCACTGTACTAATTATTAAATAAATAAATAAATAAATAAATAAATAAATAAATAAAAAGGCAAAGTTTAGTCTAGTTGCTCTTCTGGGGCGTAACAGCGCCCTTCGAGTGGATCGCAAACTTTTGCTATAAAAATTGGTAATCCAAATGATTCTGCTCTATGGTATGCCTGCCTGCGTTACAGATGGAAGGACCTACAAATCTTCCGAAACGTTTGGGTGTTCCTTCCAACTCGTCCGTTGTTAGGCTATTGGAGAATCGGTCACCTCCTTCGTTTATAATTCTTAATTCTGTTAATTAACCTCCAAATCTGGCACTGAATAATGATCTCAAGGAGGTCGAAACACGGATAGGCTGAATAAAATTTCTTTGTGGACAAGAGGTTCCCCCAGTTATTATGGCGTTATCCAGTTATTTCCCGGTTCTCTTCCAAAACGTTGCCCAACTTGACGGAGTTGCAATTAATGCTTCCATTGCTGACGATTTAGGTGAATTTCCCATTGGAAATCACGTTCAAGAGTCCCTGAAGAAGCTGATTCCGAAGTTTAAGGACAATGCCAACCCTCAACTGCCGATATTCTTGATCACTCGCTTACCTTTAGAAGTTCCCTCGGGCATCGCAGGCCTCGTCACATCCTGGACGTCAACGGCGACGACACTGAAAAGGGGATCGTTACAGATTACTGGATTTCCTAGTTCCTCATTGTTTCTTTACTTTATATTTCATTGTATATCCTTTAGTTACTTCTTGGATGAGTATGGCAGTGAAAGCACTGCTTCCGGACCACTCGTTTTGTTTTTCACTGCACTGTTCGAGTGTGTTGTTGGCGACTTCAATCCACTGCAAATTATATTTCGGAGTATTTGCCCAGATTGGCATGCTATATTTGTGGAAGCTTTTTAGATATAATCAGGCGATAAGTTCATATAGTTATTAAAGTGCGAAGTCGTTTGACTAAATTAAATTTACGTTTTAAGATATACTATTATCGTATCACACCGTGCATTGAAAAAGAAATCTTGCATCGAAGGTGAAGCCAAAATGCTTAAACTCTTTTGTTCTAGAAGACGAGACATTAAAACTTCGTTAGCTTTATTCGAGTTTAATTTCATCCGTGAGTATGGTATCACGATTCTAACAAAATTAGATGGTGTTATAGTTGATTATGCATTGACAACTTCTAAAGCTGTCTCAAACTTCAGTTGGTTGTTTAACATTTCGAATTTCATATTAATTTAAATAAATTGTCCGGATTAATATTTAAGAAGCAATAACCGACAAAAAATGATCTTGAAACTCACAAGAAGCAAGCTAATCTTGCATATTGATGAATTTAGTAATTACATAATTCTTAATTTTAAATTATTCTTATTTTAGAACGTTAAAACAAAACAAAACAAAAAATAAAAAATAAGAATTGACTTAGACGTTAGAACGACGTAATCAACCTTCTTGGTTTCGGGAAGGAAAAAAAAACACAAACAAAACTCATTAGGAGATAGCGGAGAATCTCTAATGAAAAACTCGCTCACTCTTTTAGCCCAGAAAAATGAATCGATACTTTCCCCCTTTGTCTGCAGCAACTCGTGCTGAAAGCGAAGAAACGGTTTTTTTTCTTCTTTAACCCAGGCAATTTTTCCTAACCGCTTGTATGCGATTATCTGGTAACGTGGGCTTTTATGCAGTTCCGTTAGTGAATTAATTAATATTTTTATATCTACCACCTTGAAACAGCAAACAGCTGGTCTGTGTCAACCAAGTTTTTCTTTTCTTTTTTTCTTTTTTTGTTCTCTTCCTTTCCTTTGATTACCTGATCCTGCCCTCGGGTGATTTTTATTTATGAACTGTAGGTTCAACAGTGGCCAACAACTTAATTACGACATTAAAATGACCAGAAACTCAAGGAGCTCTTTTATTCAGTCGAAATAAATATTTACAATTGCAGCATTGAAAACAGGAGGAGAAGTTATTCAAGAAATTATTTCGCGGCATTCAAACAGAACAGGATAAAACACACAGACACACACGCTTATAGAAGAGAAGAAATGATCTCTAATTAAAATTGGGCAAATAAAAATGTAATGAATTCAACAAAATAATGGAAAAGAAACGGCATTATAATAAACTTTCGTATTAACTGACTTAAAAGGAGACTCCGCTAAATTCAGTAATCCGTATTTCTGTTTAGAAGACGGTGAAGAAAAAAAAAACAAAAAAAAAAAACAGGAGCAACATGCACAGTAGGGATGCATGCATACAAGAAAATTGGGTAATTAATATAAATTACAATCTAAAAGAGAATAATCATATAAGAAGTAAGATTCCATCCATACCACGTATGAAATTGCCATGTCCGCTTGGACAACGACAATAGAATGCAACGGAAAGGAACGGGCGGCCATGAGACGGCGGCTCAAGGAGCAAATATAACTGTCAGTTAAAACATAAAAATTCAACTGTATCAAAATAATGTTGAAATCATGCTATAATATTCAAGTCCAAAACTGAATATCCAAGACATCCATTAGATATCTTTATGAATGATATCAATTGGATAAAAGAAAGCAGGGCATCTAGATGTCTAGGTAAGATATTTCTGGACATTTTTAAGTGATCCATCTTGTCAAGATATTGTATGTTGTCAAAATATACTCTAGGTTGCTTTGTGAATTGGAATTAAATGTAGTCTGTTGAGTTCATGGAGTGAAGCTGTTTGTTTAAAAATAGGACTAGAGAGCGATTTATTCATGTTCTTCTTGGGTCCTACATTTACGACTTGCCTCATCTCACCTCATTCACGTTCCGAACAAATTATTAAGCAGCGTAAGAATGGAACTACTTATTAAGTTTCACAATGTCCGTCTGTCCCCTTCATAATTTCGGCATTTTTTGAGGTAGAAAGTTGAAATTCGGAATGTAGCTGACTATGGGCATGGGTCCTGCACTATTTAGTTTGGTTTCGATTGGGCCACTGGGTCGGAAATACGGGGTGAGATTTAGAGGGGATCAAGCGATCTGTATGGTATTGAGGTATGTAAAGGTGTGAAATTCGATATGCATATTCCTATGAACTTTGGGCCAAATTGTCCCAGTGCAGTCGAAGTTGTGGGGGTGGCAGTCAATTGGTCTTTAGAACTATGGCAAAATATGGCGTTTGATATATCATTCGATCGAAAATGATGAGAAAGAAAAGATAGGGTTCTTTTATATATTCTAGAAGTTTGAGAAAATAAATTTTTTGATTAAAAAAGGAGTTTAAAACGTGAAGATGAAGGGGTAAAAATTGATGAACTCAGAACTTCCGCTACTTTCCTATACCTTCCTCGGGAGGCTTAATTTCTTGTTTATTACCATTACAAAAGGCACCAAGACAAAATTCAAGGATAAACTGAACACAAATTTGCATTATTTAACACGTGAGTTTTTTTGTAATCCATAATCGACATGAAGAGTAGAATTATCAATTGTTTGGTTTATCGAAGCAGATTTGAATCTTTCTTATCGAAAGACTGCCAGGAAAAGAACACATTGTCGAAACACAAATTTAAACAGTAATAAGAGCAAAGTAAGCAAATAACGGTCTATAGAAGTCCACATAAATTTTGCTACTGTGTAGAATCTCCTGTCAGTTACCGTCTACAGGTTTACTTTGACACATCTTGCACAATCTCTACTACGCAGGAATCTAAAGAATTTCTCAACTTCTTTGATTTATTTATTAAACGAACGATCCCGCATAGAAAAGTGTACACCGACAATATATTATTTTCCATTCTTTCAATATAATCTGCCGTTACTCCGGTCTTATAAGTCCTTATAGAAATGGGAGGAGGAACTTGGAAGAAATCTAGTTCCTCTTTTTTTTTTATTTTTTTGTTTCCTTTCCCCCCTCCCCCTCCTCTCCTCAAAGTGCTGATCGGTTGCAGCAGCAGCTGTTGCCGTGGACGTATGGACGGACGGCGTCGACCTTGACGGACGAGCAAAAGAAGGCACCTTTTCTCGGTCTCAACCCATATTCTCCGCCGCTGCTCATCAATCTTGTTCGTGCGGGGCCTTCGGACAACCACATGCGCACCACCGCAGAAAAGAGTCGGGGGCGGGTAAATCCTAATTGCCGCCCGATGAAAGCGGGTGGGCCGCACGTACATTTGCCAGGGACAACACTTGACTCAGTGTCGACCTTCGAAAATGAAAACGAACCCCCTCCCCCATCCCAACCTTTCCATCCACCTAACCCTAACTAACCCCATCTCTACCTAGGTGCTTACGGAGAAAAAAGGAGAAAAAAAAATTAAATAAAATAAACGACGTCATTCCATCACTTTCGGTCCGTTCGGCCTTGCACCTCCGTACTGCTCTCGTAACGTTGCTTTTATTTATTCCAAACAGATCCCAAACACGAACTTGCGATAACAATTGCCAGCCCGCCCGCCTTCCTTCCTTCCTTCTTTCTCGTCTACGGCTCAATCCCATTTTCGTCGCACATATTAAGTATAATGAAAACGAAGCAAAAAAAAAAATAAGAAAGGAATTTTTATAGGATACTTATATCCACACGTGCCAAATTCCCAAATGCTTCCATAGCCCACTTCACACGCCTTAGCGTACCCACAACTTCAAGGCGCAACCACCTCTGAATAAATAATTTGAATATACTGTACTTGGCAAAGATACAAATACGTATCTTTCAAATGCGACAAGAGTACCATACTCGATTAGCTTCTCTTTATTCAAGAATATTGGAAATTGAGTTCACTGATTAACGTTAAGACTCGAATAAAATTGGTGAAGCAACATCGTTAACTAATATTAAACTGACTATCACTTCCACTGTTGGAGGGCTAGTCCAAAGTCCTGTAACCCACATTTTTCGCTATGTAAAAATGTAACAATACGATTTTGAAATTTGCGCTGCAGAAACTTCATTTTATGCAAGATAGTGGCGTAGTTATAGTGAAGAAAAATCATATAACACACTTCAACATGGATTTTATGTACAACAAACGATGTTCATTGTAGAGTGTTAGTTCAAAGCTAATTTCTCCAAAAATATTCATACGGTATTCCGTAAACAGTTCACAACTCGAGATGTCATCAATACATCGTAGAATAAGTAAATCCGAGTTAGTTTCAAATTGTAGAGAGTCCGTTGTCTTTAGGAAGCTAATAGTTTGGCAACCTTGTCGTATTCGAATATGCTGTATTTGTTATCCTTTGCTTCAGTAATTCTGTAATATTATACTAATATTATAAATGTGAAAGTGTGTTTGTTTGTTTGTCCTTCTTTCACGTCGATACGGAGCGACGGATTGATGTGGTTTTCGGCATGGAAATAGTCGGAGGGCTCGAGAGTGACATATGCTACCTTTTTACCGCGGGAAAATCTCTTTTCCACGGGAAAACACCGCTTTCCTAAGTCCTTTTGAAATTCCCTGCTTTTGCTTTGTAATTCCCCTCAAAGATGGCACGGGCGAGCTAAGCCGCGGGTACAACTAGCTCTGTTATAATATTACAAGGTGTTTCTGAAGGTTCTGTACAAACTTTCAGGATATGTTCGAAGACCAAAACAAGTAGAAAATGTCGTATAACATGAGATCGAAAACGCTTCTTTCTAGAGTTATAACAGTTTGAAGGTGGCCTGCCGTACACGAAATTAACGTTAAAGCGTATAGGAATTGCAAACTGAGTGGTTTATTTCTATGCTATAACAAGACAATACCGTGAGGGGGTTGCCGTGGCCTGGTGGGCTTTCACTGAAACAACTTCAGTGAAGTTAAGCGACATGAGGCACGGCTAGTCACTGGATTGGTGATCATCAGTGAATCACAAGCAGTCGTTAATCCAGGGACCCAACTCGTCGGCCTCAGGCCATATAGGCCCCGGATGGACGTATTGGATTACAGTAAATAAAATTCATATGAAATTTTCTGTTTGTTTGTACAGACCATTCTGAAACATCCTGTATATGTGATTTCTGCCCAGTATATTCGAAGGATTTATTCAGAAGTGGTTATTGCGCCTTGAAATTGTGGGTACGCTAAGGCGTGTGAAGTGGGATATGGTCATATCACTACTAGATTATATCAAAAAAACGTGCACATGAAAACAATCCAAAGACCATTAACGCATTAAAGGATATTATCCGCAACATCCGTTGGTACGTGTTGCTGCAAATAGCCTACATGTCATCAAGTACAGTTAAAATGGAAACTGAATGATTATCTGTTTCAACGTTTATTGTACATCACGATGTATTGCGTACAGTAAAACATAAACAGTGCCAATTTTGTACTGATATCTTTCTTTGCTCAAGAAGCAACAGGAAATTTGGGTTGCAGGATACTTTAGAATTAACTTGTACTACTACTACTATTACTATTACTACTACTACTACTACTACTACTACTAATAATAATAATAATAATAATGTGCCAACAACAGGGAACAACCCACCAGAAAAACCGGAGGGTGAAACCCGATGTTGCCCCCCAACAGGCCAGAGCCCAAAATGGGGTTAATGATGAGAAAACATATAAAATAAACTAATAAAATTAAAAAAAGTAGAAATTAGAAAGACAATCAAAACCCAAAAAACAGGCCAACTCAAACAGGTACAGAGAATATAATATAATAAATGATGATAAGGATAAGATAACAATAAAGTAATAATAATAATAATAATAATATTATTATTATTATTATTATTATTATTATTATTATTATTATTATTAACTATTTTTTAATTTAGTATAATTAGTGCAATTAAATTTAATACTAAAGCAGCGACAACTGGGGAAACACAGAAGAAATTCTGGTGGGAAGAGCCCCAAGCTGCCGCCCTGAATGTACAATCAAAAATACATACACACCACGAGAAAAAATATTTAGATAAAACACCACAAAACAAAAAGCAAGCAGCAAAAAGCTTCAGTCGAGTAGATTAAAACGTTTATCCTTAAACTCCTCAATATTGCGATCCGCAAATTTATCCGCAAAATTTTTAATAATCTTGGCAATGGGGTCAATTTCTCGCAAATTGGTCCTCCATTAATAATAATAATAATAATAATAATAATAATAATAATAATAATAATAAGATGGATGTCATTTTGATCTGAGGCAGGTCAACAAGAGTTTAAATAAAGTCCCGGTATATCGGCTAGAATTCCTGTTTTTCGGACTTTTCTTAAAATTGATAGTCCCTTCGCTCTGTGTTGTATTGATTGAGTTATTATTTAACCAATTTAGAGTTATAATTTAACTTCTTGAGAGTGTTCTGTTTACCTACAACTGTAATTATCCCGGGCAACGCCGAGTGCCTCTGCTAGTAATAATAATAACTGTACTTTAATAATGATTTTATTAACTGTATTTTAATAATTAAATGTCCCTTCAGACAACACAATGCATTCAAAGTCATGAGCCTGCATGATCCTAATTAAAAAATATGTAATTGTAACTTAAGACTACAGTACAATGCTGTAAACTAATAAAACAACTCTTAACAAATCCTACATGAAAAAAAAATCAAAGAAAATGCGAATCAACAATGAAGCAATAACAAAAAATGATTAATAAGTACATACATGAAATTTTTATCATCAACTAGTAATTTGAAGTTTGGTCAATATACAAAGGGAGGTTGGCAGGTGGGTGGGAAATAACCTTCATTCCAGTCATATTTCAAAACCAGTTCACTTGAACTTGAGCATTAATAGAGCTTGGACTCGACATCCAAAGAAACAAAAACGGCAAAAATAGTATGCAATGGGCTGAAGACGTTAGATTATTTTAGTATATATAGATGTAATTTTTAATACTATAAAAAACAAAAGTGAATTTAAAAAAATAATTTAAGATTACAAAAATCAAAATAAAGAAATGGTAAAGGAAAAGTAAAAATATTTTCAATAAAAAGAAGAACACAGAAAACTTCATTTCAAGCTTATATGCTAGAAAGATTCAAATCAATTCAACTTAAGTTGAACAGCACTCAAATTATTTTAAATTCAAGTTCACCACATATAATATTAATGTCAAATCCATATCCTCAACTTTTTTAATTATTTTTAAAAAACTATCACGAAGTATCTTCATCACAAAATTAGGTCTATTATTTTTTAAATGTTAAATGTTTTCTGATTTTTTTTAAGGTTTCCGCACAAAATGCATCACGAACTGATACGAGCATCTATTAATGTAAAGAACTTCACGTTCAAGTTTCAGAGACATACAACCAATATGACTTAACGTTTCTCCCAATGACGCGACAGCATTTATTAGATACTGAACAAATTTCTGAAAATTCAGAACTGAAGAACTTTTCCTGGCGGGTTAATACAACGTTCACTTTAAGTAAACAGATCCAAAAACAGGCCCAAGGAAAATAAAGCCTCGCTAAAAATAATTCTTCAGGGAATAACGAACATTAGATCTGAGAGCCATAAGCGGCATCTACTTTCAAGTACATTAAGTATATAATTCTTTTATACGAGATGATTTTGATTTACACAGTAAATTAGATTGAAGCAATTAGGTCAAATTTTCGAAAATTCCAAACGGGAGGAAAAAATCACAATTTTTGTTTTCAAAACAATTACGGGAGGAAAAAACTCGAAATATTTCAAAACAATTACTGCCAGCATACAGCGCATCCTTTGCGACTGGTCTCAGGTTCCTTTTATCCTAACAATAATAATTACGATCGTTCCGTAACCAACATAGAGAAGAAATAAGAAAGAGAGCGTATTTGCTTGCACAGTGAGCGATTTTGGATGCCAACGTCGAGGCGAAATAGACTACTGCGAAGCATCGCTATTTACAATGCAAAGACTGTATCATTTAGCATTCTTAGGGATATAATTCTCCATAAGTGGAACTGTTGTAGCGGAAACTAACATAAGGCGATAGTGAGGGCTTTGCGCGCTTTTTGTTATTTCTCCTCTACGGTAACCACTAAAATTTAGCGTGAAATTTCTTTGAGCACCGCGAGATAGCATTAATGTGGGAGCACATGATGGCATTACTATTTTGAGTGTAAATAACCACTAGAAGTGTGCCCCGCTCGAATTTAGTACATCGTAATAAATTTTTTTTGGGTCCAGTGATTTTCTTCACAGGTGAAATGCTCGTAATAAGATAAGTAATGATTTGGTAATAAGTATTAAAAGTATGATTTAGTATAAAACCTCATTAATACACTTATTATAGATACCTTCTATTATTAATCCTGCTTGACTCTTCCCAAAGCACCATCAATACACACCTCCACCAACTCGAGCTTGTGAACAGGCGCTGCCAAGAAATTCCCCATGAACAAACTTCTGCCCAGACACAAAGACGAGTGGATCTCGCAAATAATTGCAGTTTGACCCTTCCAAACGTGAAATGCTGTGAAACGGCTTCTACGCCCAACAACTACGGTCAGTTTATGACGTCCTGAAGGCTCGATATCCAGCCCTGTTCAATTGAAGACATGCACTCCTATAGCTTGACAAAAGCCCGAGCACAATGTAATCGGACCAGGAGCAAACTCCAGGAACTTGAGGAATTGAAGTGCCAAATCTTCCAGTCTCTGGCCCATTTCCGGCGCGGATGACGTCGAACAGTATGCGGTGCCGAAGGTTTTTTCCCCAAACCAAACCGCGCCGATGGTACCAACGCGAATGAGTTTTTGATGCAAAGATGGCAACAAACTGCAGATCCCGATGGAATTTACAGTGATTTTGTTTTGTTTGCGATTTGTTTGAATTTTTTATTATGAAGAAAAATAAGAATGAACTTTTGACTCAACCTGATACTCCATTTAAAAACATATACTGTACACTGGAAGAGATTGCAAAAGACCTTGGCTATTCTATCTTAATTAATGCTGTTAAAATTTTCAAATTTTAAGTTTATACAGTATAACTACGTTTAAGTAAGTTTAAACTACGTTAACTATTATAACCATCAAATTTACAGGTTTATTCATTTAACATTGAACGCAAAAATTAGCTGCCATAATCTTTAGGTTGCGTGATAAATAAACAATCTGTCAGGTTATGGTACAGATATTAAATTTCACGGATCCCACCCACTATATTTCGTGCATTTTTAAAAATAAGTTACTAGGACGATGATGATGTTTTATTGACATTGCCCTGAAAGAATCTGCTGACTTTGGGTAACACAAAAGCGGATAGACAATTATACACAAAGAACATAAGGTAGTTCCCAATCTGCCTTTGGAACTCTTTATAAAATCGATATTAATAAATAATTTTCCGCTTAAAACTCTAGAAAAAGCTTTCATCGAGATCAAAATGAAAGCACTGAAAGGGGAAAACAAAGGAGAGAGGGAGGAAGGGAGCCTGGTAGAAATCCAAGTACTATTTAAAAGTGCGTTATCATCAGTTTGTTATTACTTTAATGACTACTTGCAGGGTGGATAAAGTCTACATTGCCTTTTCTTGATAACGGTACGATTAACTTTAGCTACTTATTTGAGTTCTTAAAGGAAGGGGGAGGGGGGCTCACTGCTCCCCTTTACTTCTTCTGCCCAGCAGCAGTGTTGGCGTCGGCGGCAACTGCTCCAATTAAACCGGGCGACGACGACGAATCCACCACCGACCTTACCCCCATTCCCCGTCTCCGCCATGTAGAAATAACAAGTAGAAATACCGGCTACCGTTCGCCGCTTCAAATTCCACAAAAAGTAATTACGCGCTTCGCCCGACTGGAGGCGCTCTGCTCACCCTTCCGCCTGTAATTTACATTCATCCGACACTTTACCAAACACGGAAAAAACGCTCCTACTGCCTTCAAAGAGAGAAAGGGAGAGCGAGAGAGAGAGAGATTAAAACCTGTCATTCTAGAACGAAAAGAAGCAGCCAACAACTCATTGGGGCCACGCCATCTTCTGAAACCGGGCAATTTTGACATTATTATTAAAGAAAAAAAAATTTTTTTTGGAGAAGTATGTGTATAGGATGCAAGGATCTCAACTGAATCCTGTTGCTGCTCTTGTTCTCATTTTACAATATTTTATCCCATACGCAAGACCCTGTTATATAAATATGAAATTACTGTAATTATTGAAATGCTAAATGATTTTAATAAAATTTGGAGGCGAAACGATAAAAAAATAACGGGGAGTAGTAATTTAATCAAATGCTTTTCAGCGTAGCCATTGACAGTGAATAACAGGTTTAAAGTCTCTCTAGGATATACGGTTATTCTTGGAGAATATTTTTTTGGAATAACCGTTGCTATCGAAACTATAATCCAATAATTAATCAACAATTACGTGAAATCAATAGCGATCTGCTCTTACAATGTATGAAAAAAACTAATATAATCCTTAAATGAATAGAAGAGCTTCAAAGAACAAAAATGTATCGCTATCACATTTTAATTAATAATGATTTCCAAGATTGCCTATAAAATGATACCTTATATTTGTTTTCACTCGGAAACTATTTAATCAAAATTTATGGAATTTGCTCACAATATAAATGAGTGTTTACTTTACACCTATTAATTTCTATATAATATGCATGCATGCGTGAATCGTGCCCTCGCCATATTAGAACCTGCCCCGCTTTTATCGACTGCACCTTCCATCCACAGCACAATAGAATGTTCACCATAATTTGTTTCCGCAACCAAGAATTGATTGAAAGCCCTAGAGCCAGAGATGCCTAAGTCCAAATATTGAAACTGTCGATTTTACTATTTCTTGAAGTGTTAAACGTCTTGCAGCACCGCACGATTTGTCGAGCCACGAATACCTAAGTCCATTTTACTTGCAACATTCTACAGTTAAATTTTTCTTAATATAATCACTAATGAATGCCACACGGTGAAAGACTTTGAAGCCACTTTGACACGTGAAGAAAGCCGTCAGTACACATCGAGATATGTAAAATGTCCAGTTTTTGCCAGCTCTGTTCTTGTGTCAAGAACTTCGGTAGCTGATCCGTACGGTGATAAGGTAGTACGGTGTCGCTGAGGCGTAAACCCAAATATAAAACAGAGGTCCCTTTTATCGCAGTATTACGACGCTGACCAAATTCGAAGGAATTCGAATGATAATTTTATCTTGTATTTTCAGTCCTGACGAGAATAATACCCGCTTTTTATACTTCTTTGCTTTTAAAGAAGTACTTGTATATAAACACGCGCTGAGGTATAACGAGTAACAAAATGAAGTACCGTATTTACCAACAAAAAATGTATAAATCAAGGAAACCTGAAAAACAGACAGGTTTATTTAAAAAATTAATTACAGTAATTGCACTTTATTAAATAGAAATTTGTGTTTTGAATGAAATAAAATTTTACATAATTTCATTTCTGAAAAACTGATCATAATATAGTACTGATCATATATAGTTTTTCCTATGAAATAACAAAAACCTGTCTATTTTTTTATTTCATTTTTTGTTAATTGCTAAATACTTCATTTTGTTTATAGAAAAATGTTTATTAGTTTATAGGCGCAACAGGAAACCAAACTACGTGAAGAGCAAAAATTGTCGGAAAAGGTCTGAAATGGGTAGCTTTACAAAATTATGGATATCCCCTGAATTTAAATTGTTGTAACCAAATAAAGATTTATCAATTTATCTATTTTGTAATCGCTAACTCTTCTCCAACTGTCCAGCCTATTGGTGTCAAAATGAATTTAAAAGTTATATACTACAGCGAAGAACAGGTATCATCCTAATTACCCCTAATATAGCTTAACGTTGCGATGTTTTTCATTGCCATTTATTTTCTCAAGCAAATACGAGGGGCAGTCAAAAAGTTCTCGGGATGACGATATAGTAGCGCACTAATGGCAGGACATACGGCAACACATACCTAATCTCCTTCGAGCACACACGCTTGCTCCATCGAATATGCCATTCTTAGAAGCAACGGTGGAAGGCTTGTTATGGAATCTTCCAGAGCTCAGCCGTCGCATTAGACTTGATGTCCTCCATCGTTGCGAAACGTGACCCCTTGAGGCCCATTTTCAGAGTCGGGAACGGCCAAAAGCCACTAGAAGCGAGACCCGGTGAATATGGTAGTTGAGGGATGACAGGAATGTTTTTGTTAGCGAGGAATTGCTGCAAAACAAGCGACTCGGTGCATTATCGTGATGCAGAACCATTGTCCCTGCTACTTGTCGCGTCGCAACCTCCGCAAAACTTGAACGTAGAAATGGATCGTAACAATCTGTTCACGCGGTACGATGTCAAAGAATGCGACGAACGACCAACACTCACATCTACTTCAAACGGAACAGTAACGAAACGGCACACTGAAACAAGTCTTTTTGCACCTGCGAACAGAGATACTGTTCTCTCTTTCACAAAAGTGGGATCGCTATCTAATAGTTTGTTCCCGTCTTTTGAGGAATTCCGTGACAGCTATTTCCGAAGCAAAACATTAAATTGGATATTTGTACGGAAAATTTAAACTGCCACGTTGTCAGTCAGATGCAAGTGGCACAAACTAACTGCTGTTGCTCTGTTTGGAGAGGAACTTGAATGTGATGCCAGCCATATTGTGATACAGTAATTTTCCATGTCATATTTTCAACTTATGACGCCATGTCACGATTACAGTTTCAAGCAGCAGGCGCAAATTCCAGGAATTTTCTGAAATTATAGATGCTGATGAGTTTTTCATAATTGCTTTTATTCAGAATTTTGAGATATTTTCTAGCCTGTCCAGATTCTGTTAATCTTCTTGTATGTGGACAAAATTACTTTTAAAAATGCGAAAAAGTTTAAAGAACTCTGGTTTTTCGATAACGCTTTATAATACCGGGCATTGCAAAAGTTCTGTTACACTCTTTACATCCCCCAAAAAATGGACTGCTCATGATTTGGATAATTCCATTTCCACAAAAGGATCAAATAATATATTGGAAATTACGTGTTAACCTCTGAGTGATCCTAATGTCCACGACAAAAGCGATGGAAACGAAACGAGTAGAGATCGCTGCTCTCCTGCGCGCGGGCCACACGAAGTCCGAGATTGCCAAGCTCCTCAAAGTCAGCCGGATGACCATCCACAAAGTTGCGGACAGGCGCAAGAATGGGAGAGACCTTAAAGATCAACCTCGTTCAGGTAGACCTCAAGTCGTCAACCGTTTGGCTGTGAGAAAAGCCTTCGAACAAGACCCGACGCTCAAAATGACTGCGCTCGCAAAGAAAAAGAAAATTTCGGTGTCCAAAGTGTCCAGAGCGGTCAAAGAAGAAGGTGGAAAGAGCGTGAGGCCTCTGCTGACGGATCGGATACGGGAACAACGTCGGGAGCGCTGTCGCCGTCTTCTCAACGACTTGAAGAGTCATGGCGAGCGAATTGTCATTTTCTCTGACGAAAAGACCTTCACGGTCGATCCTGTCGTCAACAAGCAAAACGACTGCGTGGTAAGCTTCGGCCAGGACATCTCCAAGGTCCGCTACGTGTCTACAACCAAGCACCCGGCCTCTGTGATGATGCTCGGAATCGTGGCGTCGAATGGCGAGAAAATGCCGCCCGTGTGGTTCCCAAGTGGATACCGGCTAACGGCGGCTGATTACAAGGACATCCTGGCCACAAAAGTCCTGCCCTGGGTGAAGAAATGCGGACTACATCTTTCAACAGGACGGTGCCCCTGCCCACACGGCCAACACTGTGCAAAACTGGTTGGGGTCCAACATGACCTTCTGGTCGAAGGGCTTTTGGCCTCCGCAGTCGCCAGACCTCAATCCACTTGACTACAGCGTGTGGGCGCATGTCGAGGGGAAGGCCTGCAAGGTCCGTCACAGCAACGTCGACGAGCTGAAAACATCTGTCAACCGTGTGTGGACCAGAATGAGGAAGGATTACATTCGCAAAGTTTGCAAGGCTTTTCGGCCTCTTCTGGAGCGGGTTCTTGATGCAGATGGTGGCTACATTGATTAAATGACTAATTACAATGTTATTCTACATGATGGCACAATAAAAACATGTCTAACTGCATCGTGAACATCGTCGTGTCCCTTTCTTTGAGGGTCGTCACGAGTGTAACAGAACTTTTGCAAAGCCCGGTAATTATCATTAAGAAAATTCAAATTAAATAAAGATCTAATCCAGAGTTATAAAATTCATCTTTAAGAAAAATTCTAACATTGAAGAGAATTAAGGAGTACTTCAGTATTGCCGTTGCCCAGATTTTTTTTCCAAACATTATCGTGAGGAAACTAAATAAATTAAGATTTCCAAATAAAACTTTAAATATCTAACCATTATGAAAGTAGCAGAAGTTTTGATTTAGTGTTGCAAATAATATAGATTACCGTGATTCCAGTTTTAAGTACTTCGGGAATAACCTCTCCGCCAATCAGCAGTGAGCTTCGCTGTGTTTTTTTTTAATTAATTTCCACAAAGTGGTTATTTTTACGAGTGAGAATAAGATGGTGAGAATTTCCCTTCTGCCTTGAAGCCTATTATTTTATTAAATAGATGTGCATGTAATGGAGGCAAAAGTGTTGGAAGAGAATGAACTAAAGAGCAATTTCGTTTGTGATCAATATCATCTTTAATAAACAACAATCACTTAATTTAGTAGTACATGTATTTGTGAATTTTAAAGACGTGTTACTAGAATGAATTGAAATAAGTTAAATTACACATTTACAATACCTTTATTAAATTTCATAAATTTTAGATTGTCAGATAAATTCGTTCATAATTTGAATTAAACAACGTTATTTGAATTAGGAGTCTTCGACCCAAAGTAAAGTGATTAATTTTAACCGCCATTTAGGTCATGTTCCTGAAGAGATACGACATTGATGCCTATTGTTATTTTTATTTACTTTTTGTTGCTCTATACGAATCTGCAGTAAAAATAAAAGAATCTACTAAAATTGGCGACGGAACCATCGTTCTGGCAATGCAGTGCGACACCTTCACAATTGTTTTATTAATTATATTCAAGAATAAATGTATAAACCTTATAATATAATTATGAACTCCAATTAATATAGGATAAACAGAAATGTAGTTTCAATTTTTGAACGATTTCTTGAAATGTGAACAACTGTGAAATGTTCTATGACTGAGGAAGAAAGTGTTTCTTATCGTGTTGTATAGTTAATTGTCAACATGAGTTTAAATACTAATAAACAAATGAACAAAACGGATTTGTGACTGAAATTTTCTCCAAGCCAAAAAAACAAAACCACTCATTAGAAAGAAAAAGAACACGCCGTAAATTCTTTATTCAGAAGCTGCAAAATGAGGAGGAGTTCGTAAGCGGCTTCGGTGGATAGCACTCCGTAGGCAGTGACACAGGCGGGAACGGCAGACTTTCATTCCCTGTTGGCCCTCATCAAATGCAACCAAATAACAGTTTATTAAATATCGAGGCTCAAAGAGGAAAAAGAGAGACTGGCAATGTGTGTTTCCTCTCTCTCTCTCTCTTTCTCCAGTGCAGTAATTGGTTGGCGGGAAGAAAGGGGGTGCGGAGGAGGCGAGAGAAGGGCAAAAAGATTACTAAGAGGAATGGGGTGAAGTAAAAGTCGATTGACGGAGACTCCGCCTTAACAAACCTTGAAAATTAGGGCGATTCTGAATCGAATCAGGCTGCTCCACTATCATTACGAGATTTTTAAAACTGGATGAAATTACTTTTAAGAGGGAGGGGGAAGGTGATTGAGAAGAAAAAAATTAAAATATTTTACGAATATTAAAAAAAAGCACTTCAGTAAATTAAAGAATGATATTAGGAGGGAGAAGTGGTGCAGGAAGGCTAAAAAAATAATAAAGAAAAAAATTTCCAGTTGCACCAACAACTATCTATCCTCAGCGATGATCCACTTAGCGGCCTTGGTGGCCAATGGGAAACAAGAAGCACACACACACAGCCTATTCCCCATTATCTAACCCTCGAGGATCTGCTCGTGTTCTTTTATTTACTACTCACTCACTTAAAAAAATACTTTAAGAGTTTATTTATGCTTTCTTTCTCACCAGCAGAACGACTAAATTCGGCATAAAATTACGGCACACAATGGCAATGAGAGTAGCAGTCTCACGAAGCAGTAGGCGAGACAAGAAGATGGAAGGAAAAATCGGGAAAAAAATTTTCAATTTCGCATATTAAAAGCTTATTTTTACTTCATTTCTTTAGCCTCCAGCACTCTTAAAATTGGTTTTTCTTATTCTTTATTTAAACACTTAAGTTCTAAATTTGTCGGGTAAATTTCGAACAACATAAAGAAAACCGAAGGAATCATATGAAAAGAAAATCTAAAAGCGCTGCTCATAATTATACTTCGAGATGAATTCATTAACTTATCCTTGAATTACAGACAAGCATATGAAGACAAGACAACCTATAAAAATATTTCTACCAAAAAATGAACTTAAAGCACGAGATTCACTTATTCTGTATATTTTATCAGTTAGGTGCTGGGGACTAAACCGTAAGCTTATCTTAACCATTTCTACAAAGAGATATTTCCATTTTAGATTATTAATAAGTCTGAAGTCATTAGTCCGGCATCCGTGTAAAAGTATTGCAAAATATGAAACCTTCTTTAGAATCGTCATATTGAAAAAAAACGTTTTTCTTGTTTTCTATATTTATCGCTAGGGATCTCTGTTACTTGAGGTACAACATTTCAACTTGAACTTCAGATATTATACTGATTATTTCATAATGCCACTGTAACTCTACAATCAACAAGTGTAAGTATCCCCGTTAGTACTCAATATATTCTCTATAAATCGGCTGACTTCTGTGTTATTAATCGTAGGAACATTAATATTAAAAAAATGTTTAATATACACCATGAAAAAATAAAAAGGAACTGTGGCCTGGATTTGGTTGTATAGGAAGGAACAACCTCTTATTATAAAAAAACCAACCGAAATATGAAACGCTGGATACGTACTTTGAAACCTGGCTTCTCGATCCAATTTTAATTCATCTTGCCGTTGAGAAAGCCTTCAATATAGGTATGCAGCGTTTCATATCTTAAATGTAATTTTGTGATAAAAGTTTTTCCTTCATATACAAACATATACACTATGACAAACCTTGATAAACGAAGAAATTAAAAAATAATAAACTGTAGCAAATTCTTCAGAAAGGTAGCAAACTGAATGAGCTTAACGTAATTGTTGCTATTAAAATAACCTTGATTTTCTTAGGTTCATAGAATTTTCCACTCACTCCAATACCTACATCAACTTGATACATAGTAACTACTAAGTGAGTGAAATATTAATTTTCCCTCTCCCTCCAGATCCAAAAACCACTTTTTTTCGATCTCAATCAAGTTTAGCCAGATTCTGGAAAGAATGCTGGCCCATCATTTTGCATCATCATCGTTAATTAATTGTATCGCGGTTTCCCCATAGGTTCAAGAACGTCTAGGGTGGAACACATTTGCGTAAAATCGGTTAATCCAAAAATAAAAATATGACACAACATCATAAAGGCCAGACTAACGAACGAACAAGACATTCATAGAGGGAGTAAAAAACCTGCGTGTTTAAAATAGAAACATTCTAAAGTCCTTGTCAGAAAGAAAACTTATTACAATGGCAAAATTTTTTAAATTTCTCTACAAATGGATAAACCTAAACATTAAGCTTGTGTCTATTTCATCTTCTAACCTACATAATTATCCTCAGATGCCCGCAGATTCAGAAATAATTATTTACCTTTCGTTTTCAAATGAGAAAAAAAAAGTCTATTTTTTTTCCCATCCAGTTTTGTTATTTATTTCGTTTTTCCTATTTGCTTTGTAAGGCATTTCGTTTTTCCCATTTGAGATTCATTTAACTGCGAATGATTGAGTTAAGAAAACATCTGGGATTCATCATTTCTGTCAGAATAAAATCAGCCGTTTTGTTCTGAAATGATGTGCTATGCTTCTGGCATCACGATCACAATTTGGGTCCTCAAATAGCTCTATCCTGCTGAACTATTGTTCGGCTTCTCACAGTATGCAGAAAACATAACTTTATAACATTTTTCCCGCTGTTATTTCCAATCTTTCCTTTCCCTCATTTTCCGTTCACAGATATCGATCACGCCTAATGTGTAAAGGAAATTTTAGTAGGTTCTTCGTGTTAAACTATATTTGTCAAAATAATGTCTTTGTTCTGGTTACGTTTCAGTTATGCATACACGAATCACACGTACACTTAACTCATAACAACTGGCGTCGGCCTGTCCTAGTCTGCCTCCTCCGAGTCAGCTATGTGCTGGTAAGTCCTGTGTGATATTATTTCTATACCTGAATCTTTGTACAGTATAACCCGTTAATACGAACTCGGTTAAAACGAACAAAATCTTTGGTCCCATCCCCTGAAGTATTAAGCAGTGCAAATTTCACAGGTTAACATGAAAATAAATTTTATACAAAACCGCTTAACGCGAACAAATTTTTTTTTCAAATTCTCGAATCTAAGCTGTATTTTTTTTTTTTAATTAAATTTGGCATTATTTTTTTCGAATTTCCGTCCGAAGTAAGTTTCAACATGCAACTCCGTACCTAATAGCCACTTTTCATTTTCCTCTAAGCAGATATCTACTTGTCTCTGCCTCTTAAGCCAATGGACACAGCTGCCCAAAAGTACTGTACGTGTACATAAACTCCGTGTACTGTACCTGTAAGAATTTAGTGCACAGCATTCGTCTATGAAATAGAACACGACGACGGCGAGAGCTTTCCCGAATGGGAAGTTTTAAGAACTAGAGCAGAGTATGAAAGGCCTTGCAAGCAGTACTTTTACAAATTTTGTAGAGGCAGATAACGGACTATCAACTGCTGGGGTAATGGATAACGGACACAGAGATATCTGTTCGAGTCGAGTTGTCCATAGTGACGAAGAAGACCGCATTTATGAACAGAAATACGCTCCTTTATCTTCCGAAGTTAAAAATGCTTTGGAAGTGGTGAACAGCTACCTCGTCAAGAGACGAGGTTTTTCAGAACATGTTTTCATTCAATAGATTACACTGGTCAACAAAAAAAATACTTTTTGTCAGCTACTTTGACAAATGTACATATTCTAGACTAATTTGAGTGTGCTGATTGCAAATCTGAACTCCAAATTTCTCTATCATGCCAAGATGTAAAGTTACTGCCATCCTGCTGTTTTTGTACCTTTAAACATTATATATAGTAACTATTATAGTGATTACTTGTAATTTATTTAAATTTTTTATTTTTTTTATTTTATGAATTGGGATTCAATATGTCCATCCATCCAGGGCCTGTATAGCCAGAGGCCGACGAGTTGGGTTCCTGGATGGACCTAGATTCACGACTGCTGTATGATGGTCGCAGCAGCCGGGGGGGGGGGGTGAAGATTGTCTATC
Source organism: Rhysida immarginata (assembly GCA_023313115.1). NCBI lineage: Eukaryota > Metazoa > Arthropoda > Chilopoda > Scolopendromorpha > Scolopendridae > Rhysida > Rhysida immarginata. The sequence goes on along the minus strand of JAHWFO010038550.1, from coordinate 782,688 downwards.
ACTGATGATCGCCCATCCAGTGACTAGCCGTGCCTGATGTAGCTTAACCACACAGAAGTTGTGTTCAGTGAAAGCCCACCAGGCCACGGCCTCCCCCCATGGTGGCCAATTATGGTGGTAAATTCATGTAAAAATTTTTCAGGATCACCATGAATAGAAGGGGCTTGTATCAACCATCCAGACATTGGTAGTTACTATAACTCGAGATCCCGACATGATAAGAGAAGTTTGGAGTTCAGATTTGGAATCAGCATACTCGAATTACTCTAGAACACCTATGTTTTCCCCAGTAGCAAAAATGTTGTTGACCAGTGTTATTTAGTTGATAATCATGCAATAAATAATATGAGGCAGATAAAAATTTCAAAGTTTGTAACAAACCATTCCCGCGTGTTTTTTATACATTTTGCTTTCAAAACTACAAGTTGAATTCGGGAGTCATGCCAAACCGCTTAACACGAATCCCGGATAACACGAACTTTTTGTCCGGTCCCTTGACGATTTTTGTTAATTTTCCCTTTGGTAAAAATGAGATCTTCAAAGGTTAGGTCGAAATCAGATTTATGAGATCAAAGGTATGTACTGTGTTTACGTGGAAAAAGATCAGACCCATTATCCTCCACTTCGCGTATTTTTATCTTGACGTAAACCATCAAACTGGTGAATAGCAATTTTGAGGTTAGGCGGATCTTTTCTGCGATTCTAGCCTTCATAACTTCAAAATTATTGGTCTCACATTCTTCCTCACACCCTAGTTTTTGCTTCATATAATACCAGTAGGCGTAAGTTGGGGGTTATCTGGGAACATTATCATTCTTGGCCCGATTCTTCCTATAAACATGTTTGATTGGTCCGGAGAGAGTGTGAGGTGGCCATGTTGGGCCAGAAGATGTAGTTACCATCTGAATGGTGCTTTTTGAATGGAACAAGACGTCTCCGTTATGCATAGATCGGAATAAATGTACAGTCGGTTGCAAAAAGGTTTAGACTTAAGTCATAGTTGAGCACGTGAATAGCACATCCCAAGCGTATAGCTACTACCCTATTTTCATTCGGAAGGGACAGATCCAGTCTAATCTGCCATGACTCTCAGTAAAAGTACCTGATTTTTGCAACCGATCAACATTGGGTTAGCTCAGTTCCTACGGAGCAGGTAAAAACCTTTTTGCATCCGACTGTACGTATTGATAGTTTCCAGATGGGCATCAGTCTGTACGCATTGGAACTTCTTTTCTCCGATATGGCAATCCATACCAATGCCTTCATAGGAAACTTGGTGGGACGATACGAATGGAAATAAATGGTTGGAAAATATTCGCGGCCTGGATTCGAACCAGGAAAAGAAAAAATCAGGGTCCACGAATATCATTGCCTCTATCAACTGGGTTAGTTCACCCTTCTTGATGTTACCTTTGTATTTCACAGAAGTGTTGCATCTATTCCAGCCTGAGGTAGTAGGTAGTAGTAGGTGCAATTGCTTCCATTTGCCGCGAAATACGATTAATCGTCCATAATAATGGAAATGTCTGAATATGTACTTGAAGCTCTCCCCCCCCCCTTTTTTTTTCAATTTAACATGATTTTTGTTTTTTTAAGATGTTTGTGTGTATATTTCGGCACAGAAATGATTTTTCTTACAATTAGGTTTCTCTTCGTCAATATTTTGTTCCTTAAAGACGTGAAATATGATATTTTCCACCCAGTTTTAGCTATGTTTGACACCAATTTATTTTAACTACTACGCTACTTTTTACCACTATTTCATCCGTCAATTATTCAGCTTTGCGACAAGAACCAGCACCACCTCTAATCAACGCCTGAGCGTGAAAACATCATACATTGTTGGTGTTCTAGAACCATGGATGAAGAAATACAGGATAGGTAACGCCATTTTTTTTTCAGTTGCGCCCTCTGGCCATTTGCGTGGCATTACCAACACCACCTCTACTCAAAGCCTGAGCGCGAAAATTTCATACATCGTTACATCATCATACGAAGTCATGTTTAATCGTATTTCTACCAATAATAAGCCCGAAATTATGACTCCGCTTGATAATGTAACGATGTATGAAATTTTCGCGCTCAGGCTTTGAGTAGAGGTGGTGTTTGCATTACTCTCTGTCTAGTAGTCAACTACACTTTTCCTTATTGGCCTCGATGGTTGCGTGATCGACTCCGATTCCCGAGGACGTGGGTTCGATCCCGGCCGAGGACGACGAAAATTTTTTCAGGGCGATCACAACCACTGAGCCATCGAGGCCAATAAGGAAAAGTATAGTCGTCTGCTAGACAGAGTAATGCCCACACAAATGGCCAGAGGGCGCCATTGAAAAAACGCTCACGCTTTAAACAATGGAATTTCCTATCCTGTATTTCTTCATCCATGCTAGAACCCTGCTTCCTTTCTAGCGGTTTCCCATTGACCATATCAGAAATAAAGTTATTAATCCTTTGGCAAGGTATCCCACCTTTCTTCCGTCTGCTCTACAGCATTCTAATGTTTAGCAAGAATATATTACTATTTAGCATTTTCACGCACGTGCTTCATTTTTAACAGACTCAAAAAAAAAAAAAAAGTTATCAATTTGATTCGTATGTAGGTACTGTTTTGGAATGTATGTATATTTGTCCACGTATTTCTCAGAAACTAGAAATCGAATTGTAATAATTCTTTTTTTATTGGATTAAGTATCTTTAAACTTAGGAAAGAGTCCAAGTTTCATCAAAATCGGTTTTTCAAGATATGGACTGGTTATAGCTAGACGATAGTGAAAGTTTCATCAAAGTCGTTTTTTTGTATACTCTGTTTAATCTTGTTATAATGAAGCTCGTATAAAAACCACAGAAGGATTTTGAAAATTGTACTATTTTAGTGAATGCACCTATAGGACCAATTAAATAATTTTAACAAGATTGAATATAATAAAATCTGGAAATCGAACCGCTGGAATATGATAGCATTAACCATCTTGCACTTCTATGAATCTATCGTAGCAGTAGTCACTCATACTATCCAGCTGATATCATCCAGTGAATGACTGAATGAATTGCGAAGATCGTTCCGACCAGGCCCTTTCTGTAGATAGCAGATATTAATTTCAGAGAAACAATATAGCAGATATAAGTACAGATTTGGTCTCTAGTGTGTATGTGTTACAGAACAAAATAGTCTGCATATGGCTGAAAGCTGCCTTTTGCTTATCTACTAACTGGAGGAATTACGCTCACATGCCATGAATTAGTTTAGTACAAAAGAAATATCCTAAATCCGTCAACTTGTTGTCGTATCAATAAAGACCGGTTTGATGTAATCTTCATACCCTCGATCGCCAGCCCCTGCAGCTCCATCAATCGTGATTTCTAATCAATTTTAGCAAGCAGGCTCGTTGGTCTCAATATAAACTGTCAACAGCTGAAACAAAGATTATAAAATAACATGATGATGACCGGATACTGTCTGCAAGACTGAATAAATTGAGGTTAAAATTGTGAATCGAAATTGAAATTCAAGAGAAATAATAATAAACACTTAATAAAATTAATCTTGCGGACAAAGTATAAAATCAAACGGGATTGTTTTTTAAAAAAACACCTTTGACATAGTTGGAAAATTTAAAATGAAATTAGAGCTATATCATATAGGGCAAACATCCTTACGAAAACACAGTAACAGCACATTTGGTTGGTGGGGAGGAGGGCGAAGGAAGAAGTAAGATTTAAAATATATTGTCGTTTGTTGAAATACTCTAAGAAAATACAGGACTACATAAATGAGCTCGAAAAAGCTGTTTATAATAGCAGGTTGGCAATCTAACTCAAATCTATGTATATATTACGAAATTTAAAGGAAACTCTGAAAAGCAAGGCCAATCCATGGGAAAAAGTTCGCTTAACAGGTAAGCTATAAACTAAAAATAACAATGATTAAAGATATATTAGTTTAAAATTCTCCTCTCCTTTTCTTTCCAGAGAAATTTAAAATGGCGGCCTCAGGCTAAACGAGCTCTGATGATTTAAGATTCCGAGAGACAAGTTCTCTCAATCTTTAGAGGCCAAGTATCTTGCAATTAGATTAATTTGATTGTATATATTTAATCTTTTTAATTTTTCAAAAGTGCTTGCATTGAAGTCCGGAAAATAAAAACAATCAGTCATTTTTAAAAGTGCACCCGGAGCAGGAGTGTGGGAATGAAGGTAAATCAACAGATTTATCCCCCCCCCCCTAACAATGAAAACAAAAAAGGACCAACACACTTGAAGAATGATGAATGATAAAAGAAAACCAAAATTAAAATGATTACTATCTATTAGAACGATTGTTTAAATTTTTAACTACATCCGAAATTTACAATAATTTTTTTTTTTTTTTTGGATGGGGGATAACATGGACAAAATACAAATGTTCTTAACATCATGATAAGGAGAACTTCATTAGACTAACAAGATCTCTCATGTAATAAAATCAAATGCCCGATCTTTCCAGGACTTGTACAGTCGCTGTCAGAACTACGCGACTTTAAACGGAGACAGTAACTAATGTTCGCCATGCAGGTACATGCCTTTCGATTCCAGAACCTTTCACCGAAATTTATGGCTACAGATTGTATATTATTCGTCAGGTAGATGCTTTTCAAGTTCCCTGGGAGATGCTGTTGTCGAAGTCCGGTGACTGCTGTTCTGAGTAGACGCTTAACTTTATCTTCATGTTCTTCAACTATGATAAGATATTGCGGCGGCATGGATGGAGGCATTGTCATACTGGAAAATGCAAGATCATGCAGTAAAACAATTTATGATTATACTCAAAATATTCCGAGACCTTACTACCCACTCTGTTTTCAACTGATAAATGGGTCCGCAGAACCACAAAATGACTGCCCAAATCAAGACGAGAACTCGATCATTCACCACCCTTAGTTTAATTTTTATTATGTCTTGTATCTCGTCCTTCTTTACCCCTGGAATAAAAAATTTCGAATCTTCTTTATGCCTTCTCCCGCATATAAACATATTTAAGCGAGGAACAATGCTAGGATTACTCGTCAGATCACAAGACATGTTTCCATTCATCAACAACTCCAAGATTTGTGCTCACTGCACTCAGCAGGGATTTCTATCATCACTTTATTGAGGTTTGCCTTCGCTTGAAGTCGATAAGGTGGTGCTTACTGGATTATTAGATATCTGCTGATAGGTGAATTAAATATAGATTTATAGCGTAAAAACAATACCATTCGGCTTGATAATTTTTTGAGTTAACGTTCATTTTCTAAATATACAGTGGCGCAGAGCCGACTGACACATTTTATTGTCATAAAAAAATGGTTACACAAAACAAAATAATACCAATTTTGATAGATCGAAATAATACCACTTATATAGAATACTCAAAATTTGAAAAATATCAGTCGGCTATACGCGACTCTGTAACGCTTTCAACGATCATCTTTCCGACGTATTTTCCCAAAAATTATTTTCCAAGATTTGTTGACGAAGTTGCGACTATTGATGAGGATCTACGGAACCGCGTGTACGATAATTTCAAAAAACGCTTGCAAGAATGCATCGGAGGCATGATTTCTTACTGATGTAATTTTCAAAAAATAGTTTAGAATAAATGGCATATTTTAATGTATCAAATGGTGTTGTTGTTAATTTGTTTTGTTTTTCGTACCATTTTTTTATGACTACTTAAAATGTGTCAGCAAGCTCGGCGCCATCCTGTACATTCTGAATTAAATTTTACATAAATTAAAACGAAAAGTCCCCAATCAATACCGAGAACGATTTTTATTTAAAAATTTAAGCGTCAACCAGTTTTATGAAATTAAACATTTATATTAATAACAACTATTCATAAACATCGTATCAACCGTGACGCTGAAATTAAATGACTAACACGCATTTCTGGGCGTCACTTTATTACTGTTATTACTACTAATAATAATAGCTTGACGCTTTAAGGGTTTTTTCAACGTCGAATTTTAAAGTTGGAAAACAAATCTATTATTTAGGGTACCCTCAGGTAAGGCGTGTAATGCGCATCGCACGACAATTTCTCGCGAATGTAAAATTTTTAATGAAAAAAAAAAAAAATAATGGAAAACGAATCTCGCTTCCTAAGAATGAAATCGAGAAATCGTTTCACTCACGGTCAATAAAGCGAAATGATATCGCTCTTAGCCCTACTGCAATCCGTCTAATTCCATGTTATCAACACGATTTACGAGCGTCACTGATGTAACCCTCTTTTCCTTTCCTCAGGCAATTTTTCGTAGAAAATGAGAAATAAAAGAATAACCTCGACATTCTATCAGCCTCAAACAAAAGCAACAACAAAAATTCAAAACAGGAAGAATTTTATTTAAAAAAAATAAACAAACAAAAAAAAATTTAAATGAAACTGGCTTTGGGTATGTCAGCGGCTTCTGTAAATTATACAATAATTCATTGCGAAGAGGAATAAGCAAAAACAGCTTATGCTCCGCATGCGCGACAATAACACTTCCACCGCTTTAGGTAACCTATATATTCAATGATAAAGTTTCACTAATTCGAACCCTATAGACGTAAAACAGAGTTATTGTAAATAGGGGGGAGTAAAATGTTGGCTTTTGAAAGCAAAGGTCTGGGAAAAATCGAAACTTACTGTCAAATAAAAGCATGTGACAAAAATACAATTTAACAACAACAGCACGCCTTAATCATCCTGGGAAGATAATTAATACATAAAAGGGAAGAAACTTTGTCTTAAATCATTACAATTAAATGAAGACACACATCCCTACTTCTACACACAATTCTTGCTTCCTCCACTGATATTATTTTCTTCATACTAGTTCGCCCTTTCTTCGTACTTCCAAGGCCTTACAACCTTAGGTATTTCTCTACCTGATCCTGCCACATATTCCTTGGTCATCTTCTCCCACATTTCCTATTCGCATGGCCAGTATACAATCGTTTAGTCAGGCGCTCATCAATCATTCTTCCTTACGGCCAAACCATCTCAAAGCAAACTTACAATCTACGTACAACTTAGATTACATCCTATATATTTCTTGAATCATGTACTTCCAACTTCACCTCTATTTGACGGTCCATCATTTACGAACACCCTTATGCAAATTAATTGACAGAAATCTGTGCGCAAATCATTAAGTCAGCAACTATAGTATTTCATCAAATTTTAGAAACCTGGTCAGATGTGTTTCGACCGCCTTACCAGATGGATGTGACACCTAGGAAACGAACGAAAATCTTAACTCTGCAAGAACACACAGCTAAGAGGTATCGAGAGATCGCATCAGTCGATGGTGTGAGTTTAGCAAGTGTCAGCCGTATCATCAAGATGAAGCAGGAAATCGGATCCTAAAAGTAAAGGAAAGTGTGGCCGTAAGAAGAAAACAGCTCCTTGAAATGTCGCTTACTTGCTTCGACAAAGCAAAAAGGATCCCTGCAAAGGAAATTGTTTGTTTCAATTAATTTGCACGATGGTGCAACTGTGCTTTACACCTTATAAATGTAATTAACGATACGATTAATTAATCTTCGCGACTGCTAAACAGAGAACGTTGTAAAATATTCTCGTAGGCGTATTTCGAAAAACACACACAAAAAATTGAAAACGTAGTAACGTTGGACTTATGTTTTTAAGAGTGTAACTTACAATCCAAGTTTGGTGTATTGATCTGCAGAGAAACGTATTAATTTAGAAGAATCAAACAAAAACTTTAAATTAATGGGTACCCATTCTTGAAGGATACCATCAGCAATCCATTACGAATAAAAATCGCGTAATGATAAAAGCAAAAATAACAGTGGGGGACTCTGGTGTTCATTTCATGAACTACATCCTGTCCAAATTCATTGAAACAATCAATGAATTTATTAGTTTATTTACAAAACTCACATGTACGTACATTAGTAACGGATATGACCTATTTTTTTTTAACCAGCATTTAAAAATCAGCACCTGAATGAGCTTCTCCATAATCCTATATTCTGTAGCACATAGGCGACTTTTGCATATACCCCACAAATTCTCAATGTACCAATTAAATACCTGGGTTTGCTGCTATGTCAAGAATTTCTTCACCACATTCGATGCGTGACAGGGGGCTAGGGTCTGCTGCAATATCCCAGTACCGTCAGGATACCTCTTTTCCAAGTCCGGGACAACTTTCTTTCGTAGAATCACAATGTATTGTGGCGAGCGTTTTTATTGGCTGCAGGTTTCCGACACTTTCACTCATTCGAAAGCAGTAAATGTCATGAAAAAATGTATCCGAAAACATGCTTTGTTTCAATTAGTTTGCAAAAGGATGTTAACTGAATCACTACCGTTTTCTCTGGACACGAGTCATTTGTTGGAAAAACCAGATGAAATCTATCTTTAAGGTAACGGTTGTATTTTTTTTGTTGCTTTTTTTTTTTTTTACTTATAACTCGGTTTTGCAAAATATATAAGAAGCGTTCAAAAAGAAACGAGCCGAAGTCTGGAATGTGCAAACCGGTGACAGAATGGTGACATCGTTGCTTATGTAACAAAGAGCGCGGAAGTTCATAGCCCGCCGCTAGAGGATGACGGTGGAAGTCACGTGACTATACAAAGGAACCAGAAGCAAGGGTCAATCGTCCAACGGTCATTCGCGTTGTATAAGCAGTGAATAAGTGAAATGGAGGCGTCAAAAGAAGAGCAAAGGGGTTTGTTCGTTTTCTGACAGCGGAAGGAGTAGGGAGAAAGGAAATTCATCGAAGAATGTCGTAAGTGTACGGTGAACACTGCATGTCCCTTGCAAGGGTGAAGGCGTGGCACAAGCGGGAGGTTCAAGTGGGAGGTTCTCGGTCACCCTCCATACAATCCAGACCTCTCTCTCTGAGATTACGCTATTTTTGGTCCTCTAAAAAAGGCTCTGAGGGGCAAACGATTCACCTCGGACGACGGCGTCAAGCAGTACGTGCGGAAGTGGTTCACATTGCAACCCCGGGAATTTTACGAGACAGGGCCAATACTTCTGACATACAGGTACGGGTTTCTGTTCCTAGGCCTCCGGCTCGTTTCTTTTTGAACGCTCCTTATATAAATGAAACACAGCTTCATACAAGCACGTTTTGCAATAACGAGCTATATAAGCGACCAATCAAATATCGAAAACACTGCCGATTTACTCTTCGAATGAAAAAATATATAACCATTCTTGAATTGTCAAGACTGTGAATATTTTAATCAGTACTGAACAATGGATAGTCACCATTTGCGTTCGTCAATTTTATCGTCACCTGTACAAAGTTGAGGTGTCTAGATATAGGGTGTCCGTAAAGTCTCTCCGCAGTGGAAAATGACGATTCCCATCGACAGTCAGTCTGGGCATGGACGGAAGACGCTTTCAACATCTCCTGTAAACTTGTGCGTACCCTCACCACTTAATATAGTTCATTCCTAACGTAAATAAAGTGCTATATTTCCACGTTTATTGGATTATTGCTTTTGTTTTTCACAGCGGAGCGACTTTACGAACACCCTGTATAAATTCCTGGCGGGTCTTAACCGTGAGATTTACACTCTATAACAATTATTGTAACATTCAAGCGATAACTAAGTATTTGAGTAAGATTTGAGGGAAATGTTAAGCTAATTCAACGGTTAAATTTACTTTAAGCATGAGCATTATAAAACCTCGTGTTTGAAGCTGTGTGATATTTAAATGTTTGCCTTAAAAAACATTCCAACCTCTTTACATACGAATCCATATAGAGGGTGGTCCTGAAATAGTTGGTCAAAAACAAGAGTTGGAAGGGCTCGTCATATGGATGAAAAACGTTTCCATAAACGTTGGTCCTTCAGAAGTTACGATGCTTCAGATGATTAAATTGGATTCAGAAAAATGGAAGGCCAAGAAAGAAAGAAAAAAACATTTTTATTTACAAAAGTTGTTGAAGATGTCCACCGTTAAGAGCCAGTCTTTCGGATAATGTTGATGAATGCTGACAAAAAACGTTCTTAGCAGGATAGTGAAGCTGTGGAAACGTTATCCGACGAGTTAAACTCGAATTTCCATTTGTACGGATATACGTAAAATAAATATCAGCCAATTTGGTGTTCGAATGGTAATGGTATTTGAAATGAGAAACAAATTAAGTTGCTTGTTGAACACATTAATTTTAAAAAAGCACAAATCCTAGTACTTAAGATTAACAGGATAAGTACAGTAGTATTCTTCGAAAGCGATAATTAAAATGCGTCCAAACTTCTGAAGGATGCTTTTTTGGATTATTGTTTACAGGTAAACTTTTTTCATCTTTATGACGAGTCCATTCTAATCACTGATTTTGACCAACTATTTCAGGTTCACCTTATATTGAGAAATATAATCTATAATGCATTAACATGATTATCGGAGAAGAAACACTGATTGACGTCCATGGATTGTTCTTTTACACTGATGATAAACATAAACAAAAATTATCTTCGCACGAAACAAAAAAGTAGACAATCACTCTACAATATGGATTACGTGACGGAATCCTCGGCTTACTTTTCTCCTACAAATCGACTACATAGAGACCGCCTCATCAGAGATTAAACGCAAAGAAAAGAATTCTACCCTGTAATATCGCCGGTTCCAAGTATTGCGTTTACGAGCCAGTTTTTTTCGTTTATCCAGCGTGTTTACTTCACTTTCACATTTTTAATCCTGCATGGTTTAAGGTTAAAAAAAAAAAAAAAAAAAAAAAAAAGATGAAAAAAAAGGTCAAAACCGGAGGAGCCGTCGGTATTCCAACGTATTCAATCGGGCTCCTTCCTCCCTCCCAAATGATGAAATAAATAAAGACACGAATTTCTCTTCTTCCGAGCTCGCTCGTGCTTTATTAAAGTTCACCTTGAGCTCTGGAGGGGGTCAAAGTTTAAAGCATCAGCAGAGAGAGTAAGGGAAAATTACTCCCCTTTTCCCCAGTCTAATGAAAAGAACCAGGATAGCGGAGCGGGGTGGGGGGAATGGGGAATGGAACGGATCCCCCTTTGCCATTTCGAGTGCATTTCACGCACTGCACGAACACCTCTTTGGCTACTTGGCAAGGGTTAAAAAACACTCACGGTCACTTCACCCCAAAAGTTCACCTGTTATTATCGATGGATAACTCTTTCTCTAATCGTGCTCTTCATCCCTTCTTTTCACTTCATCAATTCTCCCCCCTCCCACTTCTCTCGCTCTCTCCCAATGCTCGACAACTGACACGGTAATTGGCCTGGGAAAAATACTTTCCCATTGTGCTTGCATCCGCAGCGCCTCCAATGACCATACCAATGCACAGTACCAGAGAAAAGTAGGGAGGCTGATTGGAGAAAAAAAAAACCCGAGAAGGACAGCGTTAAACCAAGAAGCTGAGTACCCATTGGCAGAAGAGAGAAATTAATAATTTTTTATAGATACGATAAGACGGGCTACACAAGGGCTATCGATACATTTGTAATAAACGTTGGGGGAGGGCTGATTCCTGGATCAAAACAAGAAAGAATGTCTCCTTGAATGTATGTCCTACAAAGCGTTCCGAGTTACATGCGTGTATACACAGATGTCATTTGTTCATTCACGTTATCAGCATGAAGTGTACAGGAGCGTTGGCTAAGTTTCGCTAGGGCAGCGAGTAGTGAATGGTGCACCAGAGCATGTGGCAAGTTTCGAGTGAAACATGGTGCATTATTATCACCCAGAACAAGGCGACATGCCGTTCATGTATGATTGGGCAAATGGCAATGGGAGTGAAGCAGCACGCCTGGATCAGGAGCACTTTCTCACAGACAGCAACCATCGTAGAGGATATTTTCAGTAGTGTGAAACAGGCAAAGTACTGCCGGTCCACGTGGGTTGTGGTCCATGCTTTGAATATCACCTGTGATGTGGCTAAAGTACATCCTGTAATCCCGTCGCATATAACTCAGTAACAACGCTTTGAAGGACATATGCTTATAGGGACACTCTTTCTTGTTTTGATCCCCCGAGGGTGTTATATGTATAGATACGCACTGTATACCGGTCTTCTAGAATTACTACAAACCAATTACATACCTTCAGTTAAATAAATACTGGGAATTGTTCAATAATTTCGATGGCCGGCGAAATATGGTCGACGAAATATGGATAATTTTATGGTCGGCGAAGAATATAATAGTTTCTTAAATCCACATTGTTTGCATTAAGAATGAGAATAAAATCGTACACATCCTGCAGATATTACTTTATTTGACGACAATTTTCCCCAAACAAGATTGTCAGATGAGTTTCAGGAAAATTTTTCAGTTACGATATTGCATCCGTACATTCTCCAAAATCCACACTCAGTAACACAACAAAATATTAACGTGAGCTTTGAAGCTCGAGATCAAGGGCCCACATCTCAGCTGAGGGTGACGGAAATATTTTTCTCGAGAAAAATCCCTATTTACATTATATTCTTTATTAGCTTTCTTTCGATAAATATACAAAGCCCTGGGAGTCATTTAGTAATTTACCCGCAGCACATTAAAAAGCCCTCCAGCAGGCTTCAATTGCTTCCATTATGGCCACTGCAGATAACTAAATAGTAAAACTAAAGCAAACCTGTACTAATCTTGTTTTATATCAATGTCCTATGCTTGTAAAACTTGTTTCTTCCTCTTAGGGAAAAAACTGGGAAAGAATGTTCGTATGATGTCATGCAGTCGAAGTTGCCAAGCCTATTGCGCTAAACAAAGAATTACTACTGGTGAGTCACAGTGTCTATAGCACACCTATTTGACTCTGATTTATGTTGTAGATTTCAAAACGTTCATTTGAATGCACCCTCCCAGTATAAGTACTAAAAAATGTCGCCCTTAGATTAAAAATACAGAAAATTGAAGAATTCCAAATTTAATGTCATTCTAAATATACTTCAGAAATAATTTAAGAAGCGTGAAATTTCTCCACGTCACGCTTATTGGATACTTTACTGACATTACAGGAAAAAACCATCTGAAATTCTGGAACATGATCATATCAACAATTAAAGAGAAATAGACGAATTAGCTTCTAATCGTTTACTTGAAAACTTCCAAACACCACAAAAAGACCAAGTCCAATGATGAAACATGCACACACACTGAAGACGAACTAAAGACAAAAGGTGCTGATTGGCGTGATTCATACTGAAGGGAATGAATGATGGAAGACTGGGGTAAAGGATGGAAGGGAAAAGGATGCGACTGGGCGTCATCTCTGTCACGTGAATCGTTTAAGAGAGTGCCTCGCCCCTGTAATTAAAAGAACATTTGGGGCAGAGCGGAGGCAACGTCCATCAATTAACGCCCGTCCGAACAGGAGAAGGTCTCAAAGGGGAGGGGGGGGGGGAGAATAAAGAGCAGACAGATTACCGACAGGAAAAAAAAAACAACAATGAAGGAACACATGAAAGAGGTCGGACATCTGAGACCCTTAAGAGAGAACCTGGATTCAGCAAATGAAACGAGATCCCCATCTGATAACGCGAACATCAACCAATGGAGAAGATTACCATTATTTTTTCGATCCTTCTAAGTAACCGGATCTAATGCACATTTATTCACTTAGAACAGTTCAAACTTAGAAGAGCAACTGCTTATTTCAGAAGGTAATAAACATTAATAAAACAGCTTAAAGCTTCTTTCGAATTTTAAGCGTTAAGAAAGTAAGAAGCAGTAAGTTTTCTAAGTTAAAAAATCTGAAATAAAACACACAATTGTCTAGCAGAAATAGTAAACAACAGACTCGACGATCATCCAAATGAGATGAGATGAAATTATTTCATCAATTTCAATGATATTCCGCTAAGCTTGGTTAGTTCAGAAAAAATCCCTTAAATAATGAAAAAAGAAAAAAAACTAACATAAAAATACTTTCTCCGTATATCAAGTATAAATTGGGCTACTTGAAGAGTCCATGAAATACTGACATGAATGATCAAACTAAGTTAGCTAATACACACAACCTTACGTAGAGGATATACCACAAAAGATCGATGGAAGAATGACAAAAATAGTTTGTTTATTTCGAACGCCATAAAAATCTGATACGGAAGTTTCAAAATTAGTTACAAATGTTGCCGACAGCTGGGGCTGAACCTAATCTAGTGGAATTTCGTTGTACAGTCATCAAAGGGAAATAACACACACTTGAATTTTACTCTAAGTTTTACCGTTTCAATATTATTTATTTTTAATAATTTAATATTACATTTAGAGTTAACATTATTAAGAGTATTAAATTTAAATAATTATAATTAAAAAAGCTATTAAAACAACACATTAGCATGAAATGTAATATTACGTATTAATCTCGTGTGGATTATTTCCTTTGGTTGACTGTACATCTGCTCCAACTGTGTGCGGTAAAAGATGCACATTTTGAATCGATTGTGATATGACTGCAATGGCTGGTTGCAAAGGACAGTTTATAGCCTATTTGTCGGATTCCGTACTTCGAACTATTGCGCTAACATTTGTAACTAATCTGTATCTAATTTTGAAGCTTCTGTATCACTTTTTTACAGCTTTCGAAATCACTTGTTTTATTCTTCTATCGTTCTCAGTTTACGAGATATTTACTCTTAAAATCAGGGAGACCTTTGTGGGACACCTTGTACCATGAAACAATAGTGACAGTATTATTACACACAGCATATAAAACAAATCAAATACTACGCGTCCACTGCCAAAATATCCCAGTTATTTAAATTCTACAGGGTGATTCAGTCAATTTCTGACCATTTCACTCGAATGACGTGCATTAGGGATAAACAATTGAAAGAATATGAGCGCCATATCGAATTTATAAATAGTTGGAGTTTGTATTGTTGCAACGGCTCTGCATGAAAATCGTATTGTTGAAAAATGGCGTCCGCTTTATCAACAGAGCAGAAATGCAAGGTTGCCGAATGGTATTTCGAGACAAAATCACCTGTAACCGTGCAAAGAAAGTTCCGGAAGGAGTAGAAGTGTCGAGACGCACCAGGCAGGCAAGCAATCATGGATTTTGTCAAGCAATTTCGTGCCACAGGATGTGTTAAAGGCAAGAAAAAAGGCGGGAGCGAAGCTCGTGTTCGAACAGCCGAAGTTGTCGAAAATGTTCGCACAAGGTTGGTCGATTCCCCTACCAAAAAATCTGTTCGCCGCCTATCCATTGAAGAAGGGCTGTCGTATACCACGACGTGGCGAATTTTGAGAAAGGATTTACACCTGTTCCAGTATAAGATCCATGTTTATCAGGAGTTAACAGACACTGGAAGACAGAAGCGACAACAATTTGTGATGGAGTTTGGAGCAGAAATGGAAGCCTATCAGGACATTGAGGACAACCTGTGGGTGTCAGATGAGGCCTTCTTCCATCTGTCAGGTGACGTTAATAAACACAACATTCGTTTTTGGGGTTCCCAGCACCCTCATGAGATCCATAAGTCACCTCTTCATCCACGAAAGGTTATGGCTTGGTGCGCGATTTCCTAAAGAGGCATCATTGGTCTGTTCTTTTTTGAGGGCACCGTAACGTAACAGGCTTACCTTAACATGTTGGAAACCTTCATCCCCGAGCTGCGAAGGAGGCGTATACCGCTTCGACATCAATGGTTTCAACAGGATGGGGCTAGGCCTGACACCACTAATGAAGTGCTAGACTTTCTCAATGAGAAATTCGGAAATCCTGTCATTTCAAACAGGTTTCCAGATCGATTCGGGGGTGGCTTTCTTTGGCCCCCTACGAGTCCTGACCTAAACCCATGTGATTTTTATCTCTGGGGATTCCTTACAGACAGTGTGTTCACTACAGCACCAAGAACCCTAGACCAGCTGCGACAAAGCATCGTCGACTGCTGCACCCTTGTGGATGCAGAAATCCTGCCAAAACGTTCGTGGTGGCCACATTGAGCATATCATCAAGTCTTTTCCACGGGAATAAAAACTCCGAACTGCCTAAAATATCATACTGAAATGCTAAGTTTGTAAACATTAATGGGTCAATAAATCATAGTACTGAAATGGTCAGAAATTGACTGAATCACCCTGTAGAACTTAAAGATTCCCAGTTATTTAAGTTCTAGAACTTAAAGATTCAGCAATTTGTCAACTCGACTTTCGAAATTATTTGTGTTGTGTTAAGAACATTGTTTTCGTTTTAGTTAGAAATTGAACAAGACCTATCATTGGAAACCATTAAAAAAAATTAATTTCATCAAAACCGAAATAATATGAAAAATTACCTCTCCAATTCCATTTGGCAACAATGATAAATCCGCCATTTCAAAAATAACTGTTAGAGGCACTGTTATACAAAAGCTGCAGAACAGCGAAAGAAATAGCTTTTTGTGTACTAGAATAACCGTTGTCTAGAGACTTTACGAGGTAAATTTGCGAAAGAAATGAACTTTATAGACAAACTTATTTGGACACCATAATGAGTTTGCCAAACGGTTTGCTGGAAAGGGCATGGGTATAATAAAAGCGGATCATCTTATAATAACTATCCATTAACTGTTGGGGAGCTATGCCACGTGGACCCGAGCTTACGGAGTTCTAATGTGGACTCGTCATAGGATGCATCCAAACAGTACATCCCAAAATCGACTGTAGCACATGTTATCAAGAGATAGAAGCAAGACAGAGCAACGACAGTAAAAGAACTTCCGGGACAACCGTAGAAACTTAACGAACGTGACAAAAGATGCCTGGTGCGACATGTCAAGAAGTCTCGGACTTCCTCTGCCGATTCAATCGCTGAAAAGGTTGGAAATGCATCTGGGAGCGCCGTTATTAACAAAACTATTCGCAGAGAGTTGCATAGGATTAGTTATAATGATAGAGCAACTGCTCTTTGAAGTAATGGGTCACGGTATTCACTCTTCCAATCTAATGTTGTGGTGTGGCAACAACCCGGAGAACGGTTTCTTCCAGACTGTTGTTCCAACGGTGAACTTCGGTCGAGAGTCCATCATGGTGTGGGATTGTTTTCCTGGTTAGGACTCAGCCCATTGGTTCTTGTACCTGGTATCATGAACGCTGATGGGTACCTCGAAGTTCTGGATATTTGGCCCTGCCTACACTGTAGCAATATTACGGAAGTGACAGTTGTTTGGTTTCAAGATAATCAAGCTCCAAGTTATACTGCAATGCGTGTGCAGGACTGGTTTCGTGAAAATGAGGTGAATTTGCTTGACTGGCCTGTTCAGAGCCCCGATCTCAATCCGATCGAGGACTTGTGGGACGAACTGGAGTGATGGATAAGAATTTGTAAACCACGCCCGTTTTCGTACCAATCTCTTCTAACAGCCTTGCAAGAAGAATGGAGAGCCATTCCTACCCAGACTTACAGACAAGTTGTGGAAAATATGCCTCGACGTGTTGCCGCTGTAATACAAGCAAAAGGAGGTCCTACCTGTTACTAAATAAAATAATACAGAATTTTTTCTGAAAAACATATCCAAATTACTTTTGTCCATGTAGTGTCTTTCACCAAAAATAAAGAATTAACCTTAAGAAGTTGTAGACGTAATCATAAGAGATGGAAGGAAATCGGAACCACTAGTCTTCAAAATAACGGTTTAATAAGCATAGACGTATATATTTCGGCCATCATCAGCATGGACAAAGAATTACAATATCGGAAGCTATTTATGTAGGTCAGAGCAAAATCTCTTCTGCAAGTCTGGCAAAACAGCGTTAGGGAAATTGGAAAATTTGGCACCTTTAAAGTTTTGACTAACGGAGTGGCGCTGAAAACAGCAGAGGAAGTGATGAACCATGCTATTCTATGGTGTCTGAGTGAAAAATTGGCTATTATTTAATGAATTCTGGTCATCGAGGCTTGGCACGATGGGAGGGTATTGCTATGTCCCAGAGTGCCAGTCTGGGTACAAAAAATCAGAAGATAAGCGATCTTTTCTCAAATCGCCCAACTCTGAAACGCGTGAAAGAAAAATCTCCCGCATAAATTTAATAACCCAGATTCTATAATAGTTCGAATGCTCACATTTTGGGGAATAATAGAGTACATGTATATACATTAAAATTTGATCGAAATCCACAAAGTAGTTGCCTTGCCACTTCAGCATAAACACCTATACGGTTACCTCAACAACCAGCATCTTTCAGAGTCCTGGATTGGTCGTGCTGGGCCGAATGATGTGCCCTTGATATGTGGCCTCCCAGGTGAAATTCTGTTGTTCGTAAAATCTTCGAGAGATAACCTTTCATGTTATTTCTATTTTCGTGAAATAAATTCGTTACAGCAGTCTTAGGCAAATTTTCTTTTTGTAACACTGTTTTTGAACTACCCTGAAAATACAACCCGAGCACCGGCTTTCTATTAGTTGCGTGTCCGTTCAGAATGGGAAATTTTTAAAACCTACCCATTCATAAATGACAAATTGTAATGGCGCGGCTTGTGGGCTGCTGACGTGCGTACTATTCTTATAAGCAGACGACATATAGTATTGGTCTATGTAGACGATGTATACAACAGGGCTACCTAAATCAAACGCAAAAACTAATGCGATTTTCACTGCGTAGAAACGAAACTAAACTAACTTTCGAGACCATGGCCGTTTTCCCGTTACATTTGCAAATCCCCCTCCCCAACTTTTATGGATAATTTCCAATCCGATCGAAACAAGGCCACTACAGAGATTCGTACTTGTCAAAAAAAAACAGTTCTTTCTGTAGTAATGCCAATTCTGCTCCAATAATTCCTATTCTCTACATAAGCTCTGTCTCAAAAGTAATTTAGGTAATTGTGGGGTTTTTTTAAACTTCTTACATAAGAAATAAAATTAAATTAAAAATAAAAACTGTTGTGTTTGAAAACTAACATTTATTGTGCATTAATATTCATGTGTGAAAAAAATCAGTTTCATAACAATTATTTCTAATTTTCAAACCAAAATCTCAAAAATGGTCTGTCTCAAAAGTTTAAGTAAATTTTGTTCTATTAACAAATTGTGCAACAAGAACAGGAAAAAAGTAATTTTAGTGTTTGATTTCTTGACATTTAATAACATCAAATACACGAATAGGCATTGTTATAAGACTCTGCAGAATCTGTGGCTCTAAACTATGCCAGCAATCTTCAATGGCAGCTTTCAAATCTGGTTTCTGACCGGCATATACTTGTCTACACAATTCCACAAAGGTTTTCAATCGGTTTAAGGTCAGGACTTCGTGCTGGCCACTTCATTTCTTGAATTTTTTTTTCTTTAACCAGGCAGATGTCGACTTGGATGAATGAACGCGTGGATTTTCATGTTGAAAAATAAATTTTGCACAAAGAATGTTGACAAAAGGAAGGAGGTGATGTTCCAAGGTGTCTTCATAATCTTCAGAATTTTGAAGACCAGAAATAATCTCTAAACTTGTGACTCCATTATTTCCCCAAAACATGACACTACCTCCTCCCTGTTGACGACTGAAGAAAGACTTCTCTTCTGTCCGGAGGTCACGCCAATAGGATGCCCACATCTGGTCCATCCAGGTTCCATTTTTATTTTCATCACTAAATAATACACTAAGCTACTCACCGTTCCAATTCATGTAGTTACGGGCCCGTTGCAACTGTTCTCGAGTATGCATTTCTTTTAAGGGTGGTTTACAACCATTCTTCCGGAAACAAGATGTGTATTTCTTTGCAAACGCCTGTGAATACGTTAAGCTTAGAAACAAGAGCAATTTGTCTCACAGACAGGGACTGGTTTCTTTGCCATTTGCACAATCCTTCTGTCATCTCTGGCTGAAATCACTTTTGGACGTCCACTTTTTCGAGGTTTCACATGAAAGTTTTCACCCTTGGCTAGTATTTTAAAAATTCCAGATGATCTTCGACCGATTTCACTGCAATTTCATTTATAGATTTGTCTTTTGCTTACTTCCACCTGAGAAAACTGTTTATTATTAGGCATTTTCACATGAAATGAGAATGGAAGCTTTTGAATCAGCAAATGTTGAGGGTTTGTTTTTTTTTTTAACAGATAATGCAAATTATGGCACACACCAAGTAACATGTGAAACCTGCATAAAGGTAACTTTACCTACACTTTTGAGACAAACCTATTTTTAATTTTTTGGTTTTTAAAAAAATATAAATAATTATTATGAAACTCTGATCTTTTTCACACATGAATGTTAATCCACAATAAATGTAAAAACAATTTTTACTTTCATTTCATATGTAGGAAGTAAAAAAAAAGACACCATTGCCTAAACTTTTGAGACTCACCTTAAACGGGTCCCATCACTGACAAAACTTTGTTATCCCTTTCAAATGAGGTTGTATTCAATTTGTAAATTCACTACTTGCCTTACCGGTAATGGAGATAACTGGGGCTGGGATTCTATTCTTCAGTATTAATCTTCGAATCAAGCTGTGAGCATATTTTTTTTAATTAGTCCCGAGTAAAGTGAAAATTAAAACAGTTAAAGTGAAATAGCGTAAGTGGTTTATCACTGAAGTGCTCGAAAAGCGCCTAATACGGGTTTTGAAATTGCACATCAAGTCGTATATCAGTATTGTGAATTCATATCCAAAGACAAAAGTATCGAGTTCTGGAGGCATAAGTGAGTTTAATTCTTTTGTTACATGTCTATGGCTCAACACTTATATAAAAAAAGATAGTTTAACATTTTCCCCTTATAAAGTCATTAATTTCGAGGATTCGGTGCTTAGCGTCGCTGGCATACACTACAGCGCAAAGGTTGAGCAACTTGATGATGCCTTATAATTTACTCTCTCGTTTCAGCGCGAATTAGTTGTGTACGTGCAGAGTAAACAGAATACGGTCTCTGTTTGAAGGACAGTTGAATGCGAACAGCGAAACTCGAGAATGTCGCAGTTTGAGAAACGGGCGAACGTGGGGTTCTGCCAAAAATCAGACAAATCAGTTCGTTATAAGAGACTTCAGCTTTGGCGCAGCAGGAACTGATTTCATGACAATGCCCGTGCATCTCAGTCGGTAGTTACAGCAACAGGTGTCATTTTGCAACACCCTGTATACTTACCTGATCTCACACAATGCGATTTCTTTCTCTTTATCCGTTTCAAAGAAAAACTATGTGGGTACAGATTTCAGTCCGATGAGGAGCAGCCATAAAGGATATTCCTAGCAATGCCTTTCAGGGATGTTTCCAGCAGATGTACCAAACGTTGACTATTTTGAGGAAGGATGTGGGTATGTGTAAGCGTGTGTAAAGATATTGTCATATGGTGTAGTAGTATTAAGATGTTCATTCAAAATTGTTTACTAGTGGTGTTTAGAAGGATGTGACATAAGCACATAACACGGATAGAACCAACAGTAAATGCCGGAAGGAGAATCAAGTTTACATTCTTTGAGTAAAAATCCCATGTCTTCAGAACATTCTTTTCATATTTTATCTTAATTTAAAGATTGTATAACTAAAGGCAAACTATTCGTTCCAAATTTTAATTCGAGTTTCGTTCGTTCCTCACGACCCGACCAGTACGGACGGACGGTGGAAAGCTCCTTTCGCCGCCACTCGATGCCCTTCCACCGGCGCAATCAGTTCGGGACCTCCGAGACCCCAAAACTTGTAATTATTTTGTCAGAATGAGATTCGTGAGCCGGAGCATCGTGTTGCTTTGGCCGCCACGTCCGCTTAATTAAAGAGGTCTCTCCTCCTCCTTCCCATCCCTCCGTCTCCTCACCCTTTGAAGAGAGAAAAGGCTGAACAGAGACCCCTCCCCTCACACAGCACACAATTCCTCCCCCTCCCCCCTTCAACCCCATTTAAATCTTTTTTCTCCCCCCTAGTCTATCCAATCTCTTCATCTTGTACCCCACATCCAAAGAGGTTTCCTCCATCTCCTCATGTACCTCCTATTTTCTCAAGATTAGAATTTTTTTCTCCTTTCAGTCTTTCTCCTTCTGCCTTTTTGTAAATCATCTTAAAAAATTAAATAAAAAAAAGCGCAACAACAACAAGGGCACGCATGCTTAGACAACCGAAAGGAAGCGTATAATTTTCCGGATTCACGTAAAATCCTATTGGCATTTCAATTTTTTGAGTTGTGGTCGTGATTTGATTAGGTTCGGAAAGGAATCCCATAGAATACAAATATCTACGCGATCTGAACAACTTTAAAAAAATAAACTGGTGCTTTCTTTCTTCCTCCCATTTACAAAATTCTACACCAATTAATATGAGTGAAAAGAAATTTCCAAAGAAAAAACTCAACAACAACAACTTTAAAAAGCACGATCGAGACCACAGGATGCTTATCTACCCCCCCCCCCCTATTAAAGTTAAATTTCAAATTCCTTTATCAAAAAAACTATTTTTTTAATCTACGAAAGTGGTAACATATCCAGTTCTTAAGCAATGAGATTAAATTTTAAATGATAACACTTATTAAATCGGTCGTCCGCAAAATTCTGATTGATTGTGACGGTGGTCTCGAAACCCTTCCTTTAATAGTTTTAATATTGATGCAACTTACAGCGTGGCAACCTATCGCCTATGTCTCAAAAGAAAAATCAGTTTGTCAACCCTTCTAAAAATCGAAAACCAAAAATTATATTTTCGTCGCGTAATGATTTTCTTCTCTAAAAAGGCGTGAAAGCGCTGAAGAAACATGTGAAACTATATATGAACTTAATGGTGAAGGTGCTGTAGGTGAATCAAAGCTTTGGAAATGGTTTGCAAAATTCAAACACCGGGATCTTAGCATAGAAGATGCAAAGTTGCTCTAGAAGACTTTTAGAACTGGACGACGATTTATGAAGAAAAACAAATATCATGTCTATGGGACTTGCAAAGACGTTGGAAGGTTCAAAGAGTACTGAAACATTTAGTGAATAAAACGATTTTAATACGAATAAATTTGTTCTATTTCGACACTTTAAACACGCTCAGAATTTTCCGAACGACACCCGGAAATATCAATGCCTAATTGAAGATCGCCTATAGAAGCCCATTCAAATTTTATGGAAACGTGCGAAAACTGCGAGTGTAAACCGCGAAAACTGTGAGTGCGACGAAAACCTATTCCTTGCTTAGAAGGGTATGTTTGTGCTCTTTCTGAAGAAAAATACAGCATCCATGTCAATGATTACCAACTAGATGGGCACCAACAATTTCATTTCTTTGAAGTCTCATCCAAGATGTACTGATGCCTGATAATAGGTGAACATAGTATAGAAGAAAATAAAGAGAAAAAGTAGCGCTTATATTTTCAATGTCATTGAATGTCAGATACGAATATCGGATTACACACGGGGGACGCTTCCGTTATTCTTTGTAAATGAACAACATTTTAACAGATTATTTAACTGCAGGTGAGAAAGTAATATTTGACGTTCTGATAAAATAAATAATAAACCTTTGACAGCCAGCGCTGGAATCTCAACTGACTACTTAGTATTCTGAACTGCCAGGAACTACGACCAAATATCGAAAGACAGAAGATGTAGTTGTATCATGGAAATGGAACGTGTTCTTAAGTCTGCCATACTTTATCAAAGATTGCAAGAAAATCTTCCTGGTTATTTTCAAGGAATATTCTTTCCGTGTTAAGTTCAAATAACACAATGTCAACTCCTTTTAAGTTTAAATTAAAGCTACGTGACAACTCCTTATGTTGATGTGATACATTTGAACATAATGTTAATATCCGAGCATCTCAGCAGATAGACCCAGAACTTCAAGAAGATATCGGCACGTTCGTGTACGCCAAGATCTACATATTCTGGCAGATTTCAAGTATACAAAAACCATTCAAACAAATTTATGAATTTGAATTTTCTTTGTACGTCTATGAAAGTAACTCTGCTGGAAAGAGGAACTCAACGTTGCCGAGTTTCCATTCAGTTTGCTGATACTTGTAAAAATATTACTTTGAAACCTTTGGAAACTACATATCCAAGTTAAAGCAGAGACATGTTGTGCTTGGTGATCACCGAGATGCGGTTTCTAAATTTCGAGCCACGTAAACCTTACATACTAAGGGTGTGTCTAAAAAGTTCGACCAGTCGAAGCCCGTCGCCAACAGCCTGTCCATAAAGGAACGACCGTTAGTGATGAGTGTTTTCACTGCCAACGCCTGCCTCGGAGAGTAGAATCAAAATGGCGGACGAAAGTAGACAAATTCGAGTGTTCGAGTTGCCGATACGTAATAAATATTTTTTGGAGAAAGGAGATGGCGAAATACTATTGGGCAGCATCAGGAAACAAGAATGAATACGAAAAAGAAAAGACGGCTGAAGAAAATTTATATATGTACACAATTTTAAATCGTACTAACTTAAATGATGACGAAACTTACTGCGACGCCATTTTGAAGCAGGATGCTCACGACCGCGCTGTCCATGAACGAACGAACGAAAGCAAACGGCCGCCGACCGATCGCCGATCGTACCACGTGACCTGTTGGCGACCGGTCGGACTTTTTAGACATGCCCTAAGCACAATGGCACGTTCGGTTTAATCAATTCACTTGGCCTGGTTGTTGCTCCTTTTGAAAAAATTAAAATTGAATTCTGCTATATCTCGTTTAAAATTTTCATTTTTTCATCAATCAATTTTATCAATCTTTTTTTAAAAAACTGGTAAACATTATAATGTATAGTTAAACCGTAAGAGCGAGAATTCTGACAAGGGAACCCCACAAAGGTGTAAGACGCACTTGGAAGCGATGGCGTTGCGTGGTGGCGGTAGAGCTTCGTTCAAATCTGAAATGAAAACTTGATAAAACATGGCGGTAAAGGGGGGAAGCAAAATCGTTGACGGAAATCGCTAAAGAATTGCAGTTAAATTTCCAATTTCAATTGTTAAACACGGTTAATTTTATTTAGCAACGATGTCTAACAATTGAAACTGGGAATTTAATTAGACACGCCCAGTTTTTCATTCGTTGGATAGCGTATAATTACTTGGAGATTTTTTTACTGGAAGGCAATTAGTTAATTTTAATAATCTATTTTTAAAAACTCAGTTTAAGAAACTTGAGAATCCATTCAAATGTCTACTTTCATTGCTTTCATGTGAAGCGGATTCGTGCTTATTGCTGAGTAGTGGAAGAAAGAAGTTCCGTCAAGAGCATTAATACACACACTCTGCTTTAAGTTTGGCTTTAACAATGGAGTCTTTGTATGGCTATGTGGGGCTCAAATTTTCATTTTCACGGTTTATTTTGAACGAAATAAAATGTAGTGATTTCTTATTTTGCAAACATCAATAGTAGCTTTAGATGAGTAACATTTCAATTTGGTGTGAATCTGTGAGGTACATGTTCGTATACTTCCCTTGTGAGTAGAATGATAGATTAATAAAAAAGGAGAGCACGGGTGCTGAGGTGGGGGGGGGGGGGGGGGAGGAAATTCAAAGGATTTTACGGCAGTAGATTATTGTCATAATAGAAAAAAAACAACTTGTTTTCACTTATCCTTCCCTTTAATCTTCTCAGAAACCTAGGCTCTCCAGCTACTTAATTTCTACTTTCCTTGTCCTGGCATTATCACCCGTACTCCCCATTTTTGTTAATCGATCATTCCAATCAGGGATATAGTTCTTACGGTTTAACTATACTCATATCGGGCACTCAAAAACAGAGGCAAATTAATACAAATTATATGATGACGAGCGTAATCTTTGCAGTTATTTAAAAGTGTTGCATAACAGTAATCAACAGCACTCATTCTCAAATTATGAAAACGAAGGCTCTTTTGAAAAGAGATTCACTGTGGGTGGTCGTCTTGCTGGAGCCGCGTGTTCAAAAACTACCTAGAATTTCAAAAGACGAGATCTCTAAAGTATTCAATGCACGAAATTAATCTGCACTGCTAGTCTAAGAGAGGTAAATTGCCGTCCAAATTCAAATTCGATATACGATGACGGAGATCGATGTCATTTGAAAAGAACAGCAGAACTTACTGTATAACGATTGACAGAATCATTCAATACTGATATGAGCGTTGTGCAACCACATTAAGCTAAAGGAAGTTTACGCAGGCGATTGCAGAGAATAGGGGATTTACACATTGGCTTCTGATGCCATCGGTGAATAACCCGTGCGCTGGGATTTCCGGGAGGAGAAGTTGTACTTTCAACGAGGCCGAAGCTAAAATGGTAGGAACTTGAAATTTTGACGGATTAGAGGGAATATTAGCTCCTATATGCTGTCAAAATTTGATAGAATTTGCCTGAGTATTTTCTAGATATATGCTGAATGGCGCGTCACTATACCGTCAACAAACATCGAATATACCTTTTCCAATCCCATAATCTCTCCCATACGTCACATCCCAAATAACGTCAAAAACCAATGTGCATATCCCGTATTAGTAGAAATAATGCAACATGGAAATTACTGACTTCGGATTAGAGCTGGAAAATCTGTATTCAATGGTGTAAAGAATGACTTTATTGGACAAAAGACTACTGGAAAAAAAAAGTTGTGGTCGGCGAGTTACGTTGCACCATGTTTCGTAAGTTCGTAGATAGAAAGTTTTCAAGGGCCTCATGAATCAACAGATCCAACTTCTCTGTTCATACAGCCATGTGTGTGATATAAGTTACTTATATGAATAGGTCCAATGTCATTGAACGCAAAAGTTTATCTAAATATTGTAGCCGATCAAGTGCTCTCTGTAATGTTCAATTAGAAGAGATGCGTGCTTTATAAACAATAGCTGCACTTCCCAAAGTGCAAAAAGAGTTCAGCTATGGTACCAGGCATCACAGCAACTTCAAGCACCTTCCATGCCCCCACCCCAGAATTCAGATTTGAATCCTATAGAAAACATGAAAAAATGACTGGAAATAGCAACCCACTCCTGAATGAAGATTTAGATCCACTAAAAAATCTTGTGTAAACACATGCCCTATCACAAACGCACTTTTATTAAAATCAAAGTGTCCTATCAACTCGTGAAGAGAAGCCCGAATTTATGTTCTTTTTTTGAACGCACCGAACTAGAATATCATTAGCTCTTTTAATACATGATCCTAATACTTGTTATATCCCTACTTTAATTTTTAAAATATTTATATCTTTTACATCAACAGAGTCTTTTCAATCTGTAGAAAGCAGAGATAAAAGGATGAATGCTTCTTCAGAGGCACGTTTCACCGGCGGCAGTACGAGATGACATCACATCAGAGTGGAATCAATCATCGCGTTTGCAAGTGGGGAAAGCGTATTCTTGGAAAAGGAGAGTAAAATTCTTCTATTAATTAGAAACCAACCAGGTAAATTCTTTCCTAATATACTGCTGTCTCGTTTGGCATTAATTCCAAAAATAACAAATCAAGCAGCGCCAATGTTTAGAAAGGAAGGTTCCGAGTCGAGAAAGTGAAAGTTCCCTCGAGGGATAGGTATGTAAAACGTTCTAGATTTAAGCATTTAATTAAAGCGCGATGTAATTCGTTTAATAACTCGGGTGATTATAGTTTTTAATATAAATTACAGTACTTCGTAATACGCCTTCGAAACTCACAATTTTAGGCAATGTTTTTGGATTAGACAATCTTTTTTCAGTCGGATTATTCCAAAAGGGAATCTTTAACAATTCTTAGAATTCCAGATTTTTTTTTTTAAATCATCTCCGTCATTTCCCCTTTTTTATCTGGACTGGTTCTTTCAATTAATTTTACTGAGCATTTTATTTTCCTTATTGCCTTCTTAAAAATCAATTAAGTTTTACTTTTTTCTCTCTAATGCAATTAACTTTTATCTCCTATTTTTTTCAGACTTTGCATAAACGGAATGCGCTACACGGAACTGAAATTGGCAATCGTATCTGTTCCCGTCCTGACCTCCTCCTCCTCCTATTAAGCTCTAATTCTATAATCGAGTTGAGCATTCCCAATAATTCGAAATTTGCCTCACACTCGGTAATTTGATTCAATTTTCAATAAGCACGCGCATCAGATTAGGCCCTCCTTTTATTATTTTCAATCGCAACTAATGTTCGAAAATGAAGGGAGATCCATTTTGGAAAGGTAATGCGGCGGAGAAAGCGGGGAGGAGAGAAGGATGGAGGAGGAAAAGGGGATGTTGAAAGCCCCACAACTCGCAACGAGCGCTGTTTTCACCATCACGTCTATTATCCTTTTGTAATTGAAGCTCGAGATGCACACGCGCTCCGCATTCCTCCGCCTGTTCGCCCTTCAAGGATTTAAAACTTTAACCTTTGAGAGTTTTGAGACTATGGGAAACGGAACCACTTTCCCATGCACCGGGCGAGGGGGAGTCCATTAGAGGAGGGGAAAAAAATAACCACTACACCACCACCCACCCACCCCGATCGACTTTGGAATTGGAGCTGAAAGAGAAGTAGGAAGGAAGAGAGAGAGAGAGAGAGAGAGAGAGAGAGAGAGAGAGAGAGAGAGAGAGAGAGAGAGAGAGAGAGAGATATTCTTAGGTTTACACGACACTCACCATTAAGTGAGACAATGGCGTCGAACGGGATGGGACAGAACATTAAACAACCGCATCCGTCTCAAGCTGCTGCCAAAAAAAAATAAAATAAAATAAAATAAAAAAATAAAAAATAAAATAAAAAATCGGCGACGTCAATATGCCCAACGAAAGTAAAAGATTGTATTGTTAGATGAAACTCTCTTATAACTTTAAAGTTAACGAACACATTTCTTAATTTATTAAAATAGTTTGGATTCCTTTCAACTTCTGGAATTTTCCCCTATCCACTTCTCCATTTGTCATGAAAATCGATCCTCAATAGCGTTTTAAAAGTTTCAAAAGTACACGATCAATCAAGCAGCTGCAAGCAACAATTCTACTATAGGGAACTATTGGACTGCAAATAAATTGGTAGGGGAAAAAGGTAAAGTACATGCTAAAAAGTATCTTCTTTTTCTCATAGCATATAAATATAATTCAAAAATCCATTCTACAAAAGAACAAATTTGAAATAAATTTTGTTTGGGGCTCTTGCATTAAAATCTTTTTTGTGCCAATTGATATTCGCCATTAATAAAGTTATTGGTTTATGAATTTAAACACTTTAATGGATATAATAATAATAATATTTAATATTAAGGATGAAATTTCGGGATTACTTATGTAACAGCACAATTTGATACAAGAGGGCGATTCTTTCTATACAGAGCACTCTTCACTTGAGAACAAGAACAAACCGTGCGTCCATGCCATGATCCCAATGTTATTTTAGCATGAGAGATAAGAGCCCTGGCTATTACAGTTAATCAATGTACAGGGTGATTACAAAAGAACTTCACACTTTTAAAAATTTATTACATCTAAGCTATTCAGAATATAGACACACCACATACGGATTCTTAAAGAAAAACTCTTGACGTTTATTGTGACACAGTTAAAAATGTTCAATATGCCCCCCTGTAGTCGAATTCGTCCCAAACCCGCATTAACATGTCTCCATCAATCCCACGTATCGTTACCGTAATGCGTTCTTTCAGCTCGTCTAGGTCACGGGGAAGGGATAGGAGGATTGGTCGAGCAAACAATAACCTGGAACTTGCAAAGTGGCCACCGCGGAGCTCCGACCTCACAACTTGTGATTTCTTTATATGGGGGTGTGTAAAGGACAAGGTCTTCACCCTTCCCCGTGACTTAGACGAGCTGAAAGAACGCATTACGGTAGCCATACGTGGGATTGATGGAGACATGTTAATGCGGGTTTGGGACGAATTCGACTACCGCATTGATGTATGCCATGTCACGACAGGGGGGAAGTGTGTGTCTATATTGGTGTGTCTATATTCTGAATAGCTTTGATGTAATAAATTTCTAAAAGTGTGAAGTTCTTTTGTAAACACCCTGTATAATAAATGGATATAAGTATTCAGCATATATGAGTAAAATTTTACTTAATTATATAGAAGGTAATCTATGTCTCTTAAGAGAGACGTCATACTCCTATTTGTGATTTGACCGTCTTCGATCGAAAACTCACCACATGAGTAAAAAATAATGAGTAAAAATCTAATCACTGATTATTATTTATAAATAACTTTATGTAATATTTCATAAGTTATTTATTGCAGTTAAATATATTATTCATTTTTGGTATTTCAATGTAACGAGGTTTAAATTGTTAATGGCGAAGAATGCTGCAAATAAGCTCCATAGGAATTTTTTAAATAAGCTTAATAAAAGAATCCTGTACGAAATTAAATGCTGTTATTACGAAACGAAATCTGAGAAATTGGACACAGCTTGAAATTTTATTATCTTACAAAAAATGTCCTTACTTCTTAACTATTAATTAAAGTTTTCGTAAACGTGATTATTACAGTTATAAGCATTTCGGAATTCATGTATGCAAGAGTTGAAATTTCGTTTATTGACAGAAAAACATTTTAGGTTTTTCTTAAACATAAATAAGGAACTATTGAAAACCGCTATTTAATGACGACTTATAAAACTCCTTGCCTAAAGAATATCTTGAAAAGAAGCCTGAAATGTTTCCGGAAAATTATTAATTTAGAAATTCTAATTAACGTAACTATTAATTTTTATTATAATATTTCTGTTAAATATTATGGAAGATCTTAAGGCGCCTAAGAGATGGCTCTACGAATCTTATTTTTGATCTTAATATCTTAAGCTCTCACATTTACAGACATAACCACAAGAAAAATATTTGTGCATTCATAAATCTAAATTCATGTCTAATAGTGTTTTTAATTATTTCCATGTAGTAAAATTATAAACTAAACATTAAATGTAAAATGATGGAATGCACAGTTTGGTTGATGTGTTCAGCGTGATGTTAAAAAGTAAATACAGGCACTTGTTGAAGAAAAAAAATGATGTGGTCCATAGTTTCCGTCGATCACTGAGATGAATGGTAATTTGTTGGTCAATTATTTTGGATGAACTTGACGTAGCGTTGATGTCTTCAGATCTTGGACGTGTGATGTGATGTTGAAGCAAAAGACGTGGCCAAATCACAGAGATGGTATGTATGATGTTCGTTGAGTAAATTCCTGAAGGTGTTTTTCAGCTGAAACTTGGTTTTGAATTACATCTTTATTCGTAAATATCATATCAGCATTACGTTAAGTTTCATCCAATTAAATTCCCGGTTGCAATTGTTAGACATTGTTGCAAAGTACGAGGAGATATCAGAAAGTAATGCCTTTTTTCCCAAAGAAAATTAAAAAAGATACAGGTAAACAACTAAGTGCAGCTGAAACTACGTGTCTTTATCAACGTTTCCACATAGGAACCAAGACGATTTAGGCATTTACCCCAACGCTGCACCAGTTTCAGAATATCCCGCTCATAGAATTCAGAATGGCCACGGCAGATTTGAGTTTCTCGTCAG
The DNA here is from genome assembly GCA_023313115.1 of Rhysida immarginata. Lineage (NCBI taxonomy): Eukaryota > Metazoa > Arthropoda > Chilopoda > Scolopendromorpha > Scolopendridae > Rhysida > Rhysida immarginata. The sequence continues at coordinate 751,368 of JAHWFO010038550.1, read as the reverse complement.
TCTCAAACATCTGAGCACACAGTAATCTCTTCATGGTCCCAAAGAAGTGGTAGTCCGAGGGCGCTAAATCAATACCACCTATAGTATTTTTCATAAAAGAAGTCCGTTGACCTTTGTTCGGGTCAGAGTAGAAACCAATCAGATTCAAGTACTGTTGATTCATTACTTTCTCTTGACGTTAGAGAGAGCTAATTCTTAATGTTTTAATGCTAATTCTAATTATTTGTAAACTTCCACATCGTGATATTTTAAAGTAAACAAATTAGAAAGAGTTTACAAATATTTAATTTAGTCTATGTAAAGGAAAATTTATTAAAATGTGTGTAGCTCTGAACCGCGAGAGCTTGGAGCAATGAACGGAATGACTAAGCGATAAGGAGCCAATTCTGATTGGTTCGTTGCTTTGGTCTTCTTTTATGAAAAATAGTATAGAGAGAAAGCTAGCGATACGGCATTGTTAATCGTATTTCTACCAACAACAAGCCCTAAATTTGCCCTACCGTAGATGGTATAACAATGTATGACGTTTCCGTGCGCAGGCTTTCTCTTTAGGTGGTATTTGCTCAAGTCCGGATTGTAGGTTGGGTGGCCTTCCAACCGAAACAGACCAGTTTTGCTTTGATGACATTAGCCATATGCGGGCGTGCATTGTCATGAATATCATTTTCCTCTTTCTGGTCACTTATCCCGAATAACATGCCGCAGTTTAGTCAATGTTTCACAATAGGTAGCGACGTTAACCCATCAGGCAGGAACTCTGCGAGTAAGATGCCTTGCATATCCCAAAAAACTAAGCATTATCTTCCGAGCTGAAGGAGAAACTTTGAATTATTTGCGAACCCGAGAATGGGGATGGTTCCACACTATGCTTGTAGTTTTAGGCTCAGTTGTGAAGTGAAGGACTCATCTCCTGTGACAATGCCATTCAGAAACGCATTTTCCTCCTGGTTGTACCGCTGCCTATGATGCAGACTGCACGCCGTTCTGTTGCCGGTCTGTTCTGATGTCAGACTTTTTGGAATCCAACGCGAACAGACTTTGCAGTATCCAAGTTTCTCATGCACCATATCCCATGCAGATCCATAGGATATGTGAAACGTTTCACTCACTTCTTTCAAGGAAATGCGATGTTTCACACAAGGGCAGTGACGGAATTGTGTTGTTAATGTCCTCGATAATGGCTGGTGTTGCCGCTGACGCAGGCTGCTCATAACGCTGTTTATCGGCAAGCTAACTCTTCCCACCCGAAACATTTTACACCATTTGCACACACTGGAATAGCCCAGACCGTCGGCACCGTTAACTTCTACCACTTCCCCATGAATTTCAGCGGGATTCTTACCTTTTGCGAAAAGAAACCTTACAATAGCTCGCTGTTCTTCCACTGTAGACAATGTGATAGCGGAGGCCATTTGTAAAACGACTGGTAGCACGTAGTGCGCAGGAAGATTTCTGGTTATGCAATGTCTGTGAATGTACTCAGGCCTTCTTTTAAGCTATGTTAACTTTTTCAGCGACTATATTTCCTCTATTAAACAATAAATGGCGTTACTTTCTGATATTCCCTCGTAAAATAAACAATGTCTAAAAATTAAAATGGAAATTTTATTTCACACGCCCAGACAAACTTTCGTTAAGCATATATCTAAATTATTTATCATTCAAACCTTGCTTTCTATTTTAATATAAAATAAACTCAGGGATTCGAGATTCAAAATTTTTTTTATAAAAATATCATTCCTAGTTTCCGGATCTACACAGCTCGGAAGAGAAACTAGGAGACTTTGAAATATAAATACAAAAAAAAGGGGTGTCGGTTAGGTGAGGTTTCACTGCATTACTATTTACAGTTCCCTCCGCCTGAAAAAAACCCCCATTAAACATGTACACAAGAAAATATTTACCTATTATACACACTTTTTTGTCTGGCAAAAGTTTCCCTATTCTGACATTTCTAGGAGTAAAAAGTCTCTAGGCTAATTACATTTTAGATTAACATTGTCAAAAGATACTGCCAAAAAAGAACTAAGGAATTAAGGATTAAGTAGAAATTTTTGATCCATATTCTAACACTAGTTTAACAATAGGCTACATTGGCGAGAAAGAAACAGAAAATTTTTTCACGAAAAATAATAAACCGCCTTCTAAGGTATGAAAATTAAATAAATTTCGGGATATTATCTATTTCTATTATTATTATTATTATTATTATTATTATTATTATTATTATTATTCAAAATTGCTAAGCTTTCAGAAAGATATTAAAAAGTCATAGATTTATTAATTTTTAACAATTTCATTTTCAATATATATTTCAAAAGTTCACTCGTAAAAAAAAAAAACAACCTTGCGATGAACTCAATGTTAAAAGTTACTGAGTAAAGATGCAAAAAGATCGGCCAATGAAGCATGGAAGAACAATTAAGAACGGGTCTGGTTAAGAGGGTGAAAAATGACACCACTCATTAGGCCGTTTCATATCATTTCAAGTAGAAAGCCTACTCCCTCCCGCTATACCTACCACTCGCAAATAAGACTACGCACTAATTGATTCAAACAGAAAATCGATGCATCTCACAACCAAATAATCGCAATTCTTTCCAGTTAATTGACTAGTCCTGCTTCCTCGGCCAAAGAGGAGGAAGGAGGAGGACAGAAGAGGCGTAATCGTTTCATTAGAGGGCTTCTCAGCAGCCCAGCCCGGCAAATGGTCGATTTCATCCTCTACGCTCCCCCACTCCATCTCCTTCCTACCATTCTCTGCCCGAGAGCAGATGTTTTCTACCTGAAACACATCCAGGGAAGAAAAAGCCTCAGCGGGCTGGCTCCTCTCTCTATCTTTTTGCCAAGCAAGAAAAAGAAAAAGCGGCGATCCAATCGAATTGGGTGGTGGTAGCGGTGGCCGCAAAGCCGCTTCGCTCTCTCTCATTCTCTTTTTATTTTTTGTCCGCATACTTTAACCACAGGGTTCATTAGAATACGGTGTAATCACAAACACGCACTAATAACAGAGCTGCAACGTGGCCGGGAGAAGCCATTGTTTCCATCACAATGAGTGCAACCAGAGGGGAAGAAGGGGCGATTTTTTTTTTTAAAAAAAAGAGGAGATCGGAGTTTCTTAATTTTATTTATTTATTTTTTAAGAACAGCCTAAATTATTATTTAGTATTATTATTATTTGGCACTTGAGCACACGCGAGCAGAACAGTTTCTTATTTATTAACGCAAATTACGTTTTTTATAATGTCGGGTTTTATGCGTAGAAAATATTTGACAGCCAGGGCCTATTGTCCGTCATCCAATCACATTCATCATCATTGGAAAAAGTCGTTTTCGTGTTCAGAAGCTGCCTCTGAGCCAATTCCTCCTTCTTTTCAATTTCTCGTTCCCACCCTTAGAAAAATAATTTTTTTAAAAAAAGGAACCAAAACATCACCCAATCTCATCATTACGACCGACGATAATGACGCAAAGGCGTGCAAACCTCCTTTAACTTCGGCTCTCGGTGAAATTGCTCCGATCATCCTTCAGACCAGTTGTTCTTCTTGTTGGACTGGCTTCTCCTTCATTCTTCTTCTTATTACTATTTATCTCCGTTCCTTTTAAAAAATATGCTTACCTTGACTACTACCATGCTTGCCAAAGAAATTGCACAAATTATCATTAATGTTATTTTAATGCCTCATTTTAAGAGACAGTTGTAAGCTCGTTTCATAGTAGAGCCGTTGCTACGTGCCCGTCAGTCCCAACGAATACCAACAAGCACGTCAAGTTCAGCATTTAATTTTTAAATGTTAGCTTTTAACTTAAATAACAAGCACACGAACTTTCAAAATTACTACAAAAACTAAATTCGCAGACTGTAATTATGAATGGAGCCGAATGATGAGGCTAACTCGTCATTACCAAGAAGATTTTATTCGTTATTATGCTTTGATCTGGTTAGTTCAACGAACTACTCAAATGATACAGCCTACCCAACTCCTCAGCATAATGGAAGAAAACAAATCGTCTTTTTTCTTTCTTATATGCAGCAGTTAAAGCATTACACGGGAAATACGGCCTGGTTATATTTCCGAAGAGCAGAATATTTGAAAATGTTATAATATATTAATTGATTCAATGTTATATTGAAAAAGTTTTCAATATAAAGAGCGGCGAAGATGTAATTATTTTTAAAATTCCATTAAAGATAAGACTTTCTTAGATCTTTTCTTACAGATAAGCATGGTAAATTAAATAAAAGACGTTTAAGAATAAAAAATGACTTTCACACGGAAAAATCATTTCCGGACCGTTTACAAAGTGGAGAAACAGCCCCTATCCAATTAAATTAAACTAGGATCAAGTTGAATGGAAAATTCTTCTCCAGTCGTGTTTTTCATTTAATTCATTAATTTATCTACGAAGTTTATCTACTTTTTAATTAAAATCGAATATAATGACAATGGTACGTTGAAGTGAATAATTATAGGAGATTTTAAAAATTTAATACTTCAACAATTGAATAATTAAAAAAAATACAAATTCTTAAAATGACAGGTTTTAACTTATATTCTTAAAAGCGAATGACAGTTCTTAGAAAACCAACAATAATTTTTTAACCAAATATTAAATGAAAGTGGGCGTGTCCCATATCGTTATAACTACTAGTGAAGGGGTGTGCTAGTAGATTCTAGACGTGTACCAGAGTGCATAAATTGCGATTTCACCTGTTTGTGTCTATACAACGAACGTTAAGAGAAGGAGAAGTGTAAAAATGGATGCGTCCATGGAAGGTGATGTTAACCTTTTTCTTCGAGCAACCTGGACCACTGCTGATGATTTTCTGCCAAAGAAACGCACCATCGATTCTGCACAGTAGCCTACTGCAATACTCTGACGAAACTTCGGCAATCAATCAAAATCAAACGCCCAGGTCTTCTCTCACAACAAGTGAACCTTCTGCACGACAATGCACGACAATTCTGGTGGGAAATCTTGGAACATTATGCTACAGCCCAGTCTTGAAACTATGTGATTACATCTTTGGGCCACTCAAAAAGATATTGCAAGAGAAAGTGAAGGATGCAGCCAAGGGAACTGATCTGCTGGGTAAACGATGGGACCAATGCCTCAACAAACGCGGTGGTTACTTTTAAATTTCAAATAAAGGTATTTCATATCCAGACCGTATCCACTTTCACTTGGGTAACTCCTACATACGGCAGATTGCGCATCTGGCGCAGACAGCACGAGGCCATGGACCTATCCTGTCAGCAGACAACCGTACAGGCGGGTAGAGGAGGAGTGCTTGTCTGGGGTGTCTTCTTTTGAGATACCCTGGGTCCTCTGATATTCGTAGACACTTCCCTGAATGCGACACACTATCCGAACATTGTTGCCGATCAGGTGCACCTGTTCATGATGACTATGTTCCCTGCTGGTGACGTACAGTTTCAGCAGGACAATGCTCTCTGTCACCGTGCTCTGAAACTGGTTCGAGGAACATGACGCGGACTTCCACCTTCTTCAGGGGCCAGCTCGGTCGCCCGATCTCAACCCGCTCGAGCATTTATGAGATGAAGTGGAGAGAACCATCCAACGCCTTCCCACACTACCGTCCAACCTGCACCAATTACGGGACGCTGTGATGTTAGCTGAGCTGCTATTCCTCCGCAACGATTTAAACACCTTCTTGAATCCATGCCAGCACGTATTCAGGCAGTTCTCGCTGCTAAAGGAGGCGCAACACTCTATTAGCGGGATGTCTCTAATAAATTGGTCGTTCAGTGTATATCATATCCTTTTACATACAAAAGGATCAACATCATTTCGTGGCGATCAGTATATTTTATTTCCTTCTCTCACGTGAGTATCCACAGTTTAATAGGTTATAATTCTTTACTCATAAGTATGAATGTTATTCTACATTGAGATAGAGCAAACCGGTATAACAAGCCGTTTCTGAAAAATTCTTATTTTTTTCAGTTGCTCCAATTGGAAAAAAAAAATTATCAAGGAACATCTGAAGAGTTTAAGCTTTCATTCCTTTTTCAGCAAAGGTTCCAGATATCAACAATTTGATTCTCTATATACCGACAAACGTTTGAGATCTGGATACAATTCCATATCTTACTGTTTAATTGATTCTAAATTAAAATATTTGATAGCACATAGTTGATATGATCGTCTGTTCCTCTTCTACTTTGTAAGCGAGTTATTGTTCGATGTCAAAAGAACATCACTCAAGACAATTGCATCTGAATGCAGTAATTCTCGAACATTTTCTACATCAACACTTTGAAAGCCCAATTCTTCTCCGATAATAACTATATCGTCAGTACGTAAATTGTTCACAAGATTTTAAGAACCGACGTTTTCGCCAAAACATTCCGTATTGTCGACTCTTCCAATCTTACTTTTACTCTCGCTACGTTTAAATCTTTTAATTATATCAACATAAATGCTAAAACAATCACAAGTTAATAACAAAATTTATTATTGCATAAATAAAAGGGAAGGTTACAGTTAATTTAAACGCGTTAATCAAAACCGGGTTGATAAAGGGATAACTGTTTAATACATCCGAGTGAGTCACTTCACTACGAATATAACTATATACGAATGGGAATTTCTTTCATAATATTTACAATAATGCATTATTTTTTTACCGAATTTACCTTAAAATAATTTTATTTTGGCTACGCTACTGATCCTTAGATTTCACGAGGCTGTTTTTTAAACTGATTAAAAATTTACTACATAATTTACAGCATAATCTAAAATTCAAGATATGGGTAAATTTCGTGTGAGAATATGAAAATTGGTCTATATCTGCGTAATGATACAATAAAGAGCAAGGTACAGTAGTGTGCAAAGTAATGTGATCAAGAGAGAATTTTCGATACTTTTATTGATACATGGGAGTAACTATTTTATTAAGTACTTTTATTACAATACAGGTAAAAGGCTGAGCGTAATTAGAGTTCCATATCAGCTGTAATTCAGGCCTGCCAAACTCAGGAAATCAAATTATGTGAAAAATCCCTCTTGTTCACATTAACCTGAACAATACTATATATGGTCTAAAGTTTATTATAAAAATTAAACAGCAAAGTTTGCGCGCGAGAGTAAATATCTACCTCTTGCTGCATCCTTTGCTACTTTCTGTAAATAACCTGCATTACCAGAATATATGAGAATAAACCCACAACTGCAGATTAATCCAAAGCCCATAATTCTTGTATGCCTAAAACAAATTTGTAGAAAATCGCATCACGATCTTTCTGGTTCAATAATTTGCGTAGTAAATATTTGAGGTATTTGTTTTTCCGGTCTGCAATTATTTGCTATTATTTGATCGCAATAAATTCTACATTTTTTTTGGCAAATCTTCGCTTTTGAACCTTACAGGATAATGAAGACCAAAGCAAGTATTACTTTTACTATAAAAATCGCATTTACATGATTTGTTAACTTATTCAGTGTAACAATCCACATTCTAAGAAAAATTGGCATGACCGTCCAGAACGATTTGTTGCCCAGTCCTTTGATAATGTTGGGATCGATCTACCACCAGGGCTCTTTCTCTAACAAAAAGGTATTCATGAGATTACAATAGCCTCCGATAAAGTGTTTTTAGTCTCGAAATTTAATTTCAAACTTTATTTCAAAAAATGCACATTATACACGAAGCTGCAAGTTATCATAGTTCTATTTTTTTTTACTGAGCAACTAATACTTTTTATTATTATTAACAAACGGTATATTCTTCTCCGATATATGAACTCGCAATCTGAACATGTAATGCTCAATTTGAATCTCCAAAGCCAGGAAATCTAATTTTCAATTTAAAGTGCAGGTAAAAGGCAGTGAATATTTCCTTATCCAAGTCACAAAACGTTCAGTTAACAAATGAACTTGACAAACCAGAAAGAATCCACTAGGTAGTAGTGGAGGATTACTTCAAATTTTAAAAAGGTACGCAATAAACTGTTAAATTTTATTCAACTAATTGCCCCTTTTGTATCTATTTCCCCCCTTTCGATGAGCTCAGTAGGACATAGATGGCATGCCCATAGTTGTTGCCTTCAGGATTTGCTCATTTCGTCAGGGTCCGTTGCTCAAAGAGAATAAAAAATCACTCGTCTCCCACCCTATCATCCTCTGCTCTCCTTTTCAAATCCAAACGGTCAATTTCTCTCCCTTTCCTCTCATTCTTCCTCACTTGACCTACAAAATGTTCAAACTCATCTTGATTTCTCCTCCTTACATTTTCCCCGGTCTTCACCTTCGCCTATTCCCCTCACGCCATTATTCCCTTGTCACGATGAAAGTTTGAGCATCGCAATAATTTAAGCAAATCTTCTATATTCTAAATGCTGCATAAAATCAGTGATTTAGCAATGGGAATCCAAATTCAGCATCTAATCTATATCTCTAAGAAACTTGACATAATGAATGAAAAGTTACCGAAATTTTATTGAATTCGTTCTGCAGTTAGAACCAGCAATTTGATAAAAGCGCGGGAATACTAATGATTATTCGATTTTCAGTTTCTTGTAGAAAATATTTTTATAAAAAAAAGTTATGAGAAAAACTCTTTAATGCCAAAATATTTTAAGAAAGGTGGAATATTATAAACACTGCTATGTACCTGTAAGATTATGGACGTTAATAATGTTATAGCCAAAATTCATTCACTCATCAGGTTGTTTATAAGTTAAATCGGTTGCGATATAGATATTAGCTTCCTCAATTTGTGTATAATCCGTTATTCTAGCCTTGAAGGTAAGACTTTCTTTTCTTATGCTTTATTAAAACTTGATCTCATAGGCTGCTGCATAACTGCGCGGAAATATTCGTGCTAACCCTTGTTTAGTTTAATTTTCCAGCCCTTTGTCTTCCATCTTTCTTCAAGAAGTATACCGCATTACCTATAAAATTTGCTAAAAGGTATACGGGCGACTTGACTTCCGGTGATGTCGTTTCCCAACCGAGAGGAAGTCATTCCTTGTCCACAGTGTCTGCACACGGACCTAGTTTTCACAGGGCAACCGAAAGGAGACAAGACCTTGCAGATAAAAATGGAGTGACGCACGCACATTCCGGTCCTTCAAAAAAATCCTTTGGAAAAATGTCATTTGCAGGCGTTGTATTCTTCTGCTGGCGCTTAGTCATTTTTGTTGAAAAGAAAATGCCATTGCGCCTGCGTTCTCAACATTAACCTACATAATCACGTTAATAGATCATAACCGGCAAGGTTGGAGATTAAAACGCGATAACCAACGGGATTAAGTATCCTCCAAAGTAAAGCTGGACAAGTTAAATGAGCGTAGCAGAAAATAAAATCTTCTTAACAAGGGGCGAGAACATAAGCACCAACAATAACGGATTAAACGCATAGGTTATTTATAACGCAATGCACTTCTTTAACTGCTGTTTTAAAGTGAATAAAGATTAACATTTTTTTATTAAAATATTAAATATAGAAATTGGTTATGCCACTTAAACACTAATATTAAACCATTAAATTCTTCAAGCTGAAGGGACGATAGAATGCCAGATACGGTTTGCAACCGAAGGTTTCGGGTTCAAACAGAGCTAAAAGGTTATAATTTAAATAATAGAATCAGATTTTGTTACAAAATTCATAAATAGAATTTCGAAGGCAAAGCTTAATCCTGAAGTACTAATCCTAAAAATGTTAACACTGATTTATGAAATTGTTTCAAATATTACCAATATCAAATATTTGTAAAGGTAAATAAAAAAGCAAAATAATAATTCTGCCGTTGTGAGATTATTAAGTCTGGCTGTATAGAAAGATTACGCTTATACTTTATAATTATTCTTTCTTAATATCAAGAAATATTTTGGATAAGCGGAGATTTTCAAACGGCTTCGTGAAAATAACCCAGAACCTCTTAACACCCCATTTGACACGAAAATTTGAAATAATGCCAAAACGATAATATCGTTCCACTGTCATATCTGAGAAAATTTTCTTTTAAAAAACCGTGACATTTCGGACATACGATATCACATTTTGAGAAGGTGTTAGGATATCAATTTATTACCGGAAGAGATAAAGCATGTGGGTTGGCAGAAGATATACTAACATGTAGATATATATTAACAAAGATAAATACAAAGAGAAAGGGGAAAAGGCGTGGCGAAGACTAATATTGTCCACAGAGATTGTCCTCAAAACCCACAGAGGCGCATAAATCTCGTCTTTCGTTTTTCCCATGATTCAGCTAAAGAGTAACGGACATCCATTGTGCCTGAGCATGCGCACATAGAGCACAACAAAAGGACAAGAGAAAGCATTTTTTTCCAAGTAGTAAATAAGAAAATCACTTTCCCTGGCAGTCAGGCGGGAGTAGAGCGACTGGACATCGAGGTCAGGCGAGGGAAAGAAAAGGAAAAGAAGAAAAAATAAATAAATAAATAAAGAGGGAGGAGGAGGAGCAAACATTTATGACAAAATAAGACAGCGTATATATTACCTTTATAAAGACAAAAGAGAGAACAAGTCGAAATTATTTGTTATATATCACATTCCATTAATTACCAAATGTATCCAAAGGAATAAAAATATATATTTATAATTCAGCAATGTCTATTCTGAAATAATGTATTAGAAAAAGTTAGCTAAAATTAATTTTCATCCTCTCGGACATCATCAGTATTTACAGCTAAAATCTTTTAAATTTCTTACAATGGAATTCTTTAAAACATTTCAGCTGTAAATACTGATGATGTCCGAGAGGATGAAAATCGATTTTAGTTAATTTATTGTAATAAAAATCTTTGTAATGCAAAATGGACATTGCCGAATTATAAATATCCCGTGAGTAAAATAATGGATCGAATAAAAATATATTGAAATTTGTGACAGTTACGTAATTTAATCACTATATCGTCTTTTTTCGATACATCGCATATTAATTATATACTTAATTTTGAAAGATTTGAGTCTAATATTAATTTTCACTAAGGCTTTGAAGTCGAATTACGACCATTAGCGGCTGCTTCACGGAGAAAACACGAAAAAGTCATCAAAACATTAGTTATTTGACACATAAGAAATTACTATTTTAGAGCCACATGAAAAAATGTGATTATTATTAATCTAGGAGTGTTTAATAATAAATTAAATTGGTATAATTTCTCTTTAATCATGTAAAAATCGATAAATTAAAATATATAAACAAAATAAAAGTGACCAATGTTAAGATAGTCTTGTGGATGAAAGTCTTGCAGACGTCTTGTTATTTAGAAATTTGATGAAAATTATGTAGTCCTACGTAGATTACGGTAGATAATGTTGATTACTCTTGTGAAGATCATGGAGGCGATGATGGCAATAGGAACATCTATAACAAAATTTGAAGATGATAGTAATAAAACACATAAAACAAAATGATTTCAAGGAGGTGGTTCAAATGATAATAGTAAATTTAGTAAATTGAATAAATGGTTTAAAAAGAAACAGGTACAAATTAACGTTTTCGAGAACTTCACTTCTCATCTTCAGATTGAATGATTTTAAATTATATAACAGCTGAAATTAGAAATAAATAAAATTAAACAATGATAAATTCTATTTGGTTGCGATTGTTGGTTGTGTTTGTTTGATGTTAATTGTTGACTAGGTTAATTGTTGTTTTGTATTTTTTCTTTTTTATTTAAAAGTAATGTCCATTTGTTGTTTATTTCTATTGATGGTTTGGCTAGATGTTCCTTATTTGTAATGATATTTATAGTTTATTTTATTAATCTTTTTTTATAATTTTCTTCCTTTTTATTAGTCTTAACATTGGTGATTTTTATTTTGTTTTTATATATTTTAATTTATCGATTTTTACATCATTAAAGGAGAAATTTAATGAAGAAATGATAAATTTTAAAAAAATAAGCAGTATGTCGCTATTAATTGTCCACAGTTTTTGACATTATGCCATTTACAGTTTGTCTTCAGTTATAAATCTTAAGACGATTTCTAAATACGAGGCATTCGAAACGGCTTATGTTTAAACTCGTATAATTACAGAGCAATATAATAATACGACATTAATCTTACGAGCTCAATGTCGTTCTTCTTGTATCTGCAGTTCATGTTATTGCAGCTAAGTACAAGAACGAATCAAATAGTCTATATTATATAAGCTACTGTACAATGAAATTCGATTCACGGTTGAAAATGCAAAAAATATTAATCATTTTCAAACATTATGACAAGATAGATTAAGAGAATGTTTGACTACCTTTTCAGTGTGCGTGTGCATAAACCATTATGAATTCCGCAATGTAACAGACTAATCTTGAAAGGTCTTTAAGGTATTTTAAAGTTCACATGCTCATTACTTTATTTGAAAATTGCGAAATTGTAATGTGCCTGGGGAAAAATTTTTCCTCCCAATCCTTTAAAATTCGCAAAATATATATTTTGATAAAATCACTATCTAAATGAAAAACTAATCTTAATAAAAGATGGAAAAACGTATCAAATGTTTAAAAAATCAAATTAATTTATTCTTTCTAAACTTTAGCGATTTTATGCCCTGAGGTATTTTTTCTTTATATAGAATAAGAATTCACTTATCAAACCGAAAACATTATTGCTTTTAATCCTTTATCTAATAAAACAAAATTATGCTTCATGATGTTAAGAAAGAAACGAAATGACTATTAAAAATAAAAATTTATATGCTTTAAAGTTACTAACATTTTAATTAACTCTCAATTACAAATAATGTCAGTAGTTATTCTTTATTTTACAGAATTATGTAATTCTTAATCAATTGTATTTTTTCTAAAAAAATTAAAATCATTATAACTGCGGTTTTCCTTCCCCTACAGAAACCAAACAAATAAAACAGCTTTACCATTTAGGCTAGTGTTCGATAATGATGATAATTTTCGCAACGAAATTATTCTCAATAGTTTAACCTCCATCCGATTAACCTAAAAATATTACAAAATGCTATGATTATTTCATTTCATTGTAAAACTGTTGCGTTTAGTAGTGCGAAACAATGGATTGACTCAATCGTCGACACCCACAGAGCAGCCAAGTAAAAATGACGACCAGAAGAGCAGTGGAAGAAGTGGTAATAAGGTCGTATAAGAACCCCATAGCCAATCCTTATTAGCAAACAATAGAAGCCACCTGATGTTTCTCAATGGCTTGCTAGACTAGAGGAAACGAAACGGAACCATGACGTGCAATAAGAACCAACACACATTGTTCCTAGTTAATTGACTAAAGGCAAAACCAATTATAACTCACTCCAATGAATTTGCTCTAAGTTTCAGATATTTATTGATGTATTCATTAAATTTGCCAAGTTTTTGAAAATCAGATATTAAAAACATCGTGTAAACTATCAACAATTCATTAAAATCGGCCAATCAACAAAAAAAAGATTATGCCTAAAAATGAACAAAAACATATTTAGATTTATATTCTATCGCGTAATGATTAAAAAGAAATTTCTAAAGAGTAATATAGAAAATGGTATCATATACACCGCCTTATTTCCATCCAGAACTGAAGATTGAAGCGCATCATTTTTTTTTTCATGTGCTTACATCGTCATCAAAGATGGCCCAGGACAGAAGCCATCATATCTAAAACACTTTCACAGAAATAAACAATATGTGCTTTCAAATCTGTGCATTTAGCAATGCTTAATTTATTTCGGAGAAAACGAAATTTGCATTCATTACTTCGTGCCGAGATTTTCTAGAACTGTTTGAATAAGTTCATCAAACGACCGCCGGAGTCCTCTGATGCAATTTCTGCTTTTACCATTTAACGGACAATTTTCTCACTATCTCGGGAATGAACACAAATGAACTTAATATGCTTGCGTGTTCTAAATTAACATACTCCCTTTACTACTGAGGAGGGCTAATCTTATTTTAATATAGCGGTTGTGCATTTACTTAGTAGCGATACCTCCAGCATAAATCGATTACGAATCGAGCATTACATAAAATTTTTGTAATGCGAAATGAATTGCTTCCGATGACAGCATCGAGTATTTCGTCATAGGACTAGGGGTTCTCATTAAGGCAAGGCTTTAAATTGTACCAAGCCACAAGTGATTCTCCAGGAATGTTATTATTATTTTCTAAGCACAAAGGTGTTGTACCCGCCACAACCGAGCAGAAGCAATAAGCAACATTAAACACCCATAAATTATACGAAAGGAAATATATTAGTAACTCACATGTCCATAATGCTGCCTTTGCATAGCAACTCTGCATGTTGCGATTGAATGGGGGCATTACAGGTTCAAGTCACATTTCAGGGCTGTGGAACGAATTGATTTACGTTATGTTATAACGTTACGTTACGCATTTTGTTATTAGGTTTCGTTACGTTATGTTTTTTGTTACTTGATTTCGTTATGGTAGGTGTTACGTTACTGAATATCGTTATCTTAGAAAATAACGTTATTATAACGTTTTAAAGCAGGGCTATGGAACGAATTTATTTATGTAATGTTATAACGTTACGTTACGCATTTTCTTATTAGGTTTCGTTACGTTTTGCCTTTTGTTACTTGATATCGTGATCTTAGAAAATAACGTTATCATAATGTTTTAATAATAATATTTTATTTTTTGTATGAGGAGCAGTTCATGCTTGAATGACAGTCACCTCCCTGTTATCAATGGACTCCTCCAGAACCCCAATACTCCTGATTATATATATTTCCTTCGCTTGTTTCCCGCAGCCTAGATTTTGTTATGTTTCCGTTATTATCCTGCTTTAAAAAATTTCGTTACGTTAAGCATTATAATACCGCTATTAATATCGTTACTTCGTCACGTTTCAGTTGCGTTCCACAGCCCTGTCACATTTAGATCCAGCCCAGCTTGAACATTGAGTACAGTTCCGCCCGCTCATTAACTGAAGTGCTGCAATTCCACTCCTTGCCGTTGCCAGGGCAATCTTGCCTTCCAATCGAATAGTTGCCAGCACTTTTTCCAGCAAAAATGATTTACCGGTTTTTCCAGAACCGTCCAAGAAAAGTTGTCTCCCTTCCGGGGCCTCGTTGCGTACCACATTTAATAAGTGATTGTACACAATCAGATGTTATTCATCTAAGAGCGATGCTTGATCCACCAACTCTTGCAATCTTGCCCGGGGGTATGCAGTCTCCAGCGATAGCAGTGGATTTGATACCTGGAACGCTTCAACTTCTTGATCATCGAACTGATGCAATTGAAGCATCTATGGATAATCCTTGACTCGGCGTTTATTGTTCGTTAGATATTGGTCCAGATCTCTTAATGTGGGATACTGCACTCGAAGATTGCTTGCATCTGAGTTGAGTTGTTACTGACAGTCTTCTGACAACGCATCTGCGCCACTATTCCACATTCGCTTAGGTTGCTGGGGAAGGCAGCACGCCAAAATGAATGGGTCCATAGCATGGCCACCTCGCTCACCGGACCTTAATCCACTGGATTACTATCTGTGGGGACATTTGAAATACATGGTGTACAGTGTCCAGATAGACACACGGGCACAATTAGTGTACAGAGTAATAGCATCGGCTGACGAAATTAGACGTGATCATGAGGTAATGACAAACGTATACGAGTCACTTATACGACGATGCAATGTCTGCATTCAGGCTCAAGGAGGCCACTTTGAACATTTCTTGTAACTTGAAAAGAAATAAAAATTGGACCCATGTTAATAGGACTTTTTGTCTTTACCTTGACCTCTATAATACCCCCTTAAATTGTTTTACACACGATTTGAATCACCCTGCTGTATAAAGACTTTTTAGTGAAAATATTCTGAATAATACTCGTGAATGTCTAAACACCTAAAATCATATAGCAAATATCAGTGATCAAGCAGAATATTTTAACACGAAGCGTTCATGAATGATCAGATATAAGGAGGCATCGACAGCTTTCAATATTCGGGATTTTTCCCGAATGTCGATGTTTTTAAGTAGATATAAAAAATTATTGTCGTCGTCTTTGTTAATGTATTATCCCGAATGTTAAGGCCAATAATTGGACTGTTGGTGAAAGCGATAGCCCTTTCCCTGGAAGAAACCCTTCAAATTATTAAATTTATCATTGGATAAGGGCTTGGAAAATATTAATTCTAAGAATAATTCGAAATTCTGGATAAAAAGGAAACTTGAATATCTAAAATTTTATTTAAAATAGCAATGAGATTTCTTCTTTGTAATTTACCATCACATATCTTTGAGAAACTATTTTCTTTCTGCAAAGACTGCTTATAATGGGACGGAAAAACGTGTCTCGCTTAGCTATCACTTCAATTCATTCCATAACAAAGAAGTTAACGGACAGAAAATACAGCAGCAACAAAAGTCTCATTAAACTAACAAACCTTCAAAAACTAGACACAAAGCGATATTAAGTACAACTTTTACTGTGTTAAGAGTTTTCATTTAACAATGTTCTACGAGATTGCATTAATCCAGTAATTGGTAACTAAATGTGAATTTTTATTTGTCAACATACCACATCACATACATTAAGCACACTAAATATCACTATCGACCAAGAGTTTGTTAAATTTAAATGTTAAATGTAAAACTGTGGCCGTTTCTTATGTATATTGATACGCTAAAGCCAGATATAACCATAAAAATTACTGTACGAGCTCTAATATTCTGTAATTCTACATAACTAAGTAAATTGCTTAAGGTTAATACACTATAATCAGAAATTAGCAAAATGCTGTATTCTACCCACTCCGTTAAAGGTGGCCTTAGAATGTAGATTTCGAGAAAGATTTCGCAACAGTGGGAGACATGTCGAAACACGTCTAGCGCATCTGGCATTCAATTCGCCTCAGTTTAATCTGTGCTGAGGAAGTTACCATCTCGAAGTATGTTTACAATATAGTGAACTGCTCTCGTTATTACATATTAGATGAGAAATTTCGGTGAATCACCCCCTTAATGTGATAATGAGAAATGTCCGACTCGCGGCGACAGGCGCAAAGCGTTCTTCTGTATCTCAGCTTACATATGCAAACCTGTCTTCACCATTGTTGAGAGGCGTACTTACATGTGGCAGTGGTTAGAGTCAATATCAAATTCGGTTTTAATTTGGGTAAAACCATAAAGAAAACCCACGAAATGTTAAAATAGTGTAGGGTGAAGACGCTGAGACTCGAAAATTTATATATTAATGGTTTAAGCGTTTCCTCATGCGAAAACAAATTTCAGAACTTTACTACCCACCGTATTCTTCCTGTTTCCTCGTTTGAAATCAACAATGAAAAAACACACGATTTCTCGACGTTCCGGATATTCAAACGCCTGTGACGAGGGAACTTCAAGCAGTACCGAAAGAGAATTTTTCACACGCCATACAAGAGTTGTACGACTGATGTCAAAAGTGTATTGTGGCCATGGGGACTTTATCTCTGAAATACCTGTCCCCGTTTGTTTTTCCGAGTCATTCACCGAATTTTCCGGTCTCACCTTGTATTATTGCATTTAAGTGTTTAGATTGGTAAGGGCAGTTTTCTTAAAATGCCGCGAATATGTGAAAACCATCCAAACAAATCTCGTGTTACAAAATAACTTGCCAGTGCCACAAAATTGCTATGCAAATTTGAAATCAATGCAAAAATATCATAACAAATAACCTGTCTAATCAAATAACAGGCAAAATGTTAAATTTTGTTGGCTAATGTAATTATTGACACTTATTTAGTTTAATGCGTTAACATTAAAAAAATTTAAAGGTATTTACGAGTATATTTGTTGATATGGAATTTATCAGAACTTAGTCTCAACAAATGTTGAGAAAAAGTGTCTTACGCCCGTTTTCACAATGGTTTGAGCAAGAACAAGAGCATTAGCGCTCATTCTGAATACGCGCCTTAGACCACAATGGCAACTTTAAATATCACGTAAAGCATTCAGATAACATTTATAAATTCGAATTTTAATGGTACGGTAAATTACACCATTAGAAACTCCCAATGATTTTAGTGTTTTCTTTCAGTTATCTCTTAAATCTCAAAGTTCCTACGAATTTAGGAAGGATCCGATTCTTTTGTGAATAAGGAACAATGCAAAGTGTTTACAAAGCCAATAACTTTAATCTCACAAAAAATTAATTTACTGTGTCTAGGACTACTCTGGATACTTAACCGACTTCTTTTCTGCAGTGGACGCTAAAAGCGGTGTGCATTTATTAACTGAGAAGAACAAGAATTCTTGCAGAATGCAATCCTTTTTCAACAGCGGAACTAATCTACTTTCCTAGGAAATCTCCCACAGAGAACATTCAATAACAAACGGGGGAAACATGCAGTCAGATCTTTTGAGGGGTTATTAATAGAGAGCGAGGCCGTCGTTCATTTGAACCGAAATGTGTGGTGATCGGAGAGCAAAAAGGCAAAATGAGGCGCTAGAGTCCGTCCGAGGATCCCACACAATGGGTGTTACTTCTTTCTTTCTTACTTTTTTTTTGCTCTCGCGCACAGCAGGGTGACAATAGAGACCTGCGAGATGTCGACAATAAGAAAGGCCTTGCGCCCGAACAAGGGCGCTCGTAAACATGATAATGCGTCAGCGAATGATGACGGTGGCTCCCTTTTTGCTTGGCTTCCAGCAAATGATCTATGGGAATAAGAACATCCGCAAAATACGTCATGCTGGTTTTTGACACTCAAAGAGAGGGCTTCCGCGTCTCCCTTATACTTTCCCCTCTTTTCACTTTCTTTTTTATCATTCTCAAGCGGAGGGAAAAGTCGGTGGTTTTCTCGTCGCCTCCGCTGATTTAGGGTGAACGCATTTTATAACGAAAAGGAAAAATCCAGGTCGTCCAGCCTCCCCCACAACTCGAGGACATCAAAAGCAGCGCCCGAATTATTTCCATCGCCAAGGAACTTTTTATGGCTTGTCGTGTGGATAGTTTAACAAATAACTCGGACATATTCAGAAAAGGAGAAAAAAAAATTAATAATAAATAAAGAAGACTAACAATGCTAAGTAAAGAGGATGATGCTTCAGCAACAGGGAAATGAGGTCCGCCAACACAACAGGTGATAAGGCTGTATTCCAATTTTGACTATGATGACAGAATGCAAATGAATTTAGCTATCTTTCATCATATTAATCCTTACTCCTTTCTCAGAGAATTTATTAAAAAAAAATCCCATGAATTTAGCGTCCGACTTCATCACGTCATTACCTTTAACCAATTCAAAAAAAAGTAGTTTCTTGTCCTTGACTGAATGGCAACCAATCAGAGGAAAATATTTCAATTTCTACCGAAATTATTTCTCAAGTAAAATAATTTAAAACAGAAAGTATAAAGCTTAATCTAGAAAAGCTTAATTCGAAATTTAGAAAATTTTCAATACTTTCAATAAATAGTTGAAACAACAATTATTTTTACGGTTTGTTATTATTTAAGTCTCATCACCACAATGAACTGCGAGGGTTCCACAATAATATTACCATATTCCATTGGACCTACCCAACAGGAATCTAATCCCCGAAATTAAACCCTTTTGGCTTTTTCTTGTGGGTTTCGTTAATTTGACTTTGTGCCCCAACTTCTTGCTAACCTCCAAAAACTTCAACTATATCACATAAGGAAATGGATTATCGGATAGACATCTGCCGTGGACACCATGAACATTTGTGATGTATATTAAAAAAATTCTTGGAGAGAGAGTGTTTTTCTATCGGCGTTGGAATTAACACTACACATCGCGTAATTTTTATGTTGTGAATTTCTAAAACGTTTCATGGACTTATGAACAATCCTGAAAAATTGATATGTTGAGGAAAATCTTTAAGAATTTTAAAAGACTGTAAAAATATTTAAATCTTACCTGAAAATGGCTTAAAATGTATACAAAATCAAAGAATTTTAATATCTACTAGTAGTTATTTTAAAATGTAAATTTATAAAACGATAGCATTTATTAAAAGTAAATAATTTTCAAAACTAAAAGATCATGCAAAAGTATCCTATAATATAATTTTTTTTTTACAAATATAAATGATTTAAATCTTGAACTTTTGGAAATCTCGCATGAATAATTCTTGACATAAAAATCCGTGTCTCTTTTCATTCGTAGATAAATCCAACTGAAATTTTTTAATATACTGTATATACAATGTATATAATTTGTTTGTTACAGAAAGAATATGGATACAGTGAAACGAAAATTAATTAAACTTAATAATATTTTCTATGTTTAGTAAATTTTTTTCTAAGAATATCAATTATTACTTAACACAAATTATTTTCACTTCTTACCGGTTTTTCATCGCGAATTGTGCTTCGTCGGCTACACCCGAAAGTGTTTCTAATGATTAAAGCATTTAATTCTTAGTTCACAATATAAATTTTAGCATTCATAGACTTACCTGAAAAAAAGAAACAAAAGATAAAAATTAACATTTGATAGCCTAATTATCCAACTGCAAATTCAATAAAACTAAGAATGTTTAGCAAAAAACTGTACAGAAAACGACGATTTAATAAAAATTTTAAAATTACAAAGATTCAGAAAATATTTATATCAACTATAACAATTATGTATTAAACTAGAAATCCACCCGTCGCATGACGGGTGTCAACCGTTCAGGTTGAAGAGTAAAGAAATGAAAGTGGAGCATCAATGGTTCTCAAAACTTAATATTCTGCAACAATAAAGGTCTACTGTTCATATGCATAAAACATTTTTCAGTTTATTTATTTCATTCACAACAATGGCTGAGTATTATCTTACCACAACAATCCCTGGCTTCGGACGGACGGACGGATAAGAGAATTATATATACTCTGACCAACGAAAGTTGGAGTGGGCGTGTCCAGCTAAACTTCCAATTTCAGCTGTTAGACATTATTGCCAAAGTAGAATTAACAATGTCTAACAATTGAAATTGGAAGTTTAACTGGAAACGCCTACTCCAACTTTCGTTGGATAGATTACTCTTATCCGTCCGTCCGTCTGAAGCCAGGGTGAGTATATACTGTTAGAGCAGTAATATATACAAGCCTAGGATGAATATTAGTGTCAATACTAATTTATAGACTGTCAAAGATGCATTGTACAATGCTGTTGTTTTTTTATTACAAAAATAGATAAGCAACTGTTGTATTTGTAATTGTTTGCAAGTAATATTTTAAATTATACAGATGACTGATAATTTTTCACGCGGATGGATTTAGCAGAAAATTCCGAAACTATGAAAAAGTTACACATTAGTTTTTTAGCTAAATTTTGAGCTATCTTCCACATTTTTATTGGCCGAAAAACCCCGGAAAAAAACCAAATGCACAGACAAGAATTTTTTTTATTAAAAGTGTTAAATTTAAGAATATTTTTGAATACTTTACATTTTGCAATAAGAATTTAATGATACTTTCGGTAAATCGCGAAAATTATTATTGTAAATACCGGGTGGCTCAAAATCTACCAAGATTAAACGTCAACTTCTCAGCTAGTACAGAGAGTTTGAAAATTGTGTGACATGTTCGTGGCATCAAGACATTTTGTTTAACGTATTTTTTGTATCATTTCGCAGAAACAAAAAAAAAAGGCTGCCTACACCGCCGGGCAACGGGTTTTTATCATCGAAAAATACGTACATTCAGGCAGCCGAAAGTCCGGAACGCGTGAGATGAGCATTCCATGATGAAGTTTGGAGTCAAAGTTGCCTCAGATAGACATACAATGGGGCAGTGGCAGAGGTTCGGCTGCCCGAACATAGCCTTCGATAATGAAAACCCCCTGCTCTTTAGTGTAAGCGGCCATTTTTTAAATCCTGTGAATTGATATAAAAGCATGTTTAAAAAGTACCCTGTCGAGACGAACGTATCACACAATTTTCAACCAATCATACTTAGTACTTGCTGAGAAATAGACGTTAAATCTTGATGGATAGATTTTAGGCTACCCTGTACGAGTAAAGGCTGAGCAATAATCTTGTATTTCTGTCTCGACATTTCTTACATGAGAATTTTTCTGATTTGACAGTATTTTAATTTATAAATCGTACAAACTGTATACAATAATCTTCCTGTTATTCTTACGGAGGACAATCATGCAATCTGTATTTTCATACTTCAGTTTACAAGAATTCATTTGTCTGAAGAGAATTGAGAAAAAGACACCCAAAAGTTAATTATTACATTATAATTTCAATTCTATAGGATTACACAAGGGATTCAAAAATTCCCAGTGAGTCGAAACTTTTCGGGAAAAACCATTTCATTCAAAAAAGTTTCCGTATGCTCCTATTCCAAAGAAAACAAAAATGTTAAATGTGTAATGTCTTCTTCTACAGGCCAGCCAGCTAATGGAAAGAGTGTCCGCCAACAGGTAACATCTCCTACAACCCCGGCATCTTTTGTACTGGTTATACATAATATTTATTTTAGTTATGCGCCCCACTATTTTCAAACAATAAATTTTTGAAATCGGAAACCGAGGACTCATGAATTATTTTAGTGCGTTAATTTATCACTTATTGAATGGCTAGGAGAAAATGTAAAAGTTTCTTCTTTAACAGTTAACGTCAAATTCAAAAGTTCATCCCTTTCCAATCGACCAGTTAGTCCTTGGAATAAGAATCTTATAGTAATTTGACGTTAGTGAACATGGCAAATTTTATAATGATATTTGAAGATATGGTATTTGAAATTATCTGTAGTTTCTTCTTTCATGTAATGTATGTTATTTAATTTACTGTATATCGAATATACCGAATTAACGAATCGTAATGATTAAATCATTTAAGGAAAAAACAAGTTCCAGTACAGTTTAATATTCTCGTATCGTATTAGTAAACAGAATGTATAAAAAAATTCAAGTTGCTTTAAATAATTTCTTTTTATGATTAATGATTCTTATATTTTAACCAAACTTCAATTATAGAAGAAACACGAGACAGTTTAGAGAGCTTCTACTAAAAGGGGAAAAGGGGAATTCCAATTAACGGATTTCCAATACGAGGTATTTTCTAAATTCTTTCGACGAGGAACAAACGAGATTAATGCTGCAGGTTAATAGTTGGCCAATTCCGTTTCCAATTCAAGGTTAAGCTACTCATAGTTATAAATAGTTCTCAAACTCCCCTCCTGATGCCTTTTTTTTTTTTTGGCATATCTTTTTTTTTTTAATTTTCAAATAATATGTAGCTGTGCGTTGTGGCGTCCAACGGTTGTGTCTCCGGTAGCCAACAAACTTGAACAGCGTGTCAATGATTTAAACCATCTCGTCGACATCTTAGTACTGGAGAGCAAACGAGAAAGAGGGAGAGACAGCGAGAACGAGTGGAAAAACTGAAAAACGACCGCAAAGTTCCATTCTGGAATGCTAATGGTCTCATACCAATTTGCATTCACGCTCCGTCACCTGAAATAATATTTTCTTAATAAAATGTGACACCATGAAAGATATAAAACAAAACAGAATTTATTTTTCTCCCTTTCCCTTTCTCCGAATTCACGCCCCATTAAGGATTTAAGGGGGGAAAGTTCATTAGACGACGACATATACAAAAGGAGCGTACAACTTGCGAGTTTTTAATTAGATATTTTAACGCGTCTTAAGTTTTTTGAAACTCGAATCTAGTTGGAGTCTTTAAAGCCGAAGAATGTTTGCAAATGTAAATTTAAGTGGCGGAAAACGGTGAAAGTTAAGAATTTATTCTCAAACCTATATACGCAAATGCAAGTCTTGAAATCTGCCTACTAATCTACACGATATAAATTAGAAACGCAGAAGCTTTAATACATCATTTTTTCAAAATTGCAAATGGGGAAAAATTTTGTATTATTAATATAAGATTAAAATACGATTAAAAACTATTACGATAATTATAATTTCTTTGGGAATATTTCATTAATGCAGTTCATAATAGTTGGAATTTCTTAATTTTTTTTCCCTTTCACAAATGTGATAAGGCAATAAAAGTTTGCAAAAATTAAAGTAACAAAGATGAAGAATGCAATCTATTTTAACCAAAAGCAGTAAAACTTGCAATCGCCAACAGAATAAGCTCGTCTGCAATAACATAGAGAAACACTTAGTTCGGGTTAGAAATCATCTCCTAAGACTTCGTCATTACTTATAAAATCAACGTTTTTCTCATTTTCTTATGTGCTTAAAACAACCAAAAAAGTAGTTTGACTGAAAAATGATGAAGGAAATACGAAGCTATGCTTCAAGATTATATAATTAAATTGAGAGACGGCCCTCGGTAGTAAGAACATAGATTTCATTATTTCCTTACGAGTTTCGATCATAAGATCATTTTCAGTGGTTTACAGATGTTGAATAAGAAATATCTAAAAATTGATATTGTTGGAAATTAACAATCAAATTTCTCCATAAGTAGCAATCTAGTACAAACTAGATAGACAGAGTTGGGTCCATTATTGCTTTGAATAATACGAAATAATGATTTATCCCGTTTATGCAATAACTATATTTATTATATTGCTAACACGTTTCGGTTTTTATCATCATCAGAGATTGTACAATGGTGATGATAGCTATGATGATGGTGAAAACCGAAAGGCGATAACAACATAATAAATATAGTTAATGCATAAACCGGACCATCATTATTTCACAAACTAGATACCCAACAATACAGTTTCAGATACCATCTCTTTACTTTCATTATTAACTAACTGCATTGCTAATTTAAAAATATTTTAAAAATCTATGTTCCTTGTACCTTAGACTGTCAATTTATTTCAATTTAAATTTAGTAGCATCAGAAACCATATAGAAACTTCTATAATTAAATATAGATAAGAAGTAAAGGAAAAATTTCAAGAACAAGTTTCCAATTCCGGACCACGAATCCCTGTTTCATCAATTTTCAAATGAATGATCATCAGCTTGCTGATGGTTTTTTTGAAAGGAGAAGTTCCCGATCGGCGAGCCAGGTGCCTGATCTACGATTGGGCTTCCACGTTGACTGTTTAGCAGTATTTAGAACATTTGGAGACAGCTTAGCTGCAACAGTACCCACGGTGGCCCAGTTGGTAGAGAATAGAACCTAGGAATGGGCTATTATTTATAAGCAATGTGATTCATCAAATCAGTTGCTAAAATCCTTTGACGTCCTTAACGCTCTTCATCAACCGCAATTGCTGAACAACTACTTACACTTTTCCACAAACGTAAAATTTCTCCTCTCCCACGCTTATTCACAATGTCTTAACGTTCTATTATAAAGATTTGAATTTACCTTGAAAACAGAACAACAAGTCTAATAGAAGCTGAAATAGGTACTTTAATTTGAAATAATTTAATATATGAATATTTTATTTTAACATTTTATGGTTGAAGTGTGTAACATTTTAATATGAAATAATTAATGTTTCTTTGCCTAGGACCAGCTCAGATATATCTCAGTTTTGTAGTAAATATTTCGGGGTCCTCCTAAACAGATACACAAACATAAAAGATTTGTATCATAACATTATTTAATAACTATTTAAGGTAAAACTATAATCATGTATCGTCTTTAACATGATACAAAGAAACTCCAGAAGATTTATCTGATCTATTCATTTATTGTAGATTGCTCATTGGAGCCACTGCCATCGACAGAACAAAAGATGGCGTCTACCACGGAGAAAGGGCCTAGTATGGCTTGCCGAAAGAAAATCCCTGATTATTATTCTCAGGATATCCAGATTAACTTACGGTAAACAACCAGCAGATAAAAGGACGATTTATACCTGGATGCAAACTTTGAAGTTGCGTTTTGATTGTAAGGAGTGTTAATTTTATACACAAAAAGCCTTTGCTTTGTACTTAGATCCAAGGAAATCTTCAGTTTATTTCCAAAAAGCAAACTTAAATAAACATTGATAAGAGTTAAAGATACTTTTTCGTGTAAACTCGTATTTTTTTTTCAGATTAACACTTCTATACATATTGGCATAATTAATGACTTAAGATTATGAGCAAATTTTTTGTTTGACAAAATATTATGATCATATTACCAATTGTCATAGAAAAAATGCGTTGAACTAAAAATTTAAATAAAGACATTCGGTTTAAATATGAATATGTATTATAAGTAAACACGTTATACTCGTAATTTGTATACAATATATGTATTATATGAAATTGATACTCGTAACAATTTAAAATAAAACATTACGAAAATTCAAAGTTAAATTTCTCACCACTAGCAGCTTTAAGAACGGCTTTTAATGTTTTGCTTTTATTTCTTTCCAGTAAAGAAACATAAAAGAATAACGAAAATGTGACGTGAATTTAAAATAAAGGTTTTCTCTAAGACAAATTTTACGCAAACATATTTTCTTAAAAAAAAACAAAAAAAAAAACACGTAATCACTATAAAGCAAACATAATTAGGAATTCAAATTTTAGCTTCAAGTGCAGGTGAATGACAAGCACGTTTTGAAATCAGATGATTAAGTTTACTTATTGATGACGTATTTAATTCCTTTTCTATTTAATATTCTTAGCCTTCTTTGCGTTGTTTCCATACATTATTTTCAAAATGCCACAAAAAGTGCAAAACAGTAACGATTTTTCGTCGCATCTCTACAGAGATGATTCTCTTTGGGGCTAATTTCTCCTCATTATCTTGTCATCAGGATAATGAAATAAAATGTAAACGAACGCCGGGCTATCGAGCATAGAAACCTTTTATTTAATTCAACCTTCAAATGAACCATAGGAGAAATACTCATCAGAACAGTTGAACGATTTCCACTTGAACATGCAATTATCATTTGATTGCATAAGGAACCGCCGTCAGTGAAAGTGCACGAAGCAATTCAATCCGTTTGTCCACCGGGCAAAATATACTCATCGCCAAATTTTAATTTAAAAATAAATAAATAAACGAAATGGAGGTTGAATCTGTTTTTTCCTTTTACAATTAACTTTTTATACTTGTACAAAACGCTTTTCATACAGCTCTGAGTAACTGCTCTTCCTTCAGTCCATTAGCCATTAGGAAAAATTTCTCGAAAATTCCATTAAGCAAACAAACAAATGAAAGCCCTATACAAAAACAGGTTTACTAATTTATTAAATAATACACTCGTCATCTTCATTCCCATAATTATTCAATCTAGAAAAACAAAAACAAAGAAAGACATTAATGCATGTCTGGAACTCGCACGAATCTTTTGTTAGATTGATGAGTGTTTTTAGACGAGGGAAGTTGTAAAACAATAACAATATTTCCAAAAAGCCGCTTTCTTAAATTTATTCCATGAAAATATATTACCCATCACGTAACATTTAAATAGCGTTGAACATACAATATTGTTATTTATTATCATTTTTATATAAGCTTGGTTGGCCAGGCGACTATAAAAACTTCGCGGTGTCACCTAATGGTAGAAGAAAAATAATCTATTACAGAGGGATTACCAAAAGTCATGGATTTTATACGCATTTACTATATGCCTTTTTCCTTGCTTTTTTTTTTTTTAACTTTTTGGATTTATTCAAGCATAACATGCATTTTATCGGATCTAAGCGAAATATTTAATTCTACTTAACGCAATAGTCCATAATTCACGGCTCACATTTTTTGAGACTCAGCTTTTAAACAAAATGACTTATTTAACAAAGAAATTTGCAATTGAATCCAGTAACACAGAATGACAATATTCGAACGGTGTTCGTTAACAACGTTTCATGCAACATCTTTTCGTTACTGCGGAAGAACACTAGTCACTAGAAAAACGAGTATAATGTGTGAAAATATTTTCACTATTATTAATGGGAAAAAATATAATGAAGAACAGATGGTAAAGAATGGACTGGCCTATCAAATTTAAGCTTTATCCAAATAAGTTCATTTGTTTAAAACCTAAAGTTATACAAAATGCGAATCGTAAGCTTTGTACCACACTACATTCAGAGGCACACTGATGATGGAAACAACATCAATACATAGAAAATATGGCAAAGTACAAACTGCTCTAGCGATAAATTAAGTAATTTGAGTGTACAGTAAATAATAGCCTTTATGCATTAATCTGTCCATTACAGCTTCAATGATAATTATAATCCATGATCAGCAGAGATCTCATTGCCAATTTTTTGCTTTTACAAAAGAACCTCGATAAATCGAATTCCTCCCTAATTCGAAGTTTCAGTCTATTCCCTTCCGTTACGGGGCTAAAACCGCTATCATTCAATCGAATTTATTTTTAGAGGAAAGTTAGTCTCTATAAATCGAAGTTAACGCAAGTAAATTCGCCCACCAATCTAATTCTGTCAATCCGAACCTCTATAAATCGAATTCATGCCAGTTTATCTCTTCCCTATTAGCGGTTCTGATTAGTTTTTATTCATCAGTACGAGGGGCGATTGATAAATAAGGTCTCCATGGCTGTAACTTTTTTATTTGTTAACCGATTTTCAAAATTCTTTTCGTATCTTATACTCACATTTGTCCTCTATGTAATGCACTATTCACTTTTCGACATAGTCCCCATCCCTTTCCACGCATTGCGCCAACGCGTGACTAGTTGGGTGAACCCGTCGGAGAGGAATTCCGGAGTTGTTGTCGACACCAGGATTGAATGGCAGCTTTGGACCCTCTTCTGGAGTACGATAACGTCCGGCCGCACACGAGTCACCACACATCAGAGGCGTTGCAGCGCCTACAGTTCAAAGATGAAAAATTGCAGTTCAAAAATGAAAGACTTTGCACATTGCGACTTTCACCACTTCCCAAAGAAGAAAGAGCCCCTTAAGGGACATGAATTGGTT